>JADBJO010001240.1:165000-170000 GCA_016801955.1 Conus betulinus | reverse complement strand
AACTCACAAGTCAAAAAAAAAAAAAAAAAAAAAAAAATGAACAAAACGCTCATTCACACAACCCTTCAAAATACACCTTCTAAAATCAGGTAAGTCAAACCTTCTTTCTGACATATATGCCAACAGGGGAAAGCAGGTGTGCTTGTTGACCTTAGCTTCAAAATGTAAGGCATACAGAAATGCATAATTATAAGATCTCTTTTCTGTCACACCTACAGATCCTCATTGTTGCATGGAAAAGTGGGGCACACAGCAGCTGTCTTCTCCCTGTTCAAGCAAATGAATGGCTTCAGTGTACAGATTGCTTTCAGTTTCACGTGCCTGTGCGTTGCCAGGTTTGCTTCTTTGTGAGCTGTCTGCATGGAAACTCACTTGACTTCACTTAAAATTGTTCACACACACACACACACACATATACAAGAATGCGCAGACGCACATGTACACAAACATGCACACATGCACGCACACACATGCAACTGAAAGTAAGCACACATAGACATACACACAGACACAGACACAAGCACACAAGCATGCACACATTCACACTAGTAGACACAACACAGCTACTTTTTTGTCTCAAGTGTTTCTTCCACACACACACACACACACACACACACACACACACACACACACACACAATCATAAGCACTCACCACACACACACAACACACACACACATGCAGTCACACACACACACATAATCCCCCCCCCCCCACACACACACACTCCCACTTCTTTATCACAATATGAACACATCCCCGTTACCTCTTTCTGCTTCTCCTCCCCATCATCCCCCCCCCCCCCCCCCCCGCTCCACAACTTCCCGCCCCTTCCCCTCCTTTATGCACATACACACACACACACGCATGCACACACACACACAGGTATACACATCTCTGTGTCTATCCATCCTCTCTCTCTCTCTCTCTCTCTCTCTCTCTCTCTCTCTCTCAAACACACACACTTTGTAAGACAGACTCTAAGAAGTCTGGGGTGTACTGGAGAAATCATGAAGAGTTTCATTCAGGGGAAAAAAAAAAAAAACAAAAAAAAAAACATGAAGCACATGTACCAGTTATTTACAACGTGAAACAAAGGACACACTTGGAACACGTAAAGCTAGCTGATAACTTGGAACACGTAAAGCTAGCTGATAGCTGCACTGGTTATCAGCAGGTAGGCAAAACTGTCAGCAGGAAGAAAAAAAAGCAAGAAATCAACAACAAAAAATGAATTTCTATGCAGACATCAGTGACAGAAATGCCACTCCTACGTTAGACCAGGATGCAGGGGCTAGTGTCCATGTCAAAGGGTGCGCGCAAGGTTTGTTCACGGTGATTAAGGGTATGCTCACACACCGTTGACACCTGGAGCAGGGGTGAACAGCCCCCCATAAACTGGCGGTCAGCTGGTGGCATACAGGGGATGCCCCCAGATATGAGGGTTTGCTGAGATTTAAGTCAGGCTTGCCTGATCGAATAACCAGCTCCAGACTGGATAACAGGTGGCATGGTTATCTCCACAGAAAATACCCAATGACAGGAGCATTGTGCGATCAAGAGCCACACTATAAGCTCTTAGTCCTGGGGAAGAACACCTCTTGAGCAAACCATCTCCAGCTATGGACAAATAGCAGGGTAGAATGGACATGTCCGCCCAGTAAAGCAAACCAGTCTAGGAGAGCATTCACTCCGAGATAAAAACCTGTCAAGTCGGATGTGCTGGTCCTGACTTTTGTCAGGGGCATAAAGGGCAGCACAACGCATCTCTCACATGACAGACAACACCCACGACAGGCCTACTGAAAGCAATGCCATTCCTTCTTAACCAGGCATAGGCTGTGTGTCACCAGCCACCGTGGCGAAGTGGTTAGTGTCGCGGACTCCCCGGCTGGGAGGTCGTGGGTTCGAATCCCATCAGAGTCATGTGGGTTTTTTCTGCCCCGACCGGCTCCTACCCAGAGTTGAGTTTGCTGCGGACTCAGTGGGAAGACTGGGACCACACAGTCGAGTTTCATCCACTTAATGGATGCGTTTCTGAAAGTGTGTTGCTCAAATTTCCTGACCAACACTGCAGGTATCTGTATCTCTCGGGCCTGGTTGACGCCCGGGATATATTATGAAAAGGAAGCGTAGAGTACAGCCCTGTCATGTAGTCTCAGACCGAAATGGAAATCCGTAGCATCATCTTAATCATTATCATCCTCATTGTCATCGATCAGCATTAAAAAAAAAAAAAAATGTCTCAAATTCGGTGGCCCTTCATGCCCTGCTCTCTCATGGTGACCTCAGTTTCGATGTCCTCTCCACGTCTGTGGCCTTGGTTTGTTTCCGTCGGGGTCACCGGTATCGGTGAGTCCATGGGGGCTGTCGTTGGACGGACGTGGTGGCGCCCTCCGGAGGGAGAGCTCACTCACGCCGGCTCCGCGACTAAGCAATTATTGTCGTCAGTAGGGGGCTTAGTAGGTGGTGTCCTGCGTATAGATCAGAACAGGCGCCACTGAACACCACTGAAGTGACTCGGCAGCAGTGCAGTGTCTCCTCCGGTGGGTTGCCTCTTGACGACTTGACAATGACTGCTCCCTGTGGATTGTCGGTGCTGGGGGGCTGCGGCAGGGCCCGACCGGGCTGTGGTTGTGGATGGGGTGTCGGAATGAACGGCATGGGTGCACTGCCTATGAGGTGGCGCAGAGATTGGGACAGAAAAAAAAAAAAAAAAGGCTGTGTGTCACACCCACAATGTATGGCACGCAAAGGTTTCTTCCCTGCCAGAACGGGATGTGCTCATGCCCGCAACATACTAAACAATGCTTTGCTGTTTATTTTGTAGGTTCGTGTTGGCTCACAGACAGTTTTCTGCAGATGCATCATGGAAAGCTTTGCTGTTTATTTTGTTAGTTTGTTTACAGAGCACAAACCTCCACTTTTCAGTGCCTGCATGACAGAAAGCTTTGCCGTTCATTTTGTAGGTTTGTTGATGTACACGAAACCCCCAGTTTTCACTAGATGCTTCATGCAATGCTTCAACGACAGAGTCAAACGATCTGAGGAAATGGGACGTTAAAACTGACAGGGCTAGAGCGCACAACCCATGACCCTGGGTAATTTCTGACCCATGACATTCAGCAAAGGTTAAATGCTGACAATGATTCTTCGTAACGGTCTGCCGCCAGCTGATCAAGATGCACATGAGTTAAAAGTACCATGGCCATGTGCCTTTAGTAAAAATGTGCTAACAGTGCAGGTGTACCAATAGCTTGAAGTCCAGCTATTTACATAAATAAAAACAGAAGACATGCAGATGAAATAGGTGTACAAATAGCATATGAGTTGATTTACATAAATATATGAAAAATAAATAGATAAATTAAGGTGTACTAATACTCGTAAGTGATGATCTTTACTAAAGTACATGAAAAATAAATAGATAAAATATGGTGTACTAATACTCATAAGTGATGATCTTTACTTAAGTAAATTAAATGAAAAAAATACATAATCATATATAACCAAATTTCTTTTCTCAACTGTACTAATAACCATTAGTGCAGATATTTACATAAGTAAATTAAAAAAAAATTATAACAATACAAACTCATAATTAACAACTTAAAAAAAATAAACAAACACCCCAAACCAAAAACTAGAAATTCACTTCACATGCCTTTGGGACACACTTAGTCACTCACCAAATTTTCATTAAGATGGGTTCAGTAATTTTTGCATAACCTTGCTAACAGACCAATAAATCAACAGACATGAAGGAAAACATAAAACAAATCTCCCTAAGGCAGATACCAAGGTCTTCCGTCACTATCATCAGGGGTGACAACGAGCTCTTTCTGTCAAACCCTCAAGGGAGTTAACAAGCTCTTCTGTCACTATCATCAGGGGAGATAACAAGCTCTTCTGTCCCTATCAACTGGGGAGATAGCAAGCTCTTCTGTCACTATCATCAGGGGAGATAGCAAGCTCTTCTGTCACTATCATCTGGGGAGACAGCAAGCTCTTCTGTCACTATCATCTGGGGAGATATCAAGCTCTTCTGTCACTATCATCAGGGGAGATAAGCAAGCTCTTCTGTCACTATCATCTGGGGAGATAGCAAGCTCTTCTGTCACTATCATCAGGGGAGATAGCAAGTTCTTCTGTTGCTATCATCTGAGGAGATAGCAAGCTCTTCTGTCACTATCATTAGGGGAGATAGCAAGCTCTTCTGTCACTATCATCTGGGGAGATAAGCAAGCTCTTCTGTCACTATCATCATCTGGGGAGATGGTGAGCTCTTCTGTGTCTATCATCATCTGGGGAGATACATTCTACAGTCACTATCCTGAGGGAAGATAGCAAGCTCTTCTGTCACTATCTTCAGGGGAAATAATAAGTTCCACTGTCACTATCCTAAGGGAAGATAGTGAGGTCTTCTGTCACCATCCTCAGGGAAAGATAGCAAGCTCTTCAGTCACTATCCTCGGGGAAGATAGCAAGCTCTTCTGTCACTATCTCGGGGAAGATAGCGAGTTCTTCTGTCACTATCCTCAGGGACGACAGCATGCTCTTCTGTCACTATCCTGAGGGACGATAGCAAGCTCTTCTGTCACTATCCTCGGGGAAGATACCAAGCTCTTCTGTCACTATCCTCAGGGGAGATAATAAGTTCCACTGTCACTACCCTCAGGGGAGATAGAGAGCTCTCCTGTCACTATCCTCAGGGAGGATAGCAAGCTCTTCTGTCACTATCCTCAGGGAGGATAGCAAGCTCTTCTGTCACTATCCTCAGGGAAGATAGCAAGCTCTTCTGTCACTATCCTTAGGTAAGATAGCAAGCTCTTCTGTCACTATCCTAGTGAGCTCTTTTGTCATTATCCTCAGGGAGGATGGCAATCTCTTTTGTCACTATCCTCAGGGAAGATAGCAAGCTCTTCTGTCACTATCCTCAGGGAAGATAGCAAGCTCTTCTGTCATTATCCTCAGGGAGGATAGCAAGCTCTCCTGTCACTA
>JADBJO010001240.1:152500-157500 GCA_016801955.1 Conus betulinus | reverse complement strand
CGCTCTATGTCATCTATAGCCTGTACAGAGAAGACAGCCACATCCCAAATCTTCCTGTGTGGACAGATGAAGCATGACAAAGGAATGCTGCCGCAGGTGAATTATTCAGGACAGGGCTCGAAATACCCTCCTGTCCGACTGCTCATGGCCAATAAACTTCATGGCGGACGAGCAAAATGCTCTCTCCACTTGCCACATTGAGCAAGCTCTTTTCGACCGCCATCAGTGAATGGTCGGCGGAGCCGACAGCTTCGAGGCAGACAGACTGCGCTTCCTTCCTCCTCTTTTCATACCTTCAAACCCCCAGTTCCCCCACCTACCCCCCCCCCCCCCCCCCCCCCCCACCCCCCAGCGGCAGCAGAACCTAAGTCCACTGGCTGTCTCCCCTTGCAGTGTCTGCAGATGACCAATATGCCTCCGGCACAAGTCTTTGTCATTTTGTGTCCACTCACATTACTGTTTCATTATAATCTATTCCAAAGTAGAATGGAGGAATGACGTTCTCCATTCGACAAAGGTCTGCCCGGGAATGCCCAAGCAGCCTATTCTAAGTATATCAGTTTGGCATCATTATACACAGATGTTACACATGCTCTTTCTAAGTATGTCAGTCTGACACCATCACACACAGTTGTTACACATGCTCTTTCTAAGTATATCAGTCTGACATCATCATATATATAGTTATTACATATCTGTTCATTTGTACTGTACCACAGGCACTTTAATGTGTATGTTTATTATTGACAAACATGCATTTGACTTACAGCCTCCATTCTCACGCAAAGACCTACACACGGCTTTGAAGATCTGTTTGCCTTACACATAGGTCCAAACAAGGTAAAGCGTAACACTTCAGGTACAAAAGTAAAACACGGCAGAAGGTGACAGGGTGGGGTCAGGGGTGAGGTGACAAGGTAAAGTGTAACTACGAAACGTCCTTGCTGCGTATGCAGATCAGGCAAATTCATACTCATTCTGTTAATGCCACTGTTACTTGCTGTATCACTACCCCCCACACCATCCCCTTTTTCCCCCTCCTTCCCCACTCCTTTGAAACACTCAATGCATGGCTACAGTTTCTACTCAGGAATGCTCCTGCATGACTGCGAGTATGCGTGTGTGTGTGTGTGTGTGTGTGTGTGTGTGTGTGTGTGTGTGTGTGTGTGTGTCTGTCCGTGTGTGTATGCACGCATGTGTGCGTGCGGTCGTGTGTGCATACATGAGTGCGTCTGTGCATGCATGCGTCCGTGCGTGCGTGCGTGCGTGTGTTTGTGTGTGTGTGTGCATGAAAGGGGGTAGAGAAATGGTGTGTGTGTGTGTGATTATATATATTTGTGCATACTTAGTGTGAGAATCTGCATGTGCGTAAGTATATGTGTGCACAGTGTTTGTGTGATGTGATAGAGAAAATCAATTAGTCAATGAGTGATGCAGGTTGTGAAGAGAGAGAGAGAGAGAGAGAGAGAGAGAGAGAGAGAGAGAGAGAGAGAGAGAGAGAGAGAGAGAGAGACAGACAGAGAGTTTTTAAAATCAGTCATGCACAGTAGTACAAGACAATTACATCTTGGTGAAAACAGATGTCAAAGGCTTCTCAAGCACACACACACACACACACACACACACACACACACACACACACACACACACACACACACACACACACACGTGCACACACACGCACCAAACAATAGACAAATTTTCATTCACTGCTTCTATTATGCAATATTGTTTGTACTGTTCCCTATTACTGCTTTATTCAAGGGTCTCCAGACAAGAGTTGAAGAGGCTGTGTGTGCGTGCACGCGTGTGTGCACGCGTGTGTGTGTTATGTGTGTGTGTGTGTGTAATTATCTTTGTATGTGTGTGTATGTCTGTGTGTGTGTGTACATGTGTATGTGTGCGTGTGTGTGTCTGTGTGTGTGAGAGTGAGTGTGCATGTCCTTTGTGTGTGTGTGTGTGTGTGTGTGTGTGTGTGTGTGTGTGTGTGTGTGTGTGTGTGTGAGTATGTGTGTGTGTGTGTGTGGGGGGGGGGGTGTGTGTGTGTGTGTGTGTGTGTGTGTGTGTGTGTGTGTGTGCGCGCGTGCGTGCGCACGTGCGCACGCATGTGTATAAGTGGGTACGTGAAATGTGATAACACTTGATCATGCGTCTCCCTTCTTGAAAAGTTCCTTTTCCCAACATCACGTCCCCCCCTCCCCCCCCCCACACACACACCCTACTCCCATTAAAGTCAGATCAATTCAGATCAATACAAAATACACCAACCTCACCATCAAAAATATGAATGCAGGAGACGTACATTTAAGATACATTTCTTAGCAATCCTGAAGTTTGAGAGGGCCCCCCCCCCCCCCAATCCCCACCTCACCCCTATTCAAAATCCTACTTGACAGCTTCTCTTTGAAAGATGGCTTCTTTCATCACAGCCAAATTATTCAAAGATGAAGATGTGTGCATTTTATTTGTTTGACATTTGTTGAACAGTTAAAACCTTTTGAAATAAATGTGCTTTGATCTTTAATGGAAAGAAGACACGACAGAGAGAAAAGGAGAATGAATGTCAAAAGAAACTGGGTCTCAAGATTACCAATTTCTTGTTAACCTCCAAGTCCTCTAACGATTAAAAAGTGTAAGCTCAGCTGTTTACCTGCAAATTTAAGGTCAAGGCCAAGCTCCCTTATGAGGTTGATGTCCCTCTCCACCATCTCGATAACTGGGTCAATGAGGACGGCCTCTCGACTCTCGGGTCAGCAAGCAGATAGGTGTAGGTGTAGGATTTGTAGTCCAACAACTGAGACAGACCCCAAGAAGAAAATGCTTTTATATTTGTTGATATCTGGATATGTGTGTGTGTGTGTGTGTGTGTGTGTGTGTGTGTGTGTGTGTGTGTGTGTGTGTGTGTGTGTGTGTGTGTGTGTGTGTGTGTGTGTGTGTGTGTGAGAGAGAGAGAGAGAGAGAGAGAGAGAGAGAGTGTGTGTGTGTGTGTGAGTCTCTGTGTGTGTGTGTGTGTGTGTGTGTGTGTGTGTGTGTGTGTGTGTGTGTGTGTATGGCTGGTGTCTGTGTATATGTACATGCAGGCACACTCAGATGCATGTTTATGTGTGACGGAAGAGACTAGAAAAACAGATACAGAGAGCGAACAATTCCCACACACACACAAACAGTTGCATGAATATGTATGTCAATCAACAACATTATCTGCAGCTAAGTGTAACAACAAAAAAAGTTATCTCTTTCACACATGTATACATCTGTCTAAATCCAATATCACCATCTGTCACCATAATACACTGTATGTGTGTGTGTGTGTGTGTGTGTGTGTGTGTGTGTGTGTGTGTGTGTGTGTGTGTGTGTGTGTGTGTGTGTGTGTGTGTGTGTGTGTGTGTGTGTATGTGTGTGTGTGTGTGTGTGTGTTGTGTATCACAAGGCAGCTGGTCCTGGAGGCATTATTGGTGACTTATTTACACATGCTTCTGAACAGGTAATGCAATTCTTTCTGAAATTGTTTAATGTATTATTTGACAATGGTGAGTTTCCATAAAACTGGACTGAATCTGTTTTTTGCCAATGTTTTATAAAAGATGATGTTAATAATCCCAACAACTACAGAGGGATCTCTGTACATGACATTAGTGGTAAAATCTGTGGGATAATTATTATAACTGACTGCAAGAATGGGCAGAGGAAAATCGTATCACAGGTGATCACCAAGCAGGCTTTAAAAGGGTTATTCAACTATGTTTGCTTTGTTTGCACTTATACAGAAGCAGTCTTCTTTTAACAGGTAGTTATACATAGCTTTTACGTATTTCAAAAAAAGCATTTTGACTCAATAACAGAAATTTCCTCTGGCCCATTTTGATAAAAAATGTATTAAAGGTAAACTTTATAAATGTATTAGAACTCATAGAAGTAGGTATGATAGAGTAAGAACTAGAGTTCTGGAACAAACTTACTGATTATAATATAGTGTATTATTCACTGTTGCTGCGGAGTCAAGCAGGGAGATGAATGCAGCCCAGTGAGTTAGTTCTTGACGTACTCAACAATGGTAAACATGGTGCTTTATTGTCGCTTGACGCTTTTGAATTGTTTCTGTTGGCTGACAACGTTGCTTTGATGAGTCTGAAACTGTTATAGGGTTGCAAACACAACCTAATAGCTTGCACAGAGCCGCTGAATAAATACTGTTGAAAGTCAGTATGGAAAAAAAAAGCAATATCCTAGTATTTCGTAAAGGTGGATTTTTAAGTGTAAGAGAAAGGTGTGTGTATGTGGTATGCTATGCCAGTTGTAAATGCTTATAATAAATATTTAGGTATATTATTCTCAACATGCTTGAGTTTTCTTGGTGCTTACAAAGATCTTTCAAGTAAGGCAAAAAATGTATTGCTTTGCATCATGAATAAGTTACATATTCTTAATAATTCTTCATTTATGTTATTTACAAAGCTGTTTGATTCTCAGGTTCAGCCGATTGTACAGTACGGCTCTAAGTTAAGGGGACTAGAAAAAGCGGCTGTCTATTGTGAATCTGTACATGTATATTTTTGCTCTGAAGAGGTTTCTATGTGTAGATAGACAGACTCCAAATGATCAATGTTCTTTATGGCAAAACTGATTTGTTTTCCCATTTACATTATTTCTGCTGTCAGCTGTATCCACTACAGGCTCAGACTAATACAAATGGACAACTTTAAATTTCCTCGTAAGGCGTACAATATGTTACATGCCTTACAAGCCAAAGGTAACCGTAAGTGGGTGTCCAAAAAAGTGCAACTCTGTCTGTCTGAATTTGGATTAGGATTTGTTTGGCTAAATCAACAGGCTGGTAATATTAGAGTTTTTACATTTTTTCTCTCAACGGTTTGTCAATTGCAGATGGCAGAAATAGTCTAATCATATTCATAACCGTGACAGGTTTGATTTTTACAGGAACTTTTGTGATGTTCATGACCTGAAAACATACTTAACCTTAGAGAAACAGATAGGCGCCT
>JADBJO010001240.1:125000-147500 GCA_016801955.1 Conus betulinus | reverse complement strand
TAACAAAATGTGTGTGGCCAAACTCACTTACAGGGAGTTAATCTAGAACCGTCATCCCCTTTTGTTCCAGATTCACTTCCCTTCTCCAACATTCTCAATGTCCATAACGACAAAGCATACTGCACCAGCTTATCAAAACACACTGCACTTGAATCTGAGGGGGGTGCCGAGTGAGTGTGTGCGTGTGTGTGGGAGTAGGGGTGGGGGTAGAGAGCGAGGGGGAAAGTGGAGGGGGGGGGGGGGGGGGGGGGGGATAGGAAGCCGGGTAGATTTTGGACCTGAATGACCCAGAACTGTCCTGACCCTGTTACAAAACCCACTCTCTTTGAGTTATTTGGGGTATGGAGTGATCTTATCGTGTGTCCCCGTTTCACACCTCCCTTTCACATAGGACGGGTAGGTGTGGGCACGCGCTCACGTTTACTCGGGGCGCTTCTGAAGCGTGTCGAAAATCACTTACCAAGGAATGGTTCGAGAACTAGTTCGGGGTAGTTTGTAGCTCAGGTCCAGAGTCCCCACCTCCACCCACCCCCTCCCACACCCACACCCCCCACACCTTCCCGCTGCACCATTCAGCATTCAAATTCTGGGTGCAATATTCTTTGATTGACATGTTCTGTCCTTTGTGTTCATAGGAGAATAGAAGTAACTCTAGGGACAGCCTGACAGGTCCTCACAGAAGACACCCCACCCCCCCATCCCACCCCCCCCCTCAGACAAGTAATTCGGCCTTGAACTCCTCACACTCTAAGGGGGCCGGGTCGCATCCACGTCGTGACTCCCAGATGCCCTTCTGTTGCAGCCCCCTCCCCCAGACTTTGGGCACTACAATGACCAACAAATATCTAGTAGTAGTAGCAGTAGTAGTAGTAGTAGTAGTAGTAGTAGTAGTTGCTGTTGTTGTTGTTGTTTTTTTATTGTTGTAATAGTAGTAGTCATGATTTTCAGCTGCAAGCAGTTTAACTGGCTGTTGATCAGTCAAATTCGTTGCAAATGACTATCGTATGCCTGTCAATCCCATTCCCAGGTTTATAAAAACCGCACAATTCAGACTTAGAATCAGAAGAAAAGAAAATGAAATGTTAAAGTAGTAGTTGTAGTGGTAGCGTTGTAGTGGACGTAGTAGTGGTCATGATATTTAGATGGAACCAGTTTGACTGCAGCTTCAGTCAAATTCATTTCTTGGGCAAATTCAATGCAAATACTGAGCCGGCACAATGACCAACAAAAATCTAGGAGTGGTGGTGGCAGTAGTAGTAGTGGTGGTGGTAGTAGTTCTTGTTGTCGTTGTAATGATATTCAGCAGGAACCAATTTGACTGGCTGTTGATCAGTCAAATTCGTTTGCAAATGACTATCGTACGCCTGTCAATCTCATTCCCAAGTTTAGGAAAAACGCACAATGGAGCCTTAGAATGAGAAAAACAAAAAGAAAACGAAATGTTCAAGTAGTAATAGTGGTGACAGCGTTGTAGTCGACGTAGAAGTGGTCATGATATTCAGCTGCAAACCAATTTGACTGCAGCTTCAGTCAAATTCATTTCTTGGGCAAATTCAATGCAAATACTGAGCCGGCACAATGACCAACAAAAATCTAGTAGTAGTAGTAGTAGTAGTAGTAGTAGCAGCAGCAGCAGCAGCAGCAGTAGTAGTAGTAGTAGTAGTAGTGGTTGTTGTTGTAATAGTAGTAGTCATGATTTCAGTGGCAACCAATTTGACTGGCTGTTGATCAGTCAAATTCGTTGCAAATGACTATCGTTACACCTGTCAATCGCATTTCCGGGTTTAGAAAATCACACCATTGAGCCCTAGAATGACAAAACAAAGAAAACGAAATGTTCAAGTAGTAGTAGTAGTGGTAGCGTTGTAGTGGACATAGTAGTGATCATGATATTCAGCTGCAACCAGTTTGACTGCAGCTTCAGTCAAATTCATTGCTTAGGCAAATTCAATGCTAATGCTGAGCCGGCACAATGACCAACAAAAACTCTAGTAGTAGTAGTAGCAGTAGCAGTAGTAGTAATAGTAGTAGCAGTAGTAGTAGTAGTAGTTGTTGTTGTTGTTGTTGTAATAGTAGTAGTCATGATTTTCAGCTGCAACCAAATTGACTGGCTGTTGATCAGTCAAATTCGTTGCAAATGACTATCGTACGCCTGTCAATCGCATTCCCAGGCTTAGAAAATCACACAATTGAGCCATATGATGAGAAAAAAAAAGAAAACGAAATGTTAAAGTAGTAGTCGTGGTGGTAGCGTTGTAGTGGACGTAGTAATGGTTATGATATTCAGCTGCAACCAATTTGACTGTAGCTTCAGTCAAATTCATTGCTTGGACAAAATTCAATGCAAATACTGAGCCAGCACAACGACCAACAAAAATCTAGTAGTAGTAGTAGTAGTAGTAGTAGTAGTAGTAGTAGTAGTAGTTGTTTTGTTGTTGTTGTTGTTATTGTAATAGTAGTAGTCATGATTTTCAGCTGCAACCAATTTGACTGGCTGTTGATCAGTCAAATTTGTTGCAAATGACTATCGTTCGCCTGTCAGTCTCATTCCCAGGTTTAGAAAATCGCGGAATGGAGCCTTAGAATGAGAAGAAAAGAAAAAGAAAACGAAATGTTAAAGTGGTTGTAGTGGTAGCGTTGTAGTCGACGTAGTAGTGGTCATGATATTTTGCTGCAGCCAGTTTGACTGCAGCTTCAGTCAAATTCATTGCTTGGACAAATTCAACGCAAATACTGAGCCGGCACAATGACCAACAAAAATCTAGTAGTAGTAGTAGTAGTAGTAGTAGTAGTAGTAGTTGTTGTTGTTGTTGTTGTTGTTGTTGTAGTATTAGTAGTAGTCATGATTTTCAGCAGCAACCAATTTGATTGGCTGTTGATCAGTCAAGTTCGTTGCAAATGACTATCGTACACCTGTCAATCTCATTCCCAGGTTTAGAAAATCGCGCAATGGAACCTTAGAATGAGAAAAAAAAACAACAGCAAAAGGAAATGTTAAAGTAGTAGTAGTAGTGGTAGCGTTGTAGTCGACGTAGTAGTGGTCATCATATATTTAGCTGCATCCAATTTGACAGCAGCTTCAGTCAAATTCATTGCTTGGGCAAATTCAATGCAAATACTGAGTCGGCACAATGACCAATAAAACTCTAGTAGTGGTGGTAGTCGTAGTCGTAGTCGTAGTAGTTGTTGTTGTTGTAATAGTAGGAGTCATGATTTTCAGCTGCAACCAATTTGACTGGCTGTTGATCAGTCAAATTTGTTGCAAATGACTATCGTTCGCCTGTCAGTCTCATTCCCAGGTTTAGAAAATCGCGGAATGGAGCCTTAGAATTTGAAGAAAAGAAAAGAAAACGAAATGTTAAAGTGGTAGTAGTGGTAGCGTTGTAGTCGACGTAGTAGTGGTCATGATATTTTGCTGCAGCCGGTTTGACTGCAGCTTCAGTCAAATTCATTGCTTGGACAAATTCAACGCAAATACTGAGCCGGCACAATGACCAACAAAAATCTAGTAGTAGTAGTAGTAGTAGTAGTAGTAGTAGTGGTGGTGGTGGTGGTGGTAGTAGTAGTAGTCTTAGTTGAAACTGTGGAGTTTTGCCGTGACCATTAGCGACTACACGTTATGAGGTCATTTTTGGCTAAGTTGGTATACCAGCAACGTCATTTTTGGCTAAGCTAGTATACCAGCAACGGATTTCATCGTGCAACGAATTTGACTGCGACACATCACTCCAGCGGTGACTCATTTGGAGCGCATTTCCCCACGTAGTCCACTGCCCTTGTTACTTTCTGGATTCTCTTCACGTCCTCTTCTTCCTTCAGCTCACCTATCTATAACGTCTCTCTTTGCTTTCCCTTGTGTATTTGACCACCATGACATTTCTGAGAACCCCAGCCACTGTCTGCCGGTTTGTGTCTGTCCTGCTAATTCCCTGAACTTGAGGTTTTCCTTTACCATATCCACGGCTTCCCGAACTTTCCATTTCCGGCCAGTCTTCAGCTTGGGGTGAATTGATCTCACAACCTTGTCCCACAGTCCTCAAGCGTGGTTAGTAACCTTGATTTACCCACTTTTGTACTTTTCGAGGACGGAGTTTAGAACAAGTTTCAGATTTAATTGAGAAAAAAAAAAAATGACTGATAAAGCGTTTAGAACAAGCTTCAGATTTATTTGAAACAAAAAAAATGATTGATAAAGCTCGGAACGCCCATCTTGCGCCGAATGGGATGAAGGTAAGTGATTGCGCGTTCATTTTCGTTGTCCTGAGTGTTGTGTATCTTGCCTGAAGAGAGACTTAAGAGGTCGGAACGCATAGTGTTTTTTATATTGTGATTCGTTTACCAACGGTTTTGTGTGTGTGTGTGTGTGTAGAGTTTTACCAAGAATTTCTGCTTGCAGTCAACTCACTTTGCAACTAAATCAAGCTTCAGATTTGTCTAGCAGCAGCAGGGTGCAGTGTCAGTGAGACTGGCGAGATTCCAAACCGTTCCTGTGTGTTTTTAATGTTGAGCTCTACTGATTCCACTGTGCTTGTACTGATATCGTAAATCTGTAGAGGCTGAACGAGTTTTGGAATCACCATATATATATACTGCAGACGCCAGACTTCGTTCCTGCCAGGGAGCCCATACTGGTCTACTCTCTGCAGGCATTCTTCTGCTGTGTGCTGGATTTCCTCCCTCCCCCCTTCACCCCCCCCCCCCCGTGTCTTTTAATTAAGGTGCCATACCACCACCACCACCACCACCCCCAGCCTCCAAGGCTCTGGACTGGGTCGTCTGTTACCGTTGGAATGGTTACCTTGGCTGCAGCGAATGTGGCCTCGGCTACTCGTCCTTTTCCGCATGGAGAATCTTCGTGATTCCTTTGGTTTGAAATTCTCCTGGACGAAGCGACTGATCTCTTTAAACCGTTTCAGTGTTATGCGTGTCTTGTCTTCCTTGGTGGAAAGCACAGTTGCATCGTTACTGAAGGAGAGAATTTTGAAGGAGGCGACTGATCTTGGAACAAAAAAAAAAAAAAAAAAAAAAAGAAAAAAAAAAAAGGGTGGGGGGGGGGGGGGGGGGGGGGGGGGGGGGTGGGGGGTGGATGAGGGTTTGGGCTCGGCTTGGAGTTTACTTCTCCGATCGTGAGTTTAGGCACATACTTTTTATTACTCTCCGGGGCTGATTTCGAGCGTGGGGTGATTACGGAACGTTACACCGATATATATTGGGTCGTATTGGTTCGCAGCATAAAAGGTCCATTTAATGCCCGATGAAAGAGAACTTCTTTGCCGTCAAATTTTATTGAGGGGAGTGGTTAAATGTGCCAGCATGTCTTTTTCCTTGGCAAATGTACAAAAAAATTCTTAGTAAATCCGCTAAGCAACAGAGAAAAGCAAACAAACAAATTGTTTGTCCCTGCTGTTTGGGCGGATTCACAAAGAATTACTTATAAAATCTGTGTCAGTTTCCGTCTGCAGTCCCCCCCCCCCCCCCCCCCCCCCCTTTATTTGTGTGTTTTGCTTGTTATCACCGTAAGGAAGGTGTACTTCCGAGTCCGTTGTCATGTAACTGTTTGTCTTCTGCTGACAGTGAAGCCTATTTCTTTTGTGTATTTCCACGGTGTTTCTTTTCTTTTCTTTTTCTTTTCTTGTCTTTCTTTCTTTACATCTGGAGAAAGCATATTTGTTAAAAATTTCACCAAGATTATACACATAACAAAAAAAAAAAAAAAAAAAAGCCCTGAATCAGTTCAACACAACTTGGTGAAAAGAAGGGATTTATGACTCTAAAGACGAATTGACCTATCAAATTTTAGTGCGGACTATCCGGATCAAAAACAACCGACCGATCTAAAGATCTGTTGGATCTTCACTTTAGCAGAGGTTTAGCCTCTCCTGGGTGCCTTTCTGATTTCGTTTTGTTTTCCATCCGACGCTGTGACAGAGGTAGAAAGGTCATGAATGAAAGCACTCTGCATGGTTGATCACTTCTGTTCTTTTTCTCTCTTACTTATTTTCGACGAAGAAGATTTGAACATCAGCGTAAACATCTTCAGAAAAATCCATGGTTTTCAATCAGATGGGGTGGAGAGATGGTGAGATGGGGCAGCGGAAAGAGGCTGCCACGTAAGAGAGAGAGAGAGAGAGAGAGAGAGAGAGAGAGAGAGTGTGTGTGGCAAGGGGGTATGGTAAGTCATATCTCGCTACAGCGGCTCACAACAGTGATTAAAAAGGAAACAAGTGCTTAAACTCCCCTTGTGATATTACTGAAACTGAAACCAGTATTATTGTCAGTTTAACTCATGGTTGTACTGACATTTAAGAAAACATTATGAACAGAGTATCAACGTTTTTTCATTCAAAAACAAACAAACAAAAAAGAAAACCCTCCAAGGCACATAACCGTGGCAAAAAGATCAACGAATCAAACACACCAGTCACACACACACACACACACACACACACACACTCATACATGCACACACACACTTTCTCTCTCTTTCACACACACACACACACACACACACACACACACACACACACACAACGCGCGCGCGCGCGCATGTACGCATGCACAAACGCGCGCACGCACACACTCACAATATACCACTGACTTAGACTATCAGGTTATGAACGTAACTACTGAGCCAATGTACCTTTAAGGAGGTGATTACCTTACTCATGTGTGTGTGTGTGTGTGTGTGTGTGTGTGTGTGTGTGTGAGAGAGAGAGAGAGAGAGAGAGAGAGAGAGCCTGTCTGTCTCTCTTTCTCTCTCTCTCTTTCTCTCTCACACACACACACACACACACACACACACACGCACACACACACACACACACTCAGGGTGGTGACAGAGGGTATGTTAACACCCCTTCTTCTTGTCCCCTAACTAAGTGAAGGGTCATTGGGCGTCGCACTGAAGAACACTCCACAAGGTGAATGGGGCTCTGTCGGTTGATTGCCCGTCGGTCAAACTGTGGGTCAATGCAGATGGTTTCCTTGTCTATTCTCTGAGGCTGTTAGCTGGTCCACGCGGTCTGTGTTCATACACACACGCGCGCGCGCGCGCGCGCACACACAGAGAGAGAGAGAGAGAGAGAGAGAGAGAGACGCTGATTGGACTTCGCAAAAGGTGACTAACACATTTTAGAACTGAAGGTTTCAAATGTCATGATCTTACCGAAGTAATCTAATTTACTATACAAAAAGTAAAAAGAGGCTCCACATTTTATTTCATATGGCCATCAAGGTACAAGCCAGGCGGTTCCAAGCGGACAGATTCAAATCAAAAGAATGGGACATTTTTGGGAAACCACCCGGCGCAAAGGCAGGTCGCGAGTGTGTGTCAACTAAGGGGGAGGTCATAATTATATTTGAAGATTGTTTGTGATTTCATCGGTGAAAAGCCCCCAAAACAAGGAAAAATAATTGTCGGGGAGTTTGTTCTTTTGATCAATTATCAGTTTTAACGTTAAATGCCGGCTCAATTTTATGGTAGGTCTCAAAACGCTTACATGGATTATAAGTGCATTTTAGTGCAAATAGTAACTGTGGCGTATGGCCTGAACATCAGGATATCAGCAAAGGCGGCAGGCTAATCTTGTTTGAACTCAGGTTCAGCTCGCGGGACATCGCCGTTTTCATAGAGCAGATGCTGCTGATGGGCGCGTACAAAACGATTCTGCCCCGTAAGTCAGCATAGCCATTTAATCGGAGAAAATGCCTGAACTTGTGTGAATCGGTGCGCCTGCAAAGCAAACAAGCAATACTCAAAGAAACAGCCGTTTGGTGGAATCCATCTTCTGTATTGACATGACAACGGATGCATTAACATAACAACACCAGAGTGACGTCCCTTGATAGCCGACGATCGATAGACTATGGAAGCCAGTTCACAACACTCCTCCACCCTTAGATGAAAGTATGGCCGATAAAGTGAACTTGCTGTAGCACAATGGAATAAATCAAACGTGAACAAATGAACAAAACAGCATAACTGTAAAATAATAAGTTGCATAAAATTTAGTCATTTTCTGTTTGTTTGACCAGGTGCTTCACCAACACATCAAAGATTGTCTACAACCCAATGGAATAGTCAACTCTTTTAACTCTTCAGTAACTTTGGAACACAAAACCTTGACCCCGTTACATAGTCTTTCAAATATGTTGGTTGTCTCCTTTCTCTCAGGGAAACTCGTTTTTCTTGCTGTATGCCTGATGGTACCACTGATTCTTTAGACTGGTTTTCAGTCCGATGATACTGGTCATGCTGGTTTTCATTGTCTGACTGTTCCTGGACAGAAGGTGGCAGCACACCTGGCTGCATTGAAGTACTGCATGGCTCCACAGAAACAGACATCCCCCCCCTCTCCGGACACACAGGCAAATCTGGACATGGAAAAGAAACCCTTGATGATAATGATCCAGCCGGATAATACCCTGAACCAGCAGTTCTCTTCTCTTGTTCTGCAATACTGTCTTTCTTGCAGTGTTGTTTCTGGATATGATCAACATGACGTCTGACAATACGCCCATTTTCCAACTGCACGACATAGGAGACTGGACCTGAAACCTTAACAATAACTCCTGGAATCCACTTTGCACCATAACCAAAATTCTGCACACATTAACTGAACTGCCAACAGCAAATGAACGTTCACGTGACTTTCTGTCATGATCTTCCTTCATTTGTTTTTGTTTCTTTTGAACCTTCCCTTGCAGAGTTGGATGCAGAAGGTCCAGTCTAGTCTTCAGTTTCCGCTGAAACAACAGCTCTGCAGGACTTTTTCCTGTGGTTGACTGTGGTGTAATTCTATACTGCAGCAAGAACCTGCATAACTTTGTATGCACACTGTCGCCTTCAGTTTTGGCAATGCCTTCTTTGACAGTCTGTACAGCTCGTTCTGCAAGCCCATTGCTGGATGGGTGATATGGTGCGGTCTTCACATGGTTGATCCCGTTATTCTGCATGAAATCAGAAAACTCCTTTGATGTGAAATTTGTACCATGTCCGTCACCAGCGTGTCTGGCAGTCCATGCTGAGCAAACATTTCTTTCAGTTTCCTGATAGTTGCTGATGATGTTGTTTGCTTCATGATGGCAACTTCAATCCACTTGGAGAAAGCATCCACAACAATCAAGAACATTTTTCCCATATATGGCCCAGCATAATCCACATGAATCCTTTTCCATGGATTTTCTGGATACTCCCAAGGATGAAGTGGAGCAACAGCAGGTGCATTCTGATGTTCTGACAAACACTGCAAGTACGTACAAGTGTTTCTAAGTCAGCATCCATCCTAGGCCACCAAACATAACTCCTGGCAAGTCCTTTCATGCGACAGATCCCTGGATGTGCAGTATGCAGTTCATTCATAACTTGTTTTTGCCCTGGAGGAGGGATAATGACTCGAGCTCCCCACAATATGCATCCATCTTGTACACTGAGTTCATCCTTCTGCATTCGGTATGGAGCAAGGTCAGGATTCCTTTCATCTGATGGCCAGCCACGCAGGAGGTATTCATGGACATGTGACAAGACTGGATCACGTCTTGTCCAGTCAGAAATTTTCCTGCTGACAGAATGGAACAGTCCTCAAGCTCCTCGATCAACAGAACTCTTTCATCAGACTCGGAGAACTCAGTTTCAGGAAGCAGAAGCCTTGAGAAACAGTCTGCATTCATGTGCTCATTTCCTGGCCTATACAGCATAGTGTACTGGTGTGCTCCCAAGAGGAGCGCCCACCTTTGGATCCTTGGTGAAGCTATGGCAGGAACTTGTTTTTCTTCACCAAAAAGAGTCACTAAAGGCTTATGATCAGTCACAATGGTGAAATGCTTGCCGTACAGGTATTTGTGGAATTCTTCAGTCCGAATATTACAGCAGCACCTTCCTTGTCCAGCTGTGAATAATTCTTTTCAGCTGCGTTCAGACTTCTTGAGACAAATCCAACTGGATGTTCTGACCCATCTTCCATAATATGAGACATCACAGCTCCCAGTCCATACTGTGACGCATCTGTATGCAGAACAACAGGCTTGTTTGGGTCATAAAACACCAACACTTTTGCTGACAGAATCATTTTCTTGGTTTTCTCAAAAACACACAATTGCTGTTCTGGTCCCCATACCCATTTGACCTTCTTTTGCAACAATCTGTGAAGAGGGTACAATTCTGCTGACAAGTTTTTTAAAAACCGACATAATAGTTCAAGAGTCCCAAATACGCCTTCAATTGTTGCACATTTTCTGGAGCTTTAGCTTGAACCAGAGCTTGTATTTTGTATTCCACTGGCTCAATCCCCTGTTTGCTGATTTTGTGGCCCAGAAAAATGACCTCTTCAGCACCAAATACACACTTTTCTTTCTTCAATTTGGCACCAGCACTGTCAAGTCTAGCAAGAACTTCATCCAAGTTTTTGTATGACATTTCTGTTGTTTCACCTGTCACCAGAATGTCATCAAAATACACCACAGTACCTGGAATGCCCTGGAGTATTGATTCCATGACTCGCTGGAAAATTGCTGGTGCACTTGAAACGCCAAAAGCAAGACGCTTGTACGTGAAGAGTCCCTTGTGCGTGTTGACCGTCAGAAACTTCTGACTCTCTGTGTCAAGTTCAATCTGAGTGTAGGCATGAGACAAATCTAGTTTGTGGTAGACAGAGCCTTTGCCAAGCTGAGGATTAAGTCTTCCAGAGCTGGAATAGGATACTGTTCCACTTTGGATACCTTATTCACTGTCACTTTATAGTCCCCACAAATGCGAACTTGACCACTAGATTTCAAGACAGGAACAATGGGTGCGGCCCATTCAGAAAACTGAGCAGGTTCAATTACATCATCTTGCTGTAAGCGCTGCAGTTCTTTTTCTACTTTCTCTCTCATAGCATATGGAAGAGACCTGGCTTTACAGAAAACTGGAACTGCATCATCTTGAACATGTAGTTTGGCCTTTACTCCTTGTATTTTGCCCAGACCTTCTTCAAACAGATTTTTGTATTTGTCAACAACTGTGCTGATTTGGTCTGTTTCAATTTCTTTGACAACATTGAATGTCAGCACCCCTAATTGCTCAATTAGGTCACGACCAAGCAGATTGTGTTTGAATTCTGTGACAAGCACTCTGCTTTCAACATCCTGATTTCTGAATGTCACTCTGACATCTAACATTCCGAGCACTTTAACAGTATGACCTGTGAATGACTTGATCTTCACCGAAGATTTTCCCATGCTGGGGGTTCCAAACAGCTTCTTCACCAATTTATTTGACAAAATGGTGTATGGAGAGCCTGTGTCAATTTCAAACTCAACAGGCTGTCCTTGAATTCTGACTTCACACACCATAGGTGCTACACTCCTTTTGCTCTGAACACTACACAGAATGATGTGATCAATCTCCTCACTACTTCATCACTGTCATTGATATTCTTCACATTTCCTTTCATTTTCTGTGGCTGATCACATTTGACCTTAGCATGACCTTCTTTCCACAACGGAAACAATATTTTTCTCTAACAGACACATCCTTGGACTATGGTCTGCTCCACAACGAAAACATCCAGTTTTCCACCTGTCTTGTTGCTGACCACTCTTTTTCCACCTGTCCTGGAAATGGCGTGGCCTCACAGACTCCACCTTGCCCAGTGTGACTTTATTCACACAATCTGCTGCATCTTCCACTGAACTCTGCATCTCCTTCACACATTCCGGCATGCTGCTTCATGGGATTCAGCAATCTGAAATGCTTTATCAAGTGTCAACTCAGCATCTGGTACAGATAATATCTTCTCTTGAATTTGCTCGTTGCTGATCCCTGCAATAAACCTATCACGCAGTGCCCGAGTGATAAACTGACCAAAGTTACAAGGACTTGCAAGTCGACGAAGTTCAGCCAGAAACATCTGAACACTTTTCTTCCTTCTTTCTGCTTCTTGAATAGAACTGAAGACTTGCACTGGCTTCTGACAGTTTGGCTTGAGATAATTGCTAACTAGCTCTGAAACTTCAGCAAATGTCTTTGATTCTGGTTTTGCAGGCAGGCAAAGGTTCTTAATAATGTGGTACGTACATGATCCCACATTAGAACAAAGAATACACACCTTCTTCTTATCATCAACAATGTCATTGGCAACGAAAAAATGTTCGTAAATTTCAACGTATTCTTGCCAATTTTCCCCTTCTTTAAAAGGTTGTAAATGCCCCAGTATACCTGCCATTGTTTAAACCTCACTCAATACTGTATGAAGTACAAGATCTTTTATCCTCGTCGCCAAAATATGTTATGTTTTAGGCTTAACACAAGCAAACAAGCAATACTCAAAGAAACAGCCGTTTGGTGGAATCCATCTTCTGTATTGACATGACAACGGATGCATTAACATAACAACACCAGAGTGACGTCCCTTGATAGCCGACGATCGATAGACTATGGAAGCCAGTTCACACAACAGAAGGTAACTGCTTTCATTTGGAAAAGACAAGCTTTTTTTTTTCTCCTAAACTTCCTTCTCCTCATTGCACACGAACGAACAACCATTAGTTTCCTGCTGAAGTACATAAAGGTTTTGCCTGTGGGACATATAAGATTTCCTCCCTTGTTATCGCCCCTCTCCCCCCCCCCTAATTCTTTTGAACCTACTAGGTAAGGTAATGTTGCTAATAGCCCAGCCGGGCCGCAAAGGGCACCCCTAGTAACCAAGTATGTGTCAATCACAGGCAAAGTAATTAATTTCATGAACAAGGCACATTTCATACCTATTATCGTTGCCCAGCTGGCCCAACAGTTTTCTTTTCTTTTTTCTTTTTTTTCTTTTTTTTTTTTCAGGCTTGTCAAACTCGTACAGGTAAAAAAAAAAAAAGTCACACCCTGAACAGTGATGGCAGGAACAAGATGGAGTATAGTGTGTTCAGTTAGCGCACACTAAAAAAAATGAACAGCTTCGAGCTGGTGTATACATGGCAGCGAGCCTTCAGGAGTCGACATTCCAGGGAACCAGGGGTTAATGGGAATAGGGGTGAGCACACGAGGCGGCCGTTCAACTTCAGCATGAAAACATTTGTAACCCACTCATGTTTTGGTAGACAAATGTGTGATTTAAGAAGACAGTGCATTTTCCATGCAAAAAACTGCCACCATCCACATAATATCATTGCCTTTTTGTTCTGCAGTACTTGGTCATCCCTGTTTAACACCACCACCACTACCCTCAACCTCCCCCCCCCCCAACCCACCCACACTTAAGTTTTTTAAAGCAAAAATGTGAAAATCTGGATTTGTTCCCCACTTAATTCGGGATTAGAGAGAATAATTTCAAACTTGGGGGAAGATTTTAGAAATATTTTATTCTTTAGATTTGGCAGCTTCCCTTGCTTATCCATGCACCTCCTCATCCTTCCCCCCCCCCCCCCCCCTCCCCAACCAGTGTCGCAAGATTTGCAGGTCATAAGATGAACAGTCACATTCATGTTTTGGAAACAATACACGCAGCATACATAATACATATAGCATATACACACACACAAAATCTTAAACACACACGTGTGTGCGCGTGCACACACACACACACATCTTATCACACACACACACACTATCATGTACTACACATAAACATACCATTCATATACCACGCACAAACACACCACAAAATACAAAAGTTTAATGACTTAAATATATATTTTTATTTCTATCATCAATACACTTCAGTAAGGCCTGTTGGACATCTTGAAAATACACAATTAAATCTGCACAGTAAATTGTCGAATGAAAACCCAGCCCAAAGCACTGTCCACAGCACAATTGGGCCTCTGTAATTGGTTGTCGACAGAAACAAGAAAACTGCAGGCACATGGATACACGTACATACACATCATACAACTGTCAAATATATAGACATGAATGCAATATAATATCTTGATGTGAGGAAAAAAAAAAATTAAAACATCACTGGATAAACATAGAAAGAATGAAGAAATTTGTTTTTAAAGAGGGAACTGGGATAAGCATAAATATTTTTTTTCCCAGCCATATGGAGAGAGACAGAGAGAGCGAACACTGTCATACAAAATCTTCATCAAATTAAACAAGTGGGACAGAGTCGCACAGCTGCAAAAAACTACACAACCACATGAAAGGTTCCCAACCTCGTCATTTTAGAAAAAAAAAAAAAAAAGGCAAAGGAAAGATATTTACACGATTAAAAACATTTCCATGTTTTAAAAATATTCACATGATTATCACCCTTATATAAGATTATTAACAAACAAAAACTTAAAAAAGGTTTCAGCAGACCCCAAACCATTTAAGAAATTCAGCAATAATACTGAAGAGTTTGACATGTCTTCTTACATGGGAGCATTCAATCAAAAGCCAAATGTATGTGATGAACTGACGACTTAAGTATAAAAATTCCTGCCCCCCCACCCTCCCACACACGCACTCACATTTGCTTCTCCCCCCCAAAAAAAAAATTATGGTGCTAGTGTTCTAGACAGCACTACAATGAATGGATTTCAAAGTAAGGGCCTTCAGTTGAAAGTGTTTTGTGAACAAAAAAAACAAGAGGTGGAGGGTGGTGTGGATGAGACAGGGGGTGGGGGGAAGGGAGGGGAGGGGGGGGATGTGGGGAATAGAAGTGGGGGGGAAAGGCTGCCCACATTGAAACGCATAATTGTCTCATCCTGATTTGAGTGAACAGACATTAATTGAAAGCACACACACGAGGCAGAGAAACATCCACCCAGCATAAATTTCAGTGGACAGATAGATATTCAAATGAAATGATGCATGTGCACATATGTAGATACATTTGTCCAATATCATTTTCAAGGGACAGGTGTTCAAGAATACATACACAAGTGCAGACATTTGTTCACTGTCACTTTTAGATTCAATGAATGGGTTTTCATGAAGCAGATGCACACATTTTTGTCTGATATCACACTATTAGTTTATAAATTTCATACACACACACACACACACACACACACACACACACACACACTTTCTCTCTATACTCTCTTTCTCACACACACACAGACACATGCACACTATCCCTCTCTCACACACACACACACACACACACACACACACACACACACACACACACACACACACTCATTCTCTCTCACATACATACTCTCTCTCTCTCTCTCTCTCGCTATCTCTCTCCCCTTCTCTTTCTGCTATTCAAAACACCCCTTCTGTTGAAAAGCAAACTTAATGATAACGGAGGCGATCAAACAAAAGCAGTTTGCTTCCACTGACATAGCAGCATTAATTCGAGGTCAACAGTTCAGAATTTTCACATTCTTTAAAAAAAAAAAAAAAAAGTTGCATTCTAAAAAAAAAAAAAAAAAACGTCACATTCTAAAAAAAAAAAAAAAAAAAAAAAAAAAAAAAAAAAAAAAAAAAAACATTCTCACACAATACTGCGAGGACTCGACATAACAGTCAGAATTTAGGCACCTATCGCAGGACACTGCTGATCATGATGCTGGGAAAATGGTGCAGGGGAAAAAAAAACATAACGGCAGTACAAACTTAGCATAAAGGCAACATTCATCCTGTCTGTATCAAAGATCACGTGAAGTTTAACGACAAAGAATCCGAAACAGAGATAAGTCTGTTTAAACATCATGTTTGTTAGTCATCGCTGTCTCTGTATAACATGTCAGGCAATGAGATATGCTGAATTCTGCACAGTTACTTGATGCTGGTCCCTGATAATACCACAATTCACCAGTCATACACGTCACACACCGACTGTCAAGTCAGCCATTCTGTTGGCAGCATGTCGACTGAACCCGTGCAGAGTGATCAACGACACAGCTTTCTCAATGCAGGCCCAGTGGCCATCGTCAAGACAGGGCCTACACTGCACAGATCCCACAATCGTTCAGTGATAAAGAGGCACCACTGAACACCGCTCGGGAGACCAGGCAGCAATGCAGGGTCTTCTCTGCAGAGGGATCTGGCAGTGACTCGATAGTAATCCTTCAGTGCCACATCAGCCTTCGCTTTTGAACTGATAATCCGCCAACGTCCTCCATTGTCCTTCCACTATCGATCCACCTGTCTCCATTTGTTGAAGGTAACTTTTAAAATTTTCATTTCTTTGCAGGTTATTGAGAAGGGTTGAGCTTTAGAATGCGTTGTTTTGCATTGGTAGTTTAAGCTCTAGTCAGCGTCATCACAATGCATTTCGAAGCAAGCCAGGTAAGTTTTAGATTTCATTCTACCCTCTATCAAGCATGAATGACACATGAAAAACAAATACGCGAAAATGGTCAAAGAGAGTATACTTACTGTGGATGACATAGCTGCCTAAGCGCTGCCAAACTGACCACAATAGTTCATAAATCGGTAGACTGTATATTAGTTTTTCATATCAATTCAAATCTAAGTGGAAAAAAAAGTGAAAAAAAAACTTGGATGACAAAGACATGATGGATGAGCATCAACATTCTGATCGATTTTCAGATTCTTAGAAATTCATGTGAGCGACCCGAATCGTCACTCCCGACTGATCTGCAACAAATGAACAGACACATGCAAATCCAACTATATCCAGTGCTGAATTTTCATACAAAACTTTGGAGTGATGTTTGACCTGCAAGGAATATCTTATAATTTTCTTGTCTAAACAATATTTTTGTTTCACGGTTTCATGTAGCCCTAAAAAAAAAAAAAACAACAACCTGGAGTTTGACATAAGTCGCATCAACACAATATGGTAGTTAAAAAAAATACCAACAAAAATTTTTCTTCAATCCAACCAAGGTACAACAATGGGACACAAACCCCTGCGCACTGTAATGCCAGCCCTGCAGAACTGATTGTCCTGAAGCACTGAATGTGTTTCTTTCTTTTTTTTTTTTTTTTTTTTTTGCAAGGCTTTGTGACATATCTGTACCTAGAGATCTTAGTATTAAGTCACTTTCAGATATCAGTCCTACAAATAACCCTGTAACCTTTGCTGAAGTGCTACGGTTTTATAATTTTCTTGTATAAAACAGTATTTTTGTTTAATGATTTGATGTAATCCTAAAGAAAAAAAAAAAAAAAGCCTGGAGTTTGACACAAGTCACGGCAAAACAATCTGGTTGTTTTAAAAGTTAAAAGATACAACATTCTCTTTTTAAATCCAACCAGAGTACAAACAGTGGGACACAAACCCTGTGCAGAGTAATGCCAGCACTGAATGTGTCCCCCCCCCCCCCCCCCCCCCCCTCCTCCTCCCCCCCAAGGCACTGCGACATTTCTGCACCTAGAGATCTCGGGTATTTGGTCCTTTTCAGATATTGACCCTACAAATTACCCTGTAACCTTTGCTGATGATCCATCCAAAGATTTCTGAGTGATCGTCCCGACCGATAGTTAGCACTGGAAATGCCACGTGCTCTGCAGACAGTATTTTGTCCACACACGCGGTGAGCGTGTCTATAATACTGACAAATCCCTGTGAACGCACTGAACATCACTTCCCAACGTAATGAACATCTACATGATGAACATGAGCACCGTCTAGTGAACGTCAACAAACTTGGACACCAACACACTGAACATCAACAAGATGCATTAAACATTAACACTAACGCACTGAACATCAACCTCATCAAACTGAAACATCAACTTACCAAACATGAAGAAGAACAGACTGATACATTGACATCAACATGCTACGTGTCAACGTTCTTCCCATGAACAGAAGCACACCTAAGAACGATACCCCACTGACGATCAACATCAGCAAGCTCAGCATCAACACAAACACAGTGAACACAAACAAGAACATAATGAAGAAAAAGAAAGACACTGAACATCAGCAGCAGAAACACACAAAGTATCCCGAACACACACAGTATCAATGTGAACACACTGAACATCAAATGAACAAGAATGCAAAAAAAAAAAAAACTGTTAAAACAAGGCAGTATGCAAGTCGTTGGAGGTTTCATAATACTGCGGCCTATCTCACGGCAGCCACTGCATAGGGAAAAGAGGCTAAAAAAAAAAAAAATCAACAACAAAACAAAAATATGTGAACATACATACACACACACACACCATTTTATAAACCACTTCTTAGCAATGACAGCTGCTGTATAGACATCCCTCAACTCCCTACAGTTTATTCTGCCGCAGCCCACACACTGGAAATCTCCAGTGTCTATTTTTACCTGCCATCATCCAACGCCCGTCACTCAGGTTTGCTGGGGGATTTTCCCCTTGCACATCGATCAAAGTCTGACTTGTATAAGCTCACTGTGAGTCCTGCGTAAGCCAAGCTCAAACCAATGAAATGACCGTGCTAAATTTTGGCACAGCCCAACTATGGTGCTCCGTGTGCTTGAAAAGAAGGAAAAAAAAAAAGTTCAAATACTAGGAAGAGTGTTTCAGTAATTCATGGGAATGTTAGAGAGTTGAGAGAGAGACAAGACCTGGTCATGCTACGAGTACCAGCCCTTCTGCTTAATCTATCACCTATACAACTATGGTGCTCTGTGTGCGTGAAAAGAAATGTTCAAAAACTGGGAAGAGTTTCTCAGTAACATATGGGGAATGCTAGAGGTTTGAGGGAGATAGGACCTGGTCATGCTAGAGTACCTGCCCTTCCGCTAACTTTATCACCTACAGCTGAAGAAAAAGTATTTCAAAGTTAAATGCAATACAAAACATGTAAAAGAAATCACACGGGGCAAACACAAACAGCAGAATGGACAGTTGTTCGTTGGTCACATCATAGAAGAAAGTTTGCCGACATCTCCATGCGCTCATGCTTGTCTGAACACAAAAATGGATGTATAATGTGACTATGTGGACCTGTCCATATATGCTTGTATGTACAAGCACGACATGCACATATCAGATCACTCTCAGACTTTCAAAAGACTAGCTGTAAACGCACACAGGCCGATGTAAATAAAAGAAGAATCAGTTGGTGAAACGTTTCATGCCCATTCTCCTCATACAGACCACAAATCTTACAAAAGCAGAACATACAACTTGGGCATGGTGGACATAAATATCGTGCAAGTCTGGATAAGGTTATGTGATTGTGGGGGTGGGGGACACAGGCATTACAAAAATCAGAACATGCTCTTGAGCATATAATACGCCCCATGATTCAAGAACATGGTAAAGTGCATGGGGGGAAAAAACCTTAAAAGACAAAAAAAATCGTCGAAATCACACCTCATGATGCAAAAACACAGAACAGTCCTTGGGGAATAAAGACCTTTGAATAAAAAAAAAAAAAAAAAAAAAAAAAAACCAACCAAATCACACACCTCATGATGCAAGAACAGGTGCAGTGCTTGGGGGATACAGACCTTGGAATTAAAAAAAAAAAAAAAAAATCAAAATCTAACGACTTACAATCAGGCATGGCAACTTCCATGAACATAAAAAAAAAAAAAAAAAAATTACGAAAGTGGTGGGAAGGAGATGATAGTACAAGGAAGATGGGGGAAAAAAAACAAACAGGTAAACAGTTCTGTTCTGTTGCAGTAGTTCCACACTGCAAAATAACAGATTTGCTGCTTCCAAATATATTTGCAAATCACTTTTCATTCAGATTATATATCATCGGTGGAGAAAAAAAAAAAATCAGAGGGCTGACAGTTCAAAGATTTCCAGTGACGAAAAAAAAAAAAACGATATTCATTATAAAAAAAAAAAAAAAAAAAAAAAAAAGGAAAGCAGATGAAAAAAAAAAAAAGAGCTGAGAAGAGGACAGCTGACACTCCCGCTAATGGACAAGGAGGAAGCACAGATCTTACAGATCATAAACCTGTACAACAAACACTACACAAAATCACGATACGCTACTGACGGTCTTACAAAGAATAAGCATAGGAGATACCTTACAAAACTCAAAACATACTCATGAGGATCTGGAAAGAAGGAAAAAAACAGCTCACAAAATCAGAATACACTGACGAGAATGTGGTGGGACCCCACAGTGTACAAAGTCGGAATATGATTATGCAAGTATGGGGCCAAAAAGGGATAAATCATTTTTACAAAATCGGAAGTATGCTGATGAACATCAGACCAAGGAGGGGGGGGGGGGGGGGGGGGGGGGTCATGTCAGGAAAATGGAGTAGCACGGATGACAAATAGGAAGGAGCTGGGTGGAGGGCAAGGGCGGCGGAAGAATTAAAGAATGAGAAAATCGTGTACACTCCCACATGCCACTATTGGTACCATAAGGCTTGTAATCAACCAGCATACTGAACACTGACAAACTGAACAGACAACAGAAGTAAAATGCTTTTGACGAGCGGGACACTGAAACGTCTGACAGGTCCAATACTTCACAAGGTGTGAGCTCGTCGTCTCAACACTCTGCCAACACTGTCAGGGCCAGTCCAGATCTCGTGAGGCACACCGGGTGGATAAGAAAAGAACAAACAAACAGGAACAATGGACCTTTAACAAGACGGACCTGAAGTCCAAAGCACTTGACCCTCACCTAGGTGCCTGTTGGGAAAAAAAAAAAAATTCATATTCCTTTTCCCACGGTGAGTGAAAATGAAAGACTGAACTATCAACGATACAAACAAAACTAAACTGGGGGGAAAAAAAAGAAAAAAACCAACACTGGACAGAAAAACTGAAATTTGTTTTGTGATGTTGTACTGATTGGTTTCAAGACCACCGGCCTCCTCCCCTCCCCCCTCCCCCCCTACAAACTCCAGATTTGTTTCAATTCAATGGATTTGGGATGACACCATCCAGGGAGAAAAGTGAGAGCTGGGGAAGGAGAGGGGGGGAGGGGGAGTGGGGGGAAAGGGGAATGGAGTGGCAAGAGAAAAAGACAGAGAGAGAGAGAGAGAGAAAGAAAGAGACAGACAGACAGACACACAGGGAGTGGGAGATAGAGACAGCAAGCAAACCAACATTCAACTCATTCAGCAAACGCAAAACCCCATAATATTAAGCCCTCCTCTCCGGAGACCAGGAATTTCCCAAAGCAAACCATGCCTTCCCAAACACAAAGCACATCCACCACAATACCATACCCTTCTCCCACGGAATCTACTGCACTCACCACATCATCAGCTAAGCACTTAAAGAGACGTTCTATTAATAATCAATCACTCTGTTCACAAATCACTTCAGCGTGGTGGGAAAGGACTCTCCTCATCCTGGCAGGTTGAACTAGCACAGGCCCTTTGGAGAGTACCTCCACCAAGATGGAACGGATCCTGGATCTGACCTTGAGTCCGGATCCACAACAAAATTGAATGGCTTCAACCTTGTGCCATATTCAACCCTTCCTTTTTCTTTAAGATCAGTGTTTAGTTTTAAAGTTTTTTGGGTTTTTTTTTCCCACAGGTTTTTTGAGTCTCCAAAGAGGCATGGATTCATCTTCCACTCTCACTCACTGTAGACTAAGTGAGTGGTGTAAGTTCTAGTCTTTTTGGATACACAAGGCGATGATATAAGATCTTCTTCATGCAGCTTGCCACTATAGCTGAAGTGCTGGCCAAATTTCTTGTCTTTTAAATAGCCAAATTTTGGCCAAATTTCTAGTCTTTTAAATAGACATGCCACTATAACTGATGTGTTGGCAAAATGTCTTGTCTTTTAAATAGACATGCCACTATAACTGAAGTGCTGGCCAAATTTCTAGTCTTTTAAATAAGACATGCCACTATAACTGATGTGTTGGCCAAATGTCTTGTCTTTTAAATAGACATGCCACTATAACTGAAGAGTTGGCCAAATTTCCTGTCTTTTAAATAGACGTGCCACTATAATTGAAGTGTTGGCCAAATTTCTTGTCTTTTAAATAGACATGCCACTATAACTGAAGTGCTGGCCAAATTTCTTGTTTTTTAAACAGACATGCCACTATAACTGAAGTGTTGGCCAAATTTCTTGTTTTTTAAACAGACATACCACTATAAACTGAAGTGTTGGCTAAATTCTCGTCTTTTAAATAGACAAAGTGAAAATCCAAGGTCGGTGCATGCTTATCATGCCTATGGTCAGTTTTTTTTGTCTTTCAGATTGACATACCAATATAATATGAAGTCTATGTGAAGCATGCTATTATAACTAAGTAGTAGTGTGAAATTTCTGGTCTTTTAGATGGACAAGATCTTTATCTGAGGTCTGAGGTCTGTGTGCAGTGCGTGCCACTATAACTAAACTTGCGAGATTCTGGTCTTTTCAGCTGACTTTTTAAAATGGAAATTTCTTGTTTTGAATATCTTTTAAATGGAATTTCACATTTCTTTTTCTGCGTACACAGGCTGATACTCCTGCGGACACTCCCTGTCTAGACAGGCAAGAGTTAATCCCATCTACCCAACTAAGGGAGTGTAGTTTTGAGTGTATGACCGTTTTTTTTTTTTTCATCCCACCATTAAGGCAGCCATAATCCAACTTCTGGGAAAGCGGGACTTTCACACGAATACTTTGGATGTGTACAAAGAGGTGACAAACAAAAAAAACCCTAAACAGAATTTTGCTCATTTTCATTACTATTTGAAAAATCTTTT
>JADBJO010001240.1:117500-120000 GCA_016801955.1 Conus betulinus | reverse complement strand
TTCGCTGAGCACAGCGCAGTTAGCTGGCTGGTGGGGAGCAGCCTGCAGAAAACACCCCTTTCCCTGACCTGCATTCATGGCTTGGCCTCTGCAGCTGCGGGCGGGCGAGCTGTAAACTCCCCTGCCTCTCAAAACTAAGTAGCTTGCTCTGAACAGCCGTGATCAGAGTGAACGCTCTCCTAGACCAGTTGCTTTAGTGGGCTGACGAATCCAATCTACCCCCGCTATTTGTCCACAGCTGGAAATGGCTTGTTCACTGGGGTGTGCCCTTCCCCAGGGCTAAGAGCTTATAGCGCAGCTCTTGATTGCACGATGCTCCTGTCATTGGATATATGAGGTATTTCAGTTAAGATAACGGTGCCACCTATCATCCCGCCCCATCCTGCTAGGAACATCGCCAGTTGGTTCGGGACTGCTTATTCGACCAGGCAAGCTTGACTTCTATTGCAGCTAACCCTCACATCTGGAGGCATACCCCTGTCCGCCACCTGGAGACCCCGTTGGTTGAGGGTGGTCTCCCCTGATCCTCTGGGGTTCCTGTCTGAGTGTATGAAGAAGAAGATATATCTGTCTTGGGATGTCAACAGCTTAGCTACTATGCCATTTACTGGGTTTTTTTTTTTTTCTGTCATTCCTTGATCACATTTGTCTTTCGTTGTTTGTGACTTTTTCTAGATGTAACCCTTCTCTTCCCCCCCCCCCACCACCCTTTTTTTTGTGTGTGCATAACAGAGGGTAGATCTCAATCTTCCAGTATCTACTATAGAGACAGTTTCTCCCAGTACAAACTGTTTTCAGAGCAGATTCACTAGCATACTTTGGTACAATTTCTGGCTCAATTTCACCATTTTTTTTTGTTTTCTTTTTCTTTCTTCTTTTTATATTGCAGAGCCTGTAGGCTCTTCCAGTACATCCGCATGTCATCATCAAAGACACAGCACATACAAGAGTTATTGCTCTTTGATTATGGCACACCAACACTACGGTCACATACCGTTAAGTTCAGTTAGCATTCAAGAACTTTTGTCTCCAGATTTCTTTTTTTTTTTTTTTTTTTTTTTATGTAGTTTTGGTTATTTTGTTGAACTCATCGTACTTTTGCCAAATGTCTACAAAACATCACAAAAGCATTTTGGTAAACAGGTCGGTGATAAAAGAATGAAAAATACACAAGGATGAAAAAAGACTGAGGAAAGACCTAAATGGTAATGAAAAGACAAACAAGAGCTCAAATCATAACAAAAAACTAAAAAAAATAAAGAAAAAGATATGTGATAAAGAACCACACACACACAAAAAAAAAATGTAGACAAACACATCACAAGACAAAACACTTGTGATTTTCATTTTCGTGTTCCTGAGTGATGTGTACCTTGCCTGAAGAAGGCCTAACAGGTCGAAACGCGTCATGTTTTGTCTTGTGATTCGTATGTCTACGTTTTTTTTTTTGCGGTGCTTTATCAATGACTTTTCAAATTTGTTTAGATTTCCGCCAGCAGTCGCTTCACTTTGCAACTAGATCTAAAAAAAAAAAGACATAAATGGTAATAAAAGACTAATAAAAAATATGTAACTAGTAATAAAAAAAAAAAAAAAACTAAAAAAGACAAATGGTAATAAAAGAATACGAGAGAACTACAAATGATAATGAAAGACTAAAAAAAGCCACATATCGTCATAAAAGACTAAAAAAAAGACAAACATAACAAAAGACACAAATGATACCAAAAGATAAAAAGACACAAATGATGACAAAAGATCAAAGAAAAGAAAGACACATGTAACAAAAGACTAAAACAAGACACAAATGGTAATAAAAGACTGAAGAAGAAAAGATTATAATAAAAGATGAAGAAACATAAAAATGTTTAAAAACTACTAAAAAGACATAAATGGTATTAAAAGACTAAAAAAAAAGACAAAAATGTTTAAAAAAATATATATATAAAAAAGACAAAAAATCATAAAAGACAAAAAGAGCTTTTGCTAGCTCTGATTGGTCAACAACAACATGCCTGTGACACTGTTTTGCTAGCTCTGATTGGTCGCATTTTCATGCCTATGACAGTGTTTTGCTAGCTCTGACACACACACACACACACACACACACACACACACACACACACACACACACACACAGTCTTCTACTATACACACATAAACACTTTCAACTCCCCAGCACCACCCAACCCTGTTCCCTCCTCTCTTCCCCATCTTCCACCCCCCCCCCACCCCTCCCCACTTCTCCCCCATTCCCCACCTACCTGACTCGGAGGGGTAAATGCCAAACTTAAGGCAGGTGCGTATCGGACCAAAGAATCCCGTGTTCACATTCTCCACGCTACGTAGATAATGCTGCAATGCAAACCACAACACCAATCAGCTCCACTGTTCAAAATCACAAATAAGAGGGAGGACAGGGAGGGAGGGAGGGATGGGGGGGGGGGGGGGGGGGGGGGGGGACAGAGAGGGGGGATAGGTGACAGATAGAGAGAGGCAA
>JADBJO010001240.1:102500-112500 GCA_016801955.1 Conus betulinus | reverse complement strand
CGAGTAATGAAGGTCCTTTTTCTAACCAACTTCTTCTATGGCGCAGTGGTCAGCGTCAGGGACTGAAGGCTAGAGGTTGTGGCAGGGGGTCATATCGACTTTCAGGACAAAAAATTACGGACCTTTTAGGACGTTTTTAGGGCCTTACAATCAGAAGACAGGGAAAACATGTGTCACATGCAAAAGGTTTTTAACAAATGCCCACTGACCTGCATAGTGTCTAAGACCTGTTCTCCAACACGGGCAGGATGATACATGTAGTGATGTACAGCGAGTTCTCTTTACACTTGGCATTTCTTAATCTTTTTTGTTTCCGGGGCATTTGAGAGGTTGTTCATACAGATCTGTCAAATTTTAAAGTTATCACAAGGTCTGGCTTTTATGTTATAAATTACATCTGTACTGTGACAGATCTTTCCGGGTGCAGATCGGCCTGACCAGCCATCTACCCAATCTCAGGATGACTTGATAGTCTTCGTCGTCTCGATGGACAACAAACAAAAAATGAACAAAACAACACATACAAAATTAGGGAGAGAAGTGTTGAACTGAAGGTTAAACATGCAACCATGCTGTTCTCCTTGGCAGAAGAGTCTGTATACTATATCCGGTCTCCATGAAAAGGTAATATGCAGTTTCTTCTGGGCTTGGATCTCGGGACCTTTGGCATGTCATGCATTACACAAAGTTGCAAGGTTGAAGAGAAAGGTTCGTAATAACATAAGTTTACGTCAGGCTGAACTACGTCCAGACTACACAGAATCCTTCAGGTTTGTTATTTCTTCTTCAATCTCTGTTTGTACAGCTGACAGGCATTTCTTCTTGTCCTTGGCTTTGACCCTTAGCCTTAGTGGGTTCGATTCCCACCAGAACCATTTGTTTGTGGGATGGTCCTCGGCTTTGTCCCTTAGCCTTTGTGGGTTCGATTCCCACCAGAACCATTTGTTTGTGGGATGGTCCTTGGCTTTGACCCTTAGCCTAAGTGGGTTCGATTCCCACCAGAACCATTTGTTTGTGGGATAGTCCTTGGCTTTGTCCCTTAGCCTTAGTGGGTTCGATTCCCACCAGAACCATTTGTTTGTGGGATATTTCAGACCCAACCAGCTCCTACCCAGCGTTTGCTATGGGCTCAGTGGGACAGACTGGAGACACACAGTTGAGTTTCATGCGCACAGTCGATGCGTCTCTCTGAGTGTGTGTTTCTGATCATTTCCTGACCAGCACTCTAGGTGTCTGTATCTCCCCAGCCTGGTTGACTCCTGGAAATATCGTGAAAGTATGCATACAGCGTAGCTCTGTCATGGAGTCTCTCTGAGCAGAAAGGAACCTCACTTCTCAAGACCTCTAAAGAACTTTTATAAACATCTGTAGGGACAAGTTCACACCTTTTCTCAAACAAATCATTCATATACAAACCACAGGCCTATGACCTATTACATACACAGAGTTTATCATGTTGTTCTAGCACTTTTTTTTCTACTTTCACTTTCATTTAAAATTATACTGCTGTAACCTTTTCACTGAAAACCATCCAAACATTAATAAATTCCCCAAAATGACATTTTCAGATGGAAGCTGGCGGTGATCCTCAAATCCTGCGCTAATTTGCATGATCTCTTGGTCGTACACCTGGAAAGTCTGAAGATTTATGTCTTCTTCATTTCTTCTTTGTTCTGTTTTTTTTTTTTCCTTCCCCAACAAAAAGCCAGATTATGTCTTTTTCAATTATTCTTTCTTCTAGTTTCATTTCCAAGAAAAAAGGCGCCAAGATTACAGTACACTCCAAACAAAAACGTTTTCACACTTTAAGAACTGCTCACTAGGTTGTGTGTGTATATGTGTGTGTGTGTGTGTGTGTGTGTGTGTGTGTGTGTGTGTGTGTGTGTGTGTGTGTGTGTGTGTGTGTGTGTGTGTGTGTCTGTGTGTGTGAGAGTGTGTGTGTGTGTATTTGTGTGTGCATGCGTGCCAGCTTGCGTGCGTGTGTGTGTTCGCACACCTGTGTGTGCATGTGACATCTGTCAACAGTGGTCACCTTTGTCTTTGAGAGGATGGAAGTATGATGGCGATCCATTAAATGAAAAAAAGAAGAAAATTCAGCCCAGCTGTTCACTTTTTAAAGATTATTAAAAAAAAAAAAAAAAAAGGTGTTCATCTTTTCAGTTAAATTTCTATGAACGTAACACTCTGTTGAGTTCACCTGAAGGGAAGCGCTCCACAACCCAACATTATATTATTCAATATCGTGTTCATTAACACGCACAATTTTCAGCAAAACAGCCAGAGGTAGAAATCAACACTTACCTTAACCAGAGACTGTATTCGTTGCACAACTTCTTTATACACCCGTGTTGGAAGACGTAGATGGGTAGTGCCGCTATCCACAATGGTTTTGTCGTAGTTGTACTAGGGGAGGAGAAGAAGACAAAGAAAAAAAAAAAAATGAACTTAACCAAATCAATTAGAAAAGGAATGCGATGGTAGGTAACAAGCTTTAAGTTTTTGAAAGACTTGGACAAAGTTATACAAATTAGGTGTAAAGCAGCGAAAGATGCACAAGTAACAACTTATTTTTTTTGAGTGTGGATAGTCTACTGGCAACATCAAATTTTCTTCACAGCCGGTTGTGTGCCTCAGTTCATTGTTGTTCTTCTAGAAGACAAACACACTCATAGGCGCATGAAATCTCCCACCCTGAAGGATATCCTAGGTTTAACCGAATCTGGACAAACGTTTATGAGCCTTACCTCCCCTTCAGCATACAGGGCAAAGGGCAGAAAGAGGTGCTGGCCATCGAGACCCAACAAACACGATCATTACGCAGACGACTGCAGGGAATGCTACTTACAAACACATTTCTGTTGAACATTTCCTTTATCTACCCATGTGGGGAACAACGTAATGAATCAATCTCAACATTAACGTTTTCCTGGTGTTTTGAAAGTATAGGGAAACACAAATTAAAAAAAACAAACAAACAAAAAAAAAAAACAACACTTTGTCTGTTCTTCTGCGTAAAATAACGAAAGGAAACAAAAAATACAAAACATCACAAAACTGCAGAACAAAAAAAAAATCAAAAGAACAGCGATGAACAGAAGCATGTGGCTCATTCTGTGAAACGTAGGAGGCACAGTAGCTCTGATCATGCAAACCATTAGGCTGAAGAACAGATAACTTAAAAAAAATCTTTGAAAAAGGCCAGGGCTGCCTAGGCCCTGGTTGTGTCCAGGGCAACGCCCTGGTGGAAGGGGTGGGGGGAGGGAGGTGGGGTCCAGGGGAGCAAAGCTCAGAGTCCAAATGGAATTTGAGCAGTGTTGGAGAATCTTTCATGGTCTGTCATGACAAGCAAAATACTATGCAGCAAGTCACCATAAGAAAATAGCTAACTGTACACACACACACACACACACACACACACACACACACACACACACATACACACACACAAACACACACACACACACACACACACACACACACACACACACACACACATGCATGCATGCATGCATGCACATTTGAATGAATTTAACTTTAAAACACTATACAAACCAAAAGAAAATAGCTAACTGTACACACACACACACACACACACACACACACACACACACACACACACAACATAAATTTCACTTTATTTAAAAAAAAGAATTGGCGTTTTTCTCAACAGCCATACAATGCATATAACTTTGTAATAAAAGAATAATATCCTTAATTGTGGTCATGCTATTGTACATCTCATTTCTTCTTGTCTGCGACCAATCTGACCACATTACAAGCTGACCACATTACAATCTGACCACATTACAAGCTGACCACATTACATTCACTTATCTGGGCCTTCACACCACTAGAACAAAAATCCATGGATGTCGTTAATAAAAAAACAGGGGGTGGAAAAGTGGGGGGTGGGTGGGGGGGGATGTTTAAAACATGACTCTGATCAAGAAATTCAGTGTGCTCTGACTGCAGTCCAGTGCTCCTGGAGCGTCAACATACTTCCCGTGGTGCACACGTTCAAAGTGCGCTGTCAGAACCACAATCAACATAGTTCAGCTCTTTTCAACAAAGCTAACAATCAACAACATGATGCCCTTCCAGGCTGGTTTTAAAATCACTAGGACTCCACCAATCACAAGACGACGAAACACGACGCGTTTCGACCTCTAAGGTCTCTTCTTCAGGCAAGATAAACAACACCCAGGACCATGAAAACAAAGGAGCAGTCACTTAACCTTTGTCAACGCCCATCCTGCGCTGAATTCGACAAAGATAAGTGACTGTCCCTTCTATATTTTTGTTGCCCTCAGCATTGTTTTGTCTTGCCTGAAGAAGACCTAAGAGGTCTAAACGCGTTATGTTTTGTCTTGTGATTCATTTCTGCACGTTATTGGAGTCATTATAATTACTCCAAAAAACGTGTTTAGATCTTCGCCTGCAGTCGCCTCAGTTTGCAACTACATTCCAGGTTCTTCACTTTCCCCAAACAATCCAAAAAAAAAACACTGATCGAACCAGCTCACTTTTGTAGTCTTTCCAGTCCACGCCCATCGGTAGAAAGTTTATGTCTCGCATCATGCGCAAGTCCCAACACACACTCTAAAAGAATATGTTTCATTGTGAGTGGCACATGACATGGAATGCACCACAGAGCGTGCCAAAGAGGCACAAATGGATTCAAAACGAATGGCCAGTGTGCAGCCGGCATAATACTGTTTCTTCTTTGCGATTGCCAAGAGGTAGATAAGAGGAACTCCTTCAGGTTTGGACGGATCTGGAAAAGTTTGTTGTCAGCCTGTGTATTCTAGTCCTCCTGCCGGAGTCTCTGATATAATCATTACCCTTTGGTTTCAGTTCTTGAGTAGGGGAAAGATAGGTTGGACTGTCACAGCCTTAAGGCATGTGGTCCTCTTCTTCACGAAAAAATCAAGAGTCACCTCACGAGATCATGGTCAGCGATCTTACAAACCACCCTACTCCAACTTCAATGGCCAAGACATTGCTGGGGAGGGGAGGGAGGGGGTGGGGGGGGGGGGGCTTTAATCAGCCCTAACCCTGAGCAGAGGTTCTGGTTATGTGACTGGTAAACGCACACCACTCACCTCTTTACATTCCATGTTGAGGCTGTGGCCCCCGACGGCGATGTCGGTGAGGACCACCTCGTAGTACATCTCCCTGATGATTAGGGCTGTAGAACATGTCCCCCGTGTACAGGTCCTCCGACACGCCTCCAAACACCTGAACACACATCACCCTGCGTCAAGGTGGTGTGTGCTGTGATGATGATGATGATGCTGTGTGGTGTAATGCTGTGCCATTGTAGCGATGTGGTGCTGTGTGATGTATTGTCATGCCATTGGAGCGATGTGGTGCTGTGTGGTGTAATGCTGTGCCATTGTAGCGATGTGGTGCTGTGTGGTGTAATGCTGTGTGCCATTGTAGCGATGTGGTGCTGTGTGATGTATTGTCATGCCATTGTAGCGGTGTGGTGCTGTGTGATGTATTATCATGCCATTGGAGCGATGTGTGGTGCTGTGTGGTGTAATGTTGTGCCATTGGTGCAATGTGGTGCTGTGTGGTGTAATGTCGTGCCACTGGTGTGATGTGGTAAATGTCGTGCCATTGGTGCGATGTGGTGCTGTGTGGTGTAATGTTGTGCCATTGGTGCGATGTGGTGCTGTAATGTCATGCCATTGGTGCAATGTGGTGTTGTGTAGTATAATGTCATGCCATTGTAGTGATGCGATGCTGTTTGGTGTAATTATAATGCTATGTGACATCATACGGTGTAATGTCGCGCCATTAGTGCGATGTGGTGTGACTTGACAGTGTGTGGTGTGATATACTATGTGCTTTAATATGATTCCGTTTGGTGTAATGTTATTCATGCAATGTAATCTTATGTGATGCTGTGTGGTGTGATATACTATGCGCTTTGCTGTGGTTCCATTTGGCGCAATGTCATGCCACACAGTGTGATGTGGTGCCATATGCAACGCATCACCATGCAATGTACTGTTGTGCCATTTGCCATGATATTGTGCTATGTCATTTAATGTGGGCCAACTGTTGACATGTGTGGTACCATGTGTTGTTATGTCTTGCCATGTAGTGTGATATCATGCCATTTGTGTTATGTGGTGCCATATGTAACATGCTGCCCCATGAGGTATAATGGCGTCATCATCTGCTGTAATGTTGGGTGGGCCATGTGGTGTAATGTAGAGCAATGTGGTGGTGTGATGTTGTGCCATGTGGTGTAATGTAGAGCAATGTGGAGTAATGTTGTGCCGTGTGGTGTAATGTTGTGCCATGTGGTGTAATGCTGTGCCATGTGGTGTAATGTTGTGCCATGTGGTGTGTAATGCTGTGCCATGTGGTGTAATGTTGTGTCATGTTGTGTAATGTTGTGCCATGTGGTGTAATGTTGTGCCATGTGGTGTAATGTTGTGCCATGTGGTGTAATGTAAAGCAATGTGGTGTGATGTTGTGCCATGTGGTGTATGTAGAGCAATGTGGTGTAATGTTGTGCCATGGTGTAACGTAGAGCAATGTGGTGTGATGTGCCATGTGGTGTAATGTAGAGCAATGTGTGTGTGATGTGCCATGTGGTGTAACGTAGAGCAATGTGGTGTGATGTTGTGCCATGTGGTGTAATGTAGAGCAATGTGGTGTGATGTTATGCCATGTGGTGCGATGTGGTGTAATGCTGTGCCATGTGTGTGATGTGGAGCTGAACATATCCCCTCTACACAGGTCCCCCGATATGCTGCACAGAACCTCATCACCACTGAATGAGTGGTTTGTGAGTTGATTTTAACATGGTGACAGCCCTGATATGGCCCTTTGTGGTCGGCTGGGCTATAAGCAGCACTACCTTACCTTACTTTATCGCATACTTTGCATCAATGTGGTGTAAACGCTGCCTAGTATCATATGCTATGGACCAGCGTACGGCATAAAATAGTGTGGTCTCTTTCTACTATGATACACTGCCGTGTGGCAAGGTGTGGTATGATACGGAATGTATATGATACAGAGTGTAGTGAAATTTAGATGTGGCATGGCATAGTACGCATAGTGTGGTGCAGTGTACATGTGGTGTGGCGTAGCGGTGTATGTGGTGGCTTCGTGTGGTGAGGCACAGAGTAGATACATGTGGTGTGGTGTGACATAGTGAAGTGTGCAGTGTACCACAGAAAGTCGTACAGTGTGTGCAGGAACGTGGTTGGGCATACTGTTCTGTGCCTGTGAAGCGGTGTAGTATACAGTGTAGGTTTGGTGTGGAATAACGCGGCGTAGTCTTCTGTGGTTACTGGTACACGTGTAGTGTGCTATACAGTGTGATGTGATGACCTTTCCTGTAACACTCTGCAGTGCTGTACACAGTGATGTGAAACAGTGCTGCAGGCTATGGCACAGTGTGGCGTTGTGTACACGTGGAACGTCACACAACGCTGTAATTTTAGTATACTGCAGTGTCATGTCCTTTACTGTCGAACAGCGTACAGCATGCAGTGCTTCAGTGCTGAAAAAGACAGTAATGTGTGAGAGCTGGAACCTGACGGGGAAAGGGAAGGTGGGGGAGGGGAGGGGGGGTAGGGAGGCAGGGGTAGAGAGTGAAAGCATAGGAGGCATAGGAAATGGGAGGTGGGAGGAGAGAGATGGGGGAGATGAACGGAGGGAGAGAGGGCTCTGGGAGTGGACGGCTTGTGTCAACCCCTTTGATCCAATGATCCAGGAGGAATGCACTGTTCACCGTCATCAGCATCATTATCATCATTATCATCATCATTATCATCAGTATTGTCATTATCGTCATTATCATCTTTATCATAATTATTGTCATTATCCTCCTTATTGTCATTATAACCATTATTGTCATTATCATCATTATCACCATTATCGTTTTTATCATCATATCATTGTCATTATCATCATTATCGTCAGTATCATCATTATCATCATTGTCATCGTTATCCTCATTATCGTCATTATCATCATCATCATCATTACTGTCATTATTATCATTATCGTCATTATCATAATTATTGTCATTATCGTCATTATCACCATTATTGTCATTATCATCCTTATCATCATTATCATAATGATCTGCATTATTATCATTATCACCATTATCGTCATTATCATCATTATCGTCATTATCATCATTATCCTCATTTCCCACAGTCCTTACCAGGTTTCCCTCCATGGCGGGATTGGCCGATGCATTGTGGGAATGGGCGGGGCGGAACCACACAGCTGCATGGAGAACACGTCGGAGAGGTTGGCCTCCTCTCGCATCGAGTCCCAGAATGGGGTCAGCGTGTTCGGCTGAAAACACACATTGACAACCACGATGGAACAGTCACCTCATCAGTACACAGAGACCAGGATCCGGATTCTGGAAGAACGGTTAGCATTCACTGTTACTCCAGGGCCCTGGCAGGCTGGTGGGTAAAGCACCGTTGTCCTGATCCAAGGTTCGATTCCCAGTTCAGACCGGCAGATCAGAAAGCATCATTCTTCTGATCCAAGGCTCAAAACTCTTCACGTCAGACAGACAGGTGAGAAAGAATTGTTCTTTTGATCTAAGGTTCCACTTCCACTTTAGACAGATGAGTCACACACAGCGTTGTCCTCCTAAACCAAGGGTCGATTCCCATTATGGACAGACGGGTCAGGAAGCTCATTCTGCTGATCAACGGTTCAATCCCCACGTCAGGAAGACAGGTCGGAAGAGATCTCCTCCAAGTCCACATTTCAGAACACTCCAACCGCCTTTCAGTCTTTTGGTGGACATGAATGCACACATTCAAGCTGAACTCACCAAATTTGAAAAGTTACTGATAATGCACTGCAAAAAAAAAAAAAAAAAAAAAAAAAAAAAAAAAACAAAAGACGAATCACAAGACAAAACACGAAGCGTTCTGATCTCTTCAGTCTTCTCCAGGCAAGATACACAACACTCAGGACAACGAAAATGAACGAGCATTTTATCTTTTCACTGCAAAAACATGATTTCTGTCTTGTGCTTCATCTGTCTCCGTTTTTTTTTTTTTGGGTGTGTGATCTGTTATCAGCAACTTTTCAGATTTGTTTCGATTTCTGCACGCAGTCGCCTCACTTTGCAACTTACTAGATGAACTCATCGAGTCCTATGGGCTGGGAAAGTTCCACAGTGTTTAGGGCCACCTGTGACTGTTGACGTTTTATGATTTCAGTTGCGTTGTTCATGCACACTGATCCCTTTCTAAGACGAGACTTTTCTTTGTCAAAACTGAGAACGACGAGAAAGAGACTGACCTGGAAGGGTTACAGGAGGGGGTCAAAAAGAACCTGTTACCCACCCCCTGTCTCTGCCAGTATAAGCAGGGGTCAAAAAGAACCTGTTGCCCCCCTCCAGTCTCTGCCAGTATAAGCAGGGGTCAAAAAGAACCTGTTACCCCCCTCCAGTCTCTGCCAGTATAAGCAGGGGTCAAAAAAAACCTGTTGCCCACCCCCAGTCTCTGCCAGTATAAGCAGGGGTCAAAAAGAACCTGTTGCCCACCCTCCAGTCTCTGCCAGTATAAGCAGGGGTCAAAAAAACCTGTTGCCCACCCCCCTGTCTCTGCCAGTATAAGCAGGGGTCAAAAAGAACCTGTTGCCCACCCCCTGTCTCTGCCAGTATAAGCAGGGGTCAAAAAGAACCTGTTGCCCACCCCCTGTCTCTGCCAGTATAAGCAGGGGTCAAAAAGAACCTGTTGCCCACCCCCTGTCTCTGCCAGTATAAGCAGGGGTCAAAAAGAACCTGTTGCCACCCTCCAGTCTCTGCCAGTACAAGCAGGGGTCAAAAAGAACCTGTTACCCACCCCCTGTCTCTGCCAGTATAAGCAGGGGTCAAAAAGAACCTGTTACCCACCCCCCCTGTCTCTGCCAGTATAAGCAGGGGTCAAAAAGAACCTGTTACCCCACCCCCAGTCTCTGCCAGTATAAGCTGGGATCAAAAAGAACCAGT
>JADBJO010001240.1:95000-97500 GCA_016801955.1 Conus betulinus | reverse complement strand
AGAAACTTACTAACAACTGTACTGTAAAATAGTGAAAAACGACCACATTTACATACATGCACACACCACAGCCACTGTGTTTACATACACAGTCACCAAAGCCACTGTGTTTACATACACACACACCATAGCCACTGTGTTTACATACACACACATCATAGTGGACGCAAATCGAACACCGCCACACATCCTACCTCACCTATCACACATTTGAGCAAAAGGACGTAAAGACAACCACAGACAGTGAAAACTCACGCGCTTCTGTTAAAATAGTGAGAGATGTGGGGGTCAGGACCCGCGGCGATGGCAAAATTGCTGCTCCCGGTGTCCACTAAGATCTGCATCTGAACAAAATCCCAGTCAAAACGGCCACAAGTCATTGAGATGACACACTGATAAGAAAGGAAAAAAAAAAAAGGCAAAACTGACATAAAACAAAAGATGACTGACATAAAACATTAATTAAGATGACACGCTGCTGAAATGAAGATATTGAAGTCAAAACGGGACACATAGAGATGTCTGAAATGAGATGATGCACTGAAATGAAGCGCCCTCAAACCATCACCATGGTCCTTTACTTTGTCGTAGTGGCGGGGCTTGTGTGCTTTTACGATCCCGAGAGCTATGCCAGACAGATGCAACCATACTGGACAGGTCAAAGGGGAGAAGCCAGACGAAATTTTGGACCACTCTCCTAGAGGATAATAGGTTAACTACCCGGCATGTAAAAAAAAAGCCCAGTTACAGAAACGTCCACAATATAAACTTGTCTACTTTGCATGTCCTGGGAGAGGAAGACAATCTAGCCAGATTGCGTATGAAGCGTCACAGTGTGAAAGCCAAAAGGAAGCTGCTTCGCCGAGGACTCTTCTGTCACCCAAGACAACTACCCAGATCGAGGCGGAGACAACTCGACTGGGCTATTCCTGGGCCAGCTGAAAGTCGCCGCCCAGGACAGGCAGAGATGGAGAAGGCTCGTGGATGACCTACGCTCCTCTAGGAGCCAACGGGATTAAACTAAAACTAAACTGACATGAAAGAAATTGAAGTCAAAACTGACACGAATCACTGAGATGACACTCATAAATAAACTGAAATGAAGCAAAACATGAGATGAAGAATGATACAATAAACAGAGAATAAGGATGGCGATGCAGGTGATGCTAGACAGCTTCATCCTAGCCACAGACTCTATGACAGGGTTGCCTACGATTTCTTTCCAGCGTCGACCAGGCCTGAGAGATACAGACACCTGCAGTGTTGGTCAGGAAACTTGGGCAGCTCTCTAAGAGATGCAGCCATTGACTGAGCGGATGAAACTCAACTCTCTGGCTCCAGTCCTCCCCTTGGAGACCAAGGCCCACTCATTTCTAGGAAAGTAGTTGGCAGGAGCCCCCCCCCCCCCCCCCCCCCCCCCCCCACACACACACACACACACACACACTTTGTAAATAAATGCGCCTGAGTGGACTTGAACCCACAACCAACCCACCAGCGATCCACGACACTAACTGCTGCACTATGTAGGCTGGTGAGGCTGATCTCCTTCTCGCTTATGTGCAGAAAGAACGTCCTATCCAAATTCAGTTGCAAAGTGAGGTGCAAATTAGGTGGAACGCAGGTGGAAATTTAAACCAATTTCGAAAGGTACTTGAAGTAACTCCGCCAGATAACATGGGCAATCGAATAACAAGGCAAGATAAAACAACATTCAGGACAACAAAAATGAAGACGAGCAAAAGATAAACAACACTCAAGACAACAAAAAATGAAGAACGAGCAAAAGATAAACAACACTCAGGACAACAAAAATGAAGAATGAGCAAAAGCTTATCTTTGTCAAATTTGGTAAAAATTGGCGGAGTTAGTTCACGTACCTTTTTAAAACTTAACCAAATTAAAATTTTTAAAAAAAGGGAAGAAAGAAAAAAAAAAACAAAAAAAAAAAAAAACCCAAATGAATGAAAAAGAAAGGAAAAAACTGCTACAACAAAAATGAAGGTTGAGAAATCACTTATCTTTGTCAGATGCGGCGCAAGATGGTGGAGTTACTTCAAGTACCTTTAAAGATGTGTTTAACCATATTCAAATTTAAAAAAAGGAAAAAAAAAAAAAACAAAAAAAACAAAACAAAACAACCCAGAATGAATGAATCAGAAAGAAAAAAACCTGCTGTAACAAAAATGAAGAATAAGCAATCACTTATCTTTGTCAAATTCGGGCGCAAGATGGTGGGGTTAGTTCAAGTTAAGTAACTTCTAAATTTGTTTAACTAAATTTACATTTAAAAGAGAAAAAAAAAAAAAACAAAAAAAAAAAAAAAGTGAGTGAATCAGAAAGTAAAAAACCTGCTACAAAACAAAAATGAAGAACGAGCAATCACTTATCTTTGTCAAATTTGGCGCAAGATGGCAGAGTTACTTCAAGTGCTTTTTAAATTTGTTTAACCAAATTTCAATTAAAAAAGAAAGGGGGAAAAAAAAACAAAAAAAAATGT
>JADBJO010001240.1:80000-82500 GCA_016801955.1 Conus betulinus | reverse complement strand
TAATTCTGCCTAACTAACAGTATGTACTTGAGTGGGTAAATGGGGAATAATAAATGGTTCTCAAAATGAACCTTCAGCAAGCTTATAGTCTCCAAGGGGGAGACAGTCTCCAATAGTCTCCAATATATAGATAGATAGATAGATAGATAGATAGACAGGCAGATAGATAGATAGATAGATAGATAGATAGATAGATAGATAGATAGATAGATTTCTTAGGAAATGAGTTGAATTTATAGTATTTCCTAAATTGTCTACAAAATACTCCAAAAGTTTATGGGGGTGAAGCTGAATAGTTACAGAATATAAGTAAATAAATCATGATTGATATGACTTAAACAGAATTCAACGCCAAGACTGCTCTACTTATTTCAGTACAGTGCTTGAAAATGAAACTCACCCTACCAGTATTACACAATATCAAAAATTTAGAAAATGTATTACATTACATTATAGTGTCTGAAATTTTTTTCAATGTTTTTTTAGTTTTTTTCCTTCCTCCTTCATTTGGCTACTGTGTACCATACCTTACCAATGCATTAGTTTGTGAAAATCATTTCCTAAGTCCTTAAGATGTGACTTTATAACATGAAAAATTTGGAATAACTGATAGTGATACACATCTAAAGCAGCACACCTGACAACCGCTCAAGATACTAGAAAGGAATATTCATTTAAAAAAAAAAATGACAGGCTTTTGTCAAAGATGAAAAGAACATTGGACAAAAACAAACAGTTCTTTTAAAACAGTTCTTTTAAAACTCATCACATTACATGATAATGAGACTCCTTCTTTTTGTGGGCTTAAGTATTTTCACTCATCTTCTTTTTCTTTCTGTTTAAATCAATTCCACATTTTGTTGATTTGTTTAGGTCTTTTTTCTCTTCTTATTTTCCTATCTCATTATCTGAGTGTCTACGTTGTCATTGTTTGTTCATCTGTGCAGATTTCAAATTCATGTTTATAACATTCACTTAGACCTGTTCTTCATGAGTACCTATGCAGTGCTATTTCAAGTTCTTACGACATGAGAGACTGAAGCTCCATTGTTGAATTTATGCAGCTAGCTGGAGACAGAGACAGAGACAGAGAGAGAGAGAGAGAGACAGACAGACAGACAGACAGAGACAGATAGAGACAGACAGAGAGAGAGAGAGAATTTCAGATTAGCTATCAAATATTAGTCACCATATGTGTATGAGTACAGTAACTTTGCAGACCTGTGAATCAGTTTGAATGAACTTCATGTTTCTTGTTTGCTTTTTCCCCCCTCTCTCTCCAGCAAAATTGTTTTCACTTATGAGAAATAACATTATCAGAATAAAGAGAAACCAAGCATGAAAAAAGAAGGGATGACTAGTCTGAAAAAAAACAGTCAATGAATGAGTCAACCCTAGTGAAGAATTAATGCTGGCTTAGCGAATGATGCGTGCATGCTCATGTTTGTGCAAATATATCACAATGTGTGTGCATGTGTGTGTGCATGTGTGCGTGTGCGTGTGTGTATAAAAATTTGTGTGTGTGAGAGACTGTGTGTGTGTGCATGTGTGTGTGTGTGTGTGTGTGTGTGTGTGTGTGTGTGTGTGAGAGTGTGTGTGAGTGTATGAGTGTGTGTGTGTGTGTGTGTGTGTGTGTGTGTGTGTGTGTGTGTGTATGTGTATGTGTGTGTGTGTGTGTGTTTAACTGTAAGACTGTGGCTATCTGAGCATATGCAAGTCACAGTGTATGGGACTGGCATTTGTATTAAAAATCTACTTAAGAAAATTATTGGGATCTGCATCATATCTGCATATAACAACAGTTTGCTTTCATTTCTTGAAATGAGAGTGGGCATTCTTGTCTCCCCCCTCCCCCCCCCCCCCTCCCCCGCCCCCTCCCCCTACACTGTGTTACAATTTTTTAAAAGGTAATTTAAAAGCAATATTACCAAGTCATTACCCAGACATGGTTCTTTGTCTTCTTCTTTTCTTTGTACCAGGCAGCTACTTGCGACAGTTATAAAAAAAAAAAAGATCTAATCAGAACAAGTGTCCCTAGGCAAATAAGCTGCTTTGAGTGAAGCTGCTAACAGGCATAAAGCTTTTCTGGGGGAGGAGGGGGGAGGGGACATTAAGTGAGACTGGGTAACCACTAACTTTGCCAGACTCATCAACACCACCCCCTACCTCTGCCCCAGTTTTCAACAGTGCTGCACCAGTAAGAACCTAGGTTTGGGGTATGGAGGGGCTTTTTTGTGTGTGTGTGTGGGGGGGGGGGGGGGGGGGGGTAGAAGAGCTCATGCCAATGACACCATACTGGACTGAAAATATTCTAGAGACAGCGCTGTGACAATTTCAGCTGATAGGCTGGTCCATTCTGCTGCTGTGCAAGGGGAAAAAGTACTTCTGCCTATAGGTCACCTGGCATGTTAGTGTCTGGTACATGAGAGTTGTGACTGGGTGGGTGCCACGAGAGAGAAACTGAGACAGATTGCCTCTAAAGGATGGAGGCCATGGTGTG
>JADBJO010001240.1:60000-65000 GCA_016801955.1 Conus betulinus | reverse complement strand
TCTCTAAATGTCAATAACAAACAAGTAGGGTAACTCTTGCTCCCACGATGAAACAAATACACGCCCGTTAACTCCAAACAAGTGCTGCTTACGACACCGAATCGCCTAGCTGGTATGACAGCGCAGAACACACAGAACAATCAAAGAAACATCCCCACCCCCACCCCACCCCCACCCCCCACCAAAAAAAAAAACCCACCACCACCACCACCACACCACCAAAAACAAGAACTTGTTTATATAGCCTACACATCTACACAGCAACAACAACTGGAGAAACGAACAAATGCAAATCAACATTTATTGGAGACTTACGCAGTCTTTTCGATCTTGAACATAGTTTATCCTTTAAATGTATTTTAGAGTATAAAATCATCAATGAAGGAGAGCTTATCATTGACAAACGAACCAACCAATCAAACCTGTGCTGAGTCTAGTATGCTCGCTTAAGAACACACTGACACCCTCAGCGACTGTAAGCAGCGGCACACTCACGTGGGGTTCATTCTTTTGGCCCGCCGCCACATAATATTGCGCCGCCTGGCTGATGTTCCGTCGCCCTTGGCAACCGTACCAGAAGTAGTCCCCCATCTTGATGTAGGCTGCAGACGAGCATTAGGCTACATCAGCAGCGAAGAGAGAGAGAGAGAGAGAGAGAGAGAGAGGGGGGGGGGGGGGTTAAAGTGTATCGGCTAAAGGCATATACACGCGTGGGGAAACAGAGAGAGAGAGAGAGAGAGAGAGAGAGATCGTTGCGTGTTGGCCAAAGGTATACATACGTAAGAACTGCAGGCAATTGGGTCATCGGCATCTGCGCATTCATGCTATCTGAAAACGATTCTAATTTGACAATCATTGCATGTGTCGAATGATGACTGAAATGCATATTCACATCTCTTGAATATAAATTAAGGGCGCGCGCGCGCGCGCGCGTGTGTGTGTTTGTGTGAGTGAGTGAATGAGTGTGTGTGTATGTGTGTGCGTGTGCGTGCACGCGTGTGTATAAAGTGAGTGCGTGCGTGCGCGCGTACTTGCGCGATGCATGTGTGCGTTTGTGCGTGCATGTGTGTGTGTGTGTGTGTGTGTGTGTGTGTGTGTGTGTGTGTGTGTGGAGGCAGACTACTCACAGTAGGGGTCGACAAACTGCACCTCTCGCTGTACAGTCAGGTGTAATGTGTGTGTGTGTGTGTATGTGTGTTGATGCAATGAAACAGCAATTTTACACATTAGTGATAAATCGGTTACAACTGTATCCATAGAACAATTAGGCAGAGGTGGTAGATGAGGTTTTAAACTGCTTGCAGTGGAAAAGAATGTGGGAATTAGTTATCATTTCACCACAAAGGCACGTTATATTTTTGCAAAACTTTGTCTTAAAAAGCATTTAGTTTGATCTTATATATTAGCGAAATTATGATCCGAGAAAAACGGCAAACTACATTGATAAAAAGAATGAAGTGTGTCAAAGTTTAATAGCTGGTTTATGCGTGTATCAAGAGAACATCCCGAATTCTGTTGTTTTTTCCTAAAATGTTTCCAGCATGCATTTTCTAGAAGACTGTATCCCTCATGGACAGACAATGGGATACTGATAACCTCCGACCCGCTAGTATTTTTCGCTCCCCGTTTTGCTGCTCTGTCTACTCTCTCATTAAACTGAATCCCACAATGAGAAGGAACCCAACAGAAACTAATTCTTGTACCCCTAATAATCAAGAAATGTATTAGGTGATGAATATCTGTAATCAGATCTTGTCTTACTATAGGGTTTGTTTTACTTAGGGCGAATAAAACGCGCCTTTGAATCGACACAAAAGAGGATTTGGAATATTGGATTTGAAAAGTCAAGTAGAAAATACAAAGCCATTAGAATGGCAGTTAGTTCTTCTGCTGTAAAAATAGATCTGTTTTTTTTCCAAGATAATAAGATTTTTCAATTTTCAATGAAGGAATTGTAAATGCAGCACCTGCTTCTTTGGTATCCAAAAGAGACCCATCTGTATAAATTTTTAAGATGAAAGGGATACGAATTTTCAATATACTCTTTTACTATTTGGCCTATCAGGTTTTCATTGTCACTTTTTTTTCATCGACGTATGGCTTATATCAAATGATGCTCTTTTTAAGTTCCCATGGCGGGCTGGGAGATGCGGGAAGTTTAGGTCGATTTATCGTTTGAGTTAACTTTTGACTCACTGAACAGATCTGAAGTGAAAGTTCCAATAGTTGTGAGTGAAAAAATTGATTTTGCCCTTTTGGGGAAGCTAATGTCAGATCTCAAAACTGACTTCGTTCTCAACGTTGCTGTCACGTGTTGAAATTCGTAGGACATATTTTGCAACAGCAAGCCGTCGATGTGTTCATCTAATGGTAATACTCCTACTTCGTTATATGTTCCCAAAGATGATGCATGATACGGCACACCAAGAGCCAGTTTGAAAGCTTTGCAATCCAAACTTGCATCTTATTAAGTAAACTTTTCGGAGCACTGAAAAAGGCTTCCTGCCCGTAAGAGTCTAGAACGTATCAGTGACAATGCAAGCTGTTTCAGTACATTAGCATCTTGGCCCCAGTTTTGTTTCTGTATAACTTTTAAAAAGTTAAAGCTTTTTCGAGCCTTTGTTATAAATAATATTGTATGATAATTCCACGACAATTTTGAAGTAATGTATACTCCGAGAAATTTCACCATTTGTTTGTATGCTATAGTCTCGCCATTTATTTGAAAAATGGGTAATTCTGGTGGATCTGGCCCACTATTAAAAGTAGAAGATTTGTTTTTTTTCCGGTGATAGCATTAATCCATTCTCCTTCATGTAGTTTACTTAGTTTATCGAGTTTCCAGTTGATATAATTTTTTTTAAATAGTTAAGCTGTCTTTTGGGAGTTTTTCCTTTTCATAGTAACTTTCATCCACATAACTATGTATCTGCATATTGTACTAGGACAACATATTCGATACAGACTGTGGCAAATCATAGAGCAAAATATTGAATAAATAAGGGGCAATAACTGACCCCTGTGGGATTCCCATTTTAGGAAATCGTAGTGTGGAATACTTGTTGCCAACATTTGTCTGCATGCTTCTTTCAGATAAAAAGTTCTTAATATACCATATATATTTCCAGAAAGACCAATACTTTTTAGTTTGTATAGTAATCTATCATGCCACACGTGATCGTAGGCTTTCTTTATATCAAAGAATGGCCAGTATATTTTTCCTACGAGCAAACTGATGTTTAATCTGCGTAGTCAGTTTAACTAAATGGTCAACTGTACTTCTCCCCTTCCTAAAACCAGCTTGGTTAGTGGGAATAACTCTTCTTTTATCACAGTAATGAATTAATCTATTTAGAACTATCTTTTCTAGCAGCTTCCCTGTGTGTGATGTTAGAGCAATAGGTCTATAATTTTTTATATTTATATCTTTTTTTGACTTTCCTTGTTTAGATATTGGAACTACGATTGAGTGCTTCCATATTTGGGGAATACAGCCCTCATTCCAGCATTTCTGTAATAATTCGTGCAGTAGTATTATCCAGTTATCTGGCAGATGTTTTAATAGAATGATGGATATTGCATCTACTCCAACAGCTGTTTTCTTAGCGCTTGAAGAAAATAGAGTATCTTTTAGTTCTCTTAAAGTAATTGGAGCGTTGATATAATTTGCGTTATCTGCTACAGGATCTTTGTACATATCTTTTTGGGCCTCATTTACCCTAAACGTTCTGATTTCATGTGGAAGTTTACTAGAAAGCATTGTATCCGAAAAAGAGTCAGCGAACGACTCAGCTTTTTGTAAGTTTGTAGGAAGATCATTGCCTTCAATCCTGATTGGATATAATGGTAGATGTATCCCATTTTTCATATCATTAAATTTTTTTTTTTTCATATCTTTTGTATGTCTTTATGGCTGTAAACCTCATCTGTGCAAAAAACGTAGCCCAGTACTGCCGTTTCACTTGTGCTATGGTTTTATTACTGAGTGAATTTGCTTTCCTAAGTGGAATGTGATTTTCTGTTTTTTTTATCCTGTAAGTAAACTTTGAATAAACGTTTCTTTTCATTTACAACTTTCTCACAGACTTCATTCCACCAGATGTTTCCCCAGATGTTTGTTAGACTTCAAATTAGAATACTTGGGTATGGAACAGTCAGCGGCTTGCAAACACTGTGTCCGTGAACTTTGAGTAAAAAGTATTGATATCATCATCTCTTATGTCATTAGTATTTTGTGATTTCAGAATATTTTGAAATAAGTTCCAATCAGCACAGTTATAGTTATATTTTGCTATGACATCTTCATCTGCACTTTCCTGGGCTAGTTTATCATTTAGCGTGATAATAATGGGTAGATGGTCACTTCCTAAGCTATCTGTAAGCGTGTTCCAGTCACTATTTGGTACAAGAATGGGAGAAATAAGAGATAGATCAATAGCAGAAGCTCTTTGATTTGGTAAATCAGGGATCCTCGTAACTCTCCCATCATTTAGTAGATAGAGGGAGGCATCAACTACATATTTTCAACAAATCTGTTACTAGTCACATTTATGTTATCATTTTCCCAAAAAGGTGAGTGAGCGTTAAAGTCACCTGCGATTATCCATTTCTCATTTGAATCATGTAATGGACGTAACCATTCGGTATTTTCCTCATTTGGGCCTTTAGGTAAGTATACACTAACAACATTTATCATTAATGTTTCATTAATTTTAACTTTGGCTGCACAGGAGTATAGATTCGATATATTCACTGGTGCTGGCGATGGGCATTTGGTGTAATTCATCTTATCATGAATATAAATAGCTGTTTGAACTTTTCCTTCTTGATCCATCTTTTCACAAACTGGAGGATAGTAGAAGTTCGACAGTTTGGGCAATTTAGTTCGAGTGACATTTAACGACTGTAAAATGAGAATCTGATACCTGAAAGAGGCAAGATGTTGAATAAGGTAAGACAGGTTTGTATGTAAAGACCTGCAATTCCATTGCATAATACTT
>JADBJO010001240.1:42500-47500 GCA_016801955.1 Conus betulinus | reverse complement strand
TGCCAGGTAAACCCAATCAGCATTCAGGAGTCAGGGTTAGGTTTTATTCTCACTATCTAGGTCTTTCACTTTCTATCCACAATTTTTTTTCTTACTCTGCAATCATCTCTTAAGTTGTACAATGGCAGAAAAATCAACATGATGATTAAGGCCATTCAACTGGATGATGATGATGATGATGATGATGATGATGATGATGATGATGAACAAAAGCAAGTGAAGTTTGGTCAGATATGCTGACCGTTTCAGGTCAGCCTCCTTTTGAAAGCGGAAGGTCACAAGATTGCTCTTGCCTGGGTTCCAGGTTATGTTGGCAATCAGGGAAATGAAATGGCTGATCGTTTGGCCAAGAATGCCACAACCAAAGAATTGTCCAACATATCTATCCCCAACTCAGAGACCTCCGGCAGGAGGACTGGAATATACAGATGGATGACAAACTTTACCAGAGCAGTCCAAACCTACAAGAGTTCCTCTCATCTGTCTGTGGTGATCGCTAAGAAGAAACGGTTTCATGTCGGCTGCACACTGGCCATTCGTTTTTAACTCATTCGTACCTATTGAAAAGTGAAGAAGCTCCGTGACGCATTCCATGTCATGTATCTCTCACGGTGAAACATTCTTTAGAGTGTTGGGGTTTGCATGATGTGAGACATTAAGATTTTACAGTAGACTCCATAAAAAAACCTGTTCAAGGATGTTCCACCTGATGTTATCTTTGAATTTCTGAAAGAGAACAACATTTTTCATCTGATCTAAGGTTTTACAGTAGAACAATTTTTGATAAATTTCCAGTATGTTTTTAGAAGGTCTCCTCTAAAGGGTTGTGTGAATGACTGACTTGTGAGTTAAATTCAACGTGATGACAGCCCTGATATAGCCCTTTGCGATCGGCTGGACCACAGACAATTCTACCTACTGACTTACTCCTTTTTTGCGTTTTCTGAGAGAAACAACAGCAACATTTTTATGCCCGGCTGAATTTGTTGCCTACTTTTGGAACATTGCAAAACAATTGTAATAATTAGATCAGAAAAGGCCTTTACATTTTGCGAAGCCTGTTATTTTCTCATCTACATGATGATAGATAAAAGGATTTTTGATGAAGATGATGGTGTTAATGACAATAATGTCGACAGTGCTGATGATTATCATTATCATCAAAGACAAACACCAGCAGTAATACTACATACATCAATGATCAAGACTAGAACCCTCCCCCTCCCCCCCCCCCCCTCCGCCTCCCGTACCTCCCATGACACACTCATCCTCTCACTCTTGACACTCTAAAATGGTCCATACTTTCTCCGCCATTCTCTTAAGACGTTCCTTCCCCGCCGTCTCGTTCTTTTCCGATCCTCCCCTGCCCTGAAACACGCAAGGGAGTTACAGAACCAACAATTCGTGTATCAAATACAAAACATGAGTTTCCCATCAAGTAAATGATGAAGGGGTTTTATACCCCTGAATGGAATTCTTTACAGAGTGAACTTTGGGGAGGGAGGTGGTGGGAAGGGGTGAAGCGGTGGAAGAAAGGGTAGGATAAGGTACGGAGGGGAGTGGGCGGGGGGGGGGGGTGGGGGTGGGTGGGAGGGGGCAACTCACGCAGCACCTGCACCGGTCCCCAAAAAGGCTACACTTTACCTCAGTGAGCACATATTGTGTAAACCATTACTCATCAATATTCAAGAAGGAAATTTCATGGTAAAAGTACCACCGACTCGTCCAACGTAAAATGACCTGATTTGGTGTTCTCCGTTGATGTTAACTGGTGTGGTAAAGTCTGCTGAAATTTCTGAACTAGTTAATACAAAGAGAACTCTTGTTTTAAATCAAGCACGATTCCATACCTGTAGACTGCTTTGGAGTCTATTATGTTCAGGTGGTAGGCAGAATGGAATTCACCCCCGCAATAATCACAGCAACGTCATCATCAGCAACAACGGGAAACCCCCCAAAATACAACGTCTCTACCACCATCACCACCCATAACCATCATGAACATCGTCATCGTCATTGTGGCCACACACCAAAATTAAGACTTCGCACTAAATCTCTACATTATCCAAGCAAGCGATTTGAGGCGCAGCACAAATCTGAGCCCCAAACTGATATTCAATTGATGATAGATCGAATGAGCAACCCCACTGATTATTTTAACATTTTTGTTTGTTTGTTTGTTTGTTTGTTTCAGGGATTTCTGTCGATGAAATCATTCACAATTTACACATAAATGAGCTACCCCCTGACATCAAATTTCAGGCCTTCGCACTCATCCGTGACCCCATCTTTGCGCCCGATGGTTTCCCCCAAAACAGTCCCATTCCCGTTCACTTTTAATCTGCATGCTTAGAACCACTTAGCACGTACCTTGATGGGCACATAAAAAGAAGAAAAAAAAGGTCAATCAGCTTTCAGACACAGTAACAATTCTCAAAACAATATGATTGTGCCTATCTATATGAAAGAAAAGAAAGCCGATCAACTTTCGTACACAATTTAAAAAAAAAAAAAAAAAATCGAAAACAATATCATTATGCCTATCTATAAATACTTGACTTCTTAAGCAAAGGCCTTGGTGCGTTCATTTCTGGTGTGTGCAGCCTGTCCTCCTCCTCCTCCTCCTCCTCCTCCGACTCCTCCACCTCCATCACCTCACCAGCATGTCCATCATGCCCAGATTGTAGATGGAGTCGGCGTCGCCCTGTTCGGCTCCCTGCTGGAAAAGGACCCGCGCCGCCTGCAGGTTCCTGCGCATGCCTTGGGACCCCCCAGAAGTACAGGTGAGCCAGGTGGAGCTGGAAAGGGAGGTAAGGCAGAAGAAAAGGGAGGTAAGGCAGAAGAAGAAGTAAGACAGGAAAGGTTTAAGAGATGGAGAGGAGTAGGGGCATGGAAAGGGAGGTAAGGCAGAAGAAGAAGAAGTAAGACAGGAAAGGTTAAAGAGATGGAGAGGAGTAGGGCATGGAAAGGGAGGTAAGGCAGAAGAAGAAGCAGTAAGACAGGAAAGGTTTAAGAGATGGAGAGGAGTAGGGGCATGGAAAGGGAGGTAAGGCAGAAGAAGCAGTAAGACAGGAAAGGTTTAAGAGATGGAGAGGAGTAGGGGCATGGAAAGGGAGGTAAGGCAGAAGAAGAAGTAAGACAGGAAAGGTTAAAGAGATGGAGAGGAGTAGGACATGGAAAGGGAGGTAAGGCAGAAGAAGAAGTAAGACAGGAAAGGTTAAAGAAATGGAGAGGAGTAGGACATGGAAAGGGAGGGTAAGGCAGAAGAAGAAGTAAGACAGGAAAGGTTAAAGAGATGGAGAGGAGTAGGACATGGAAAGGGAGGTAAGGCAGAAGAAGAAGAAGAAGAAGTAAGACAGGAAAGGTTAAAGAGATGGAGAGGACTAGGGGCATGGAAAGGGAGGTAAGGCAGAAGAAGAAGTAAGACAGGAAAGTTAAAGAGATGGAGAGGAGTAGGACATGGAAAGGGAGGTAAGGGCAGAAGAAGAAATAAGACAGGAAAGGTTAAAGAGATGGAGAGGAGTAGGGGCATGGAAAGGGAGGTAAGGCAGAAGAAGCAGTAAGACAGGAAAGGTTAAAGAGATGGAGAGGAGTAGGGGCATGGAAAGGGAGGTAAGGCAGAAGAAGAAGTAAGACAGGAAAGGTTAAAGAGATGGAGAGGAGGAGTAGGACATGGAAAGGGAGGTAAGGCAGAAGAAGAAGTAAGACAGGAAAGGTTAAAGAGATGGAGAGGAGTAGGACATGGAAAGGAGGTAAGGCAGAAGAAGAAGTAAGACAGGAAAGGTTAAAGAGATGGAGAGGACTAGGGGCATGGAAAGGGAGGGTAAGGCAGAAGAAGAAGTAAGACAGGAAAGGTTAAAGAGATGGAGAGGAGTAGGACATGGAAAGGGAGGTAAGGCAGAAGAAGAAAATAAGACAGGAAAGGTTAAAGAGATGGAGAGGAGTAGGGGCATGGAAAGGGAGGTAAGGCAGAGAGAAGCAGTAAGACAGGAAGGTTAAAGAGATGGAGAGGAGTAGGGGCATGGAAAGGGAGGTAAGGCAGAAGAAGCAGTAGAGGCGGGAAAGGTTAAAGAGATGGAGAGGAGTAGGGGCATGGAAAGGGAGGTAAGGCAGAAGAAGCAGTAGAGGCGGGAAAGGTTAAAGAGATGGAGAGGAGTAGGGGCATGGAAAGGGAGGTAAGGCAGAAGAAGCAGTAGAGGAGGGAAAGGTTAAAGAGATGGAGAGGAGTAGGGGCATGGAAAGGGAGGTAAGGCAGAAGACGCAGTAGAGAGGAGGAAAAGGTTAAAGAGATGGAGAGGAGTACGGGACATGGAAAGGGAGGTAAGGCAGAGAAGAAGAAGAAGTAAGACAGGAAAGGTTAAAGAGATGGAGAGGAGTAGGGGCATGGAAATGGAGGAAAGGGAGGTAAGGCAGAAGAAGAAGTAAGACAGGAAAGGTTAAAGAGATGGAGAGAGGAGTAAGACATGGAAAGGGAGGTAAGGCAGAAGAAGAAGTAAGACAGGAAAGGTTAAAGAGATGGAGAGGAGTAGGGACATGGAAAGGGAGGTAAGGCAGAAGAAGAAGTAAGACAGGAAAGGTTAAAGAGATGGAGAGGAGTAGGGGCATGGAAAGGGAGGTAAGGCAGAAGAAGCAGTAGAGGAGGGAAAGGTTAAAGAGATGGAGAGGAGTAGGGGCATGGAAAGGGAGGTAAGGCAGAAGAAGAAGTAAGACAGGAAAGGTTAAAGAGATGGAGAGGAGTAGGAGTGGACAGGGAGGTAAAGGGAGGTAAGGCAGAAGAAATAAGACAGGAAAGGTTAAAGAGATGGAGAGGAGTAGGGGCATGGAAAGGGAGGTAAGGCAGAAGAAGCAGTAGAGGAGGGAAAGGTTAAAGAGATGGAGAGGAGTAGGGGCATGGAAAGGGAGGTAAGGCAGAAGAAGAAGCAGTAGAGGAGGGAAAGGTAAAGAGAGATGGAGAGGAGTAGGACATGGAAAGGGAGGTAAGGCAGAAGAAGAAATAAGAC
>JADBJO010001240.1:27500-32500 GCA_016801955.1 Conus betulinus | reverse complement strand
TGCGGAAGGAAGGAAGGAAGGAAGGAAGGAAGGAATGAGAGAAGAAGCGAACGGATTGCTTCCCCCTGGACGGCCTGCATGTAACTACATAGCAGAATGAGGTTAAATTGCGTCAAGTTTGGGTATGCAAAAAAAAAAAAAAAAAAAAAAGGGATAGAAAAAAGGAAGCAAGAAAAAAAAAAAACGTGAGAGGAAAGAAGAAAAACGAAAGAATGAGGGAAGAAATGAACAGAGTTCTCTCCCCAGGGCCGTTTGTACGTAGCAGTTAGAGCAGGAGTCGTGCGCAGAGTCACGTTAGACTGAGCGAACGAAGCAATGATGGACGGACGGAAAGAAAGACTGAAGGTGGGAGGGAAGGGAGAAATGAAGGAAGGAAGAAGGAACGAAGGAAGAATGACAGAAGGAAAGAAGGAAAAAATGGACGCCCTCCCCCCCCCCCCCCCCCCACACACACACACACACACACACACCCCCCTCCGATAGGTTGATCAAAGGGGATCTATACAGACCGTGCGAAGTGGTTAGCGTCGCAGAATCCCGGCTAGGAGGTCGTGGGTTCGATTCCCATCAGAGTCATGTGGGATTTTTTCTGCCTCGACCGGCCTACGCAGAGTTGAGTTTGCTACGGGCTCAGTTAGGAAGACTTGGACCGCACAGTCGAGTTTCAGCCAAATTTTCTGACCTACACTGCAGGTGTCTGTATCTCTCGGGCCTGGCTGACGCCGAGATGTAGTATGAAACGAAGCGTAGGGTACAGCCCTGCCATGCAGTCTCAGACCGGAATGGAAATCCGTAGCATCCACTTCATCATCCTCATTCTCATCGATCAGCATTAAAAAAAAGTCTCAAATTCTGTAGCACTTCATGCCCTGCTCTCATGGGGACCTCAGTATCGATGTCCTCTCCACGTCTGTGGCCTTGCTTTGATTCCGTTGGGGTCACCGGTATTGGCGAGTCCATGGGGGCTGTCGTTGGACGGACGTGGTGGCGCCCACCGGAGGGAGAGCTCACTCACGCCGGCTCCGCGTCTGAGCAATTATTGTCGTCAGTAGGGGGCTTAGTAGGTGGGTGTCCTGCGTATGTTAGATCAGAACAGACGCCACTGAACACCACCGAAGTGACTCGGCAGCAGTGCAGAGTCTCCTCCGATGGGTTGCCTCTTGACGACTTGACACTGACTGCTCCCTGTGGGTTGCCGGTGCCGGGGCTGCGGCGGGGCTGATAGAGCTGTGGCTGTGGACGGGGTGTCGAAATGAGCGGCGTGGGTGCACTGCCATTGAGGTGGCAGAGAAAGATGGGACAATAAAGAAGAAAAAAGAAAAAAGGAATGAAAGAAGGGGAAACGAAACGGTCTAGTTACTGTCTACAGAGCCACTGTTTTGCAGGAATTCAAGCCAGAAGTCTGCTAAAAAAAAAAAAAAAAAATCGAAGTTAGACTACACTCAGGATAATCCGGTAAAGGTGAAGGAATGAAGGAAGGAACGAACACATGGACAGAAGATTTGGTATGGCCGCTTTCTCTACAGCCGCATGTTCTCTAGAGCAGGAGTGAACGCCAGAGTCAGTTCCAATGAGCCATGGAAGGAGGGAAAAAGAAGGGAGGAGGAAAAAAAGGGCGGATCGGAAGGGAAGAAGGAGGGAAGGAAAGAGAGAAGTAAAGAACTGCTACTTCTCCCCCAGAACCCCTTGTCTATGCAAACTGGAGCCTGAGCTTACACAGCATTAGACTGAGCCAAGGAAGGAAGAAAAGAAGGGAGAAGAGAAGGAAGAAAGGAAGGAGGGAGGGAAGAAAGGAAGGCACGCGTGTGTGTTTGTGTGTGTGTGTGTGTGTGTGTGTGTGTGTGTGTGTGTGTGTGTGTGTGTGTGTGTGTGTGTGTGAGAGAGAGAGAGAGAGAGAGTGAAACGCACGCATGAGTGCGTGCGTGTGCATGCGTACATGCGTGTGTATGCGTGCGTGCGTGCGCGCGCGCGCGCGCGCGCGCGCGCGCGTGTGTGTGTGTGTGTGTGTGTGTGTGTGTGTGTGTGCGTGCGTGTGTGTGTGTGTGCGTGCGTGTGTGTGTGTGTGTGTGTGTGTGTGTGTGTGTGTGTGTGTGTGTGTGTGTGTGTGTGTGTGTGTGTGTGTGTGTGTGTGTGTGTGTGTGACACGCACGTTTAAACCGATAGAGGGCTCCTTTGTGAGTGTAATAGTGGAGATGGGAATGCCACCAGTGCTGGAAGCTCTGGCACCGTTCTTCCCTGTCCCTCACGTCCAGCCGTAAACATGGGGTCTGTGGGCTCCGGCAGCGGCAGCTGTAATACCGTCAGCAACATCAACACCATCAGCAACATCAACAACATCTGAAATACTCGCTCCCTAGCTTGGGACAGTGATAACTGTAGCAACATCAACAACATCTGAAATGTTCGTTCCTTAGTTTGGAGAGTGATAATTGTAGCAACATCAACAAACATCTGAAATATTCGTTCCCTAGCTTGGGGCAGTGATAATTGTAGCAACATCAACACATCTGATATATTCGTTCCCTGAGAAATGATAACTATAACAACATCAACTACATCTGAAAATGTACATTCCTTAGCTTGAAATAGTAGGATGTGTAACAACATCCATAACATATGATATACACGTTCCCTGACCTGAGGAGTGGTAACTGTAACAACATCAACAGCATCTGAAATGTTCGTTCCTTAGCTCAGGAGAGTAATATTTGTAACAACATCAACAACATCTGAAATGTTCGTTCCTTAGCTCAGGAGAGTGATAACTGTAGCAACATCAACAACATCTGAAATGTTCGTTCCTTAGCTTGAGAGAGTGATAATTGTACCAACACCAACAACATCTGAAACCTTCGTTCCATAGCTCGGGAGAGTGATAATTGTAGCAACATCAACAACATCTGAAATGTTCGTTCCTTAGCTTGGGAGAGTGATAATTGTACCAACATTAACAACATCTGAAATGTTCGTTCCTTAGCTTGAGAGAGTGATAATTGTACCAACACCAACACATCTGAAACCTTCGTTCCATAGCTCGGGAGAGTGATAATTGTAGCAACATCAACAACATCTGAAATGTTCGTTCCTTAGCTTGAGAGAGTGATCATTGTAGCACCATCAACAACATCTGAATGTTCGTTCCTTAGCTTGGGAGAGTGATAATTGTAGCAACATTAACATCTGAAATATTCGGACAATGGCAACTGTACCAACATCAACAACAGTTGAAACAGTCGCTCCCTAGCGTATGGCAGTGGCAACTGCAACAACATCAACAACAGTTGAAATAGTCGCTCTCTAGCGTAGGGCAGTGGCGACTGCAACAACGTCAACAACAGTTGAAATAGTCGCTCTCTAGCGTAGGGCAGTGGCGACTGCAACAACGTCAACAACAGTTGAAATAGTCGCTCTCTAGCGTAGGGCAGTGGCGACTGCAACAACGTCAACAACAGTTGAAATAGTCGCTCTCTAGCGTAGGGCAGTGGCGACTGCAACAACGTCAACAACAGTTGAAATAGTCGCTCTCTAGCGTAGGGCAGTGGCGACTGCAACAACGTCAACAACAGTTGAAATAGTCGCTCCCTAGTACAGGACAGTGGCAATGCAACAACGTCAACATGTCTGAAATATTCATTCCTGGTCTTGGGCAGCGGTAACTCTACCAACATCCGAAATGCCGGTCGTCTGGCCTGGAGCCTGCAAATAACAACTGTAACAACATTTCAGATATGATCTCTCCCTGGCTTCAGGCAGTGTAAATGTAACAACATCAATGTCTAAGACCATGTGCGCGCCATACAAGCGCGCCACCATTCTTCCTTTTCATCATCAATTCTTAGTTGCAGTTCTTCTGTGTATTACCTTTTCCAAAGTCAACACCTGGTTTCTGTAGAGCTTGACACGACTGATGTAAACCCCGAAAACTGCCTAGTCTTCCTTCCACCCACCGATGACGTAAACACTTTCCGTGTCGTCATAGTATACGTCACTAGGGTACCTGTTTTAAAAAGAGTAACAAATCTTAGCTGGCAATGCAAAACACGCACACGTTTGCGTGTAATTTGAACGTTCCCTCCTCCCCCCTCCTTTGTAATTTCACTCGTAATGTGCACGATCTTTTTTATTTTTTTTATTTTTGAAGGTTTCCACAAGATGACAATAAAACGGTTGTGCCAACAGATATTCTTCTTATGTAGAAGCCCTTTTTATCTGTTTTGTCTTGTTCACCAGTGATCAGCAGTTAGCAGACTTCCTTTCTACTCTCCTTTATTCGTTTATTTATCTATTTGTTTATGATAATGGCGGTAGACGTAATGGTCGTAATAATCAGTATTGCTGATATTTTTCATTATGATTTGCTGTCGTTTTTGTTGCCTCCCCCCCCCCCCAGCTCATTTCACCACCATCCCTCCGCTTCCCACTCTTGGCTTTCCACCCTCCACACCCTCACCCCTCCCTCCTATCCCCTCCCGCTTCTCCATGCCTTCCTGCAATCGCCCCCCCCCTCCCCCCCAGTACAAAAGTGCAGTACAAAGAGTACAGAAGTCTACAGTTCAGTGGAAAAAGTACTGCAAGGTGCGGTATGAACAGTACAGTGAGGTACAGCAGTACAAACGCTACAGTGGACTACAGCACAGCGCAAACAGAAACAGAACCACACGACGCAGTACGAAGAGTGCAGTAAAGGTATGGTGCCAACAGTACAACAGGCTGTAGCGCAAGTGCAAATAGTACTAAACCGTGCAGTACAAACAGTACAATAAGGTACAGTGCGAACAGTACAGAAAGCTACACCCCTGTGCAAATAGTACTGTACCCTGCAGTACAAACAGTATAGTAAGTTACAGTGCGAACAGTACAGAAAGCTATACCACTGTGCAAATAGTACTGTACGGCGCAGTACGTACAGTACAGTACAGCGCAGTACAGTGCAAATAGTAGGTGCATTGTGCGGTAGGAACAGCGCGGACAAATGAAGTACAAACAGTAGAGCAGGCTAC
>JADBJO010001240.1:15000-20000 GCA_016801955.1 Conus betulinus | reverse complement strand
GGTTAATATTGAGTAGATCGTTTTCTTCTTTTCTGGTTTAGTGCATATGTGAAATCCAGTTGATAGAGCATTTCACGAGAAATCTTTTTTCAAATCCACTGGTTAATATTGGGTAGATCGTTTTCTTTTCGTTCTGGTTCAGTGCGTGTGTGAAATCTAGTCGACAGAACTTTTTTTTTTTTAAACGCGAGATCTCCTTTCAAATCCTCCAATTAACAACGCAGGGTTATAGCTCTGTTATAGGTGCCTGGGCATTGCAGTCCAAATGGTAACAACACGGCTGATTTTCAGCGAAAGAAGCTGCAAGAAACTAGTCTCTTTCTTTTTCTGAAGCTTTTCATATTCTCACAAGTTCAGTTTGGAATATGAGACAAAAGCAGTACTTCGAAGATTCAGTCCGGAAGCACAGATAAAATCTAATTAATCTTACCTGTACTAATCCCCGGGGGTATATCCCAAATCGTGATTTAAATACATAGGCCGTGCTGCGAGCTGCTGCTTTAGAAATCAAACGTTCAAGCCGATATTGTGACCCTACCAACGTCCCTGTAAAATACGTTACCAGAGTTGTTTTTTTTTTTTTTCCAGTCATCTTGCGAACAAACAGAAGATGAAGATACAAGCAGACAGGACAAAGAGTAAACTACTCATGTCATCGTGACATTTTGGCACAGATTTTCCTTTCATCGTTTTACGTATATATCGCTCTAAGCCTGGCCATAGCAACTCTGTCAAAACGTACACAACAGAAATATGAATCACCGAGTAAAAATCAAAATCTTGCCGTAGATCAGAAAAAAAAAATGAATAGAAAAATTAAATGAATAAATAAACAAATAAACACATAGATAAAAGAAATAAGTTTTAAACCAATACTTTTACTGCAAGAAGAGATTTGCAGGCTAGCACTAAATTCACTGAAACACTCCAGTGTCGCCCCCCAAGCAGCATGTGCCATTGCGATCGACGACGGCAATGACAGAAAAAAAAAAAATCCTGGTGGCATTCGTAAGACGTGTTTTGATTCACCAACAGCAAAATGGGGAGCATGTTATTAACCTTTATGTGCATTACATGCGCAGTTTTATGACAAAATGCCACCCCAAGACTGTCTTCTCTTTTAAAAAAAAAATGGGTGAATTTTAATAAAAACAATCATTACTTGTAAAATCAAAGAATGAGATGTAAATCACTAAAGGGCACTCTCTTAAATTCTTGAAGTCTCGAAACTCAAAAGTTTGAAGGGGCTGAGCTGAAAAAAAAAAAGCCTGGAAATGTAGGTCCCGGCACGTTACACGCACCACACACAGGCTTACATACACACAGAACAAGACACGGATCTCTGCCAGAGACCTCACCCACCCGTGCGGAAAATACAGGAAAATAACGCATTCCAGTAAGGTAAGGTAAGGTAAGGCAAGGCAAGGCAAGGCAAGGCAAGGCAAGGCAAGGCAAGGCAAGGCAAGGCAAGGCAAGGTAAGGTAAGGTAAGACAGGCAAAGGCAAGGCAAGGCAAGGCAAGGTCAGGTCAGGTCAGGTCAGGTAAGGTGAGGTTGCTTATAGCCCAGCCGACCGCAAAGGGCCATATCCGGGCTGCCATCGCGTTGAAGTCAGGTCACAAGTCATTCATTCACACAAACCCTTTAAAATTCAACTTTTAAAAACACACCTGAAATTTTGTTTAAAATCTTTCCACTGTAAAATCTCAGGTCAGATGAAAAATGTTAATCTCTTTCAGAAATTCAAAGATCACATCAGGTGGAACATCTCTGAATAAGGTTTTCCATGGCGTCTGCTGTAAAAAAAAAAATTGTCTCACATCATGCAAGTCCCAACACTCTAAAAGAATATATACACTGTGAGTGGTACATGACATGGAATGCACCACGGATCTTCTTCATTCTTTGAAAGGTACGAATGAGTTAAAAACGAATGGCCATTGTGCAGCTGGCATAAAACCGTTTCTTCTTCGAAACTAACAATTTTTGGCCTTACTGTTGCCATCATTTCGGCAGGTTAGACAAGGCCTTGCAGATTGCATCACTTATTTCGAGTGATATTTCATACCTGGTTAAAACAACAAAAACGAAACAAAACAGTATCCACCTTTAGTTTGAGAAATAAACTGCCACGAAAAATGTAGAAAAGCCACTGACTAACAAAGCCATGGTCAAAACAGGTAATAACCCTATGGTATATGTATGATCTCACTGCCATGACGCCGGACTACATTAGTATTTGCACGATGTTATAAATTGTTAAGATAACGACAAAGTTCATCTAAGACTTTCAAGAGCAGACGACAATAGAGAGACAGACAGACAGACAGACAGACAGGGGGGGGTGGGGGTGTGGGGGGGGGGGGGGGGGGGGGGGGGAGAGAGAGAGAGAGAGAGAGAGAGAGAGAGAGGAGAGAGAGAGGGTATCATCTGCACCCAAAGAGCCTCCAGCATTCTCACGAGAACTTCCGACATCAAACTAGTAACTATCCTTGGGTTTATAATATCACTGCCAAGACTCTAGGCTACATTAGTTTCTGCACAATGTTATAAATTGTTATGATCACGACAAAGTTTATTTAAGACTTTCAAGAGCAGACGACAGTAGAGAGAGAGAGAGAGAGAGAGAGAGAGAGAGAGAGAGAGAGAGAGAGAGAGACGAGAGAGAGAGAGAGATGATGATGATGATGATGATGATGATGATCTTTATTTCCAAGGGTAACAGATAAGCAAACACATGATTTTTTTCATCCGGCCCTTGCCCCGCTAAGGGACTAAGCATGACTAGCGGCTACAACTTAAAAAACAAACAAACAAACACACATATCTTCACAAAACACACATTTAAAAGTTGATGAGTTGAGAGAGAGAGAGAGAGAGAGAGAGAGAGAGAGAGAGAGAGAGAGAGAGAGAGAGAGAGAGAGAGAGAGACAGACAGACAGAGACAGAGACAGACAGACAGGCAGACAGACAGACAGACAGACAGACAGGGAACAGGAAGAATATTATTTGCACCTAAAAAGCCTCCAGCACTCTCACGAGAACTTCCACTTCCGACACCAGTGATCGCCCATACATACCCTGCGAGTTGATGAGAATGACGGGTGTGATGTGCGCCTCTAGGGTGGAGATGTGAGCGAATATAGTACAGGGTTTGCCCGGGGGGTCAAGTGCAGACGAGGGGCAATAATCCACCACGTACACCCACAACTCCACCGAAAACCTGCACGTGGACAAAAAAGGGGGGTGGTGAATTTTCGCGCTGTGGATTCTCGCCCACGGGGACACTTTTTCACACGGTGACAAACGTACATTTGCATGTTCAGTGATTTCCACCAGACAGTGACGTCTTAAGTTCACGCAGATGTAGTTACTCTAATTCATCATTGTACACACACACACACGCACGCACGCACGCTCGCACCCACGCACGCAAGCACGCACGCACGCAGATACACAATTTTCCCCCCCCATTTGCTCTACAATGTTATCGCACTATTTTGTTATTTTCAGCCACAAGTCTTTGCACGTGAAACGAGTGCGCTGTTTGAAGATCCATCTCAACGCGCTATGAGCTTTGAGCTTACTGTTGCTCAGTCCTTGTATTGAAACATTCTGTGACTGACAATAGATTTTAACCACCGACAACTACGAGTACTTTAACAACAGCAACGACAACAATAGCGACAACAACCAATTCTGTCACTGCTGCTGCTGCTGTCACAGTTGCTGTTGTTACTGCTGCTATTACAACAACTACTACTACTACTATTGCTGTTACTACCACTACTATTACTGCTGCTGCTGCTGCTGCTACCGCTGCTTGTGCTACTACTACTACTACTACGACTACGACCACTACTACTACCACTATAACTACTACTGCTACTACTACTGTTGCTGCTGCTGCTACTACTACTACTTCTACTACTACTACTACTACTACTTTTTCGCCACCACCAACACTACAACTCAACATTCTTGAGTACTTCACTTTTGACCCTCGTTTTGTACACGAAAGATACAGTCTAGCGAGTATGTCTCGACAGATAAAAAAAAAAATGTCAAATGAAAAAAAAATCAAAGACAAAATTACATTTATCATCAAAGCAAACTTCTCTTGGTTGATATACTTAACCAAGCTGAGGATGTTTTTTTTTTTTTTTTTTTTTTTTTTCGAAAGAGTGGGGGTTAGTTGCCGCCAAGGACATTGACAAACAAAGTACAGGACAAGACACGATGCATTTCGACCTCTTGGGTCTTCTTCAAGCAAAAAAAAAAAAAAAAAATCACATTTAACATTTAGGACAGTACAAACAAAGAACGAAGAGAGACTTATCTGATGTCCATGTGGTGTGCTGTGAAGAATGGCCGCCAGAAGGAAATGACAGTGGGGATTTTGGGAGAGGAAAAGGAGGGAGGGGGGGTGGGGGGTGGTTGGAGGGAGGGGAGGAGTGAGGCGATGGGGTTGTGTGGTTAGTTTAATGGGGTGGTGTAGTATATATGAACGGTTGTGGTTAAGATCGATTGATAATAATGCTGAGGGGGGAGGGGGGGAGGTGAGATATATATATATATATATATATATATATATATATCTAAATCAAGACACGATGCATTTCGACCTCTTGGGTCTTCTTCAAGCCTCTTGGGTCTTCTTTTTCGGGTTTTTTTTTTTTTTTTTTTTTTTTTTTTTTTTTTTTCTGCTTCTGGATTATAAAACCTTACGAATACTGAAACAGATCATGTTTCCACACAACCAACAGGTAGGAATTTCTTTCATCAGGTATCATATCCTGGCAATTCCATGACAAAAATGAATGAAAACAATCTCTTTCGTTGTTCAGGTCTCAATTAATGACGAAAATAATCTCTCACGTTGTTCATGTCCCAATCAATGATGAAATTAATCCCTCATGTGGCTCATGTCACCATCAATAATGAAAATGATCTCCTATGCTCTTCATGTCACAATCAATAATGAAAATAATCTCCTATGTTC
>JADBJO010001240.1:0-12500 GCA_016801955.1 Conus betulinus | reverse complement strand
CCCAGCATGTGTAAGAAATACCAATGTCAAACTTGACACAACGGGACCTGGTCCAGAAATGTACGTGTTTTTTTTGGGTTTTTTTTTTCTAACAATCGGCAGAAGATAAAGGTTGTCTTTCCATGGCGAACAGAGTTACCTTTTCTCAGTTTATGGGTCATGCGAGTAGAATTAGATAGTCAAGTGTTGATTTGAAGCACACGGCAGGATAACGAAGGGAAGACTGGCTGTCTCCATTACCAGCGCACCGTTTCATATCTATTGTCTGCGAGTCGTCTGCTAATACCAGCGCTGTGTGTCGTCTGCTAATACCAGCGCTGTGTGTCGTCTGCTGGTACCCGCGCTGAGTGCCCTGCAGCCTGCGCGATCTGTTCAGCTCAGTTCAGTTCCGTGGTTCTCTTAACGAATGTTCATCATCGATGGTATCTGCGGTATTAAAAAGCAACCGAGATCACTGAGAATGTCAGCCCTACTGTCTCTGGCCATTTTTTTTTTCTCTAACCTCCGTTCTTCACATTATCAAAACCTAGACAGATAGACACACACACACACACACACACACACACACACACACACACACACACACACACACACACACATCGGTGTGCCAAACTCTTGACTGGGCAATAGCGTACGTATGCTATGTCCGTAATACATATGTCATATAAAAATGCGGTAAACGCTTTCAAAGTATGCAGTATTCTTAGTTTTTAATTTGTATCGCCCCTGTTCAGTGTCTCGCCTCCAGCTGCTGCGAGGTCGGCCTGTCTTCCTTTTCTACTGCGGGTTCCATGTCAGGGCTTGGCGTGTGGTGCTGGATGCTGGCTTTCTGAGGGTGTGTCCAATCCAGCCCCACTTCCTCCGCAGAATCTGCTTGGCCACTGGTTCCTGTCCTGCTTGCTTCCATAGATCTTCATTGTTGATCTTCTCTGGCCATCTGATTTTGAAGATGAGCCTCAGACAGGTGTTGATGAAGGTCTGAATTTTTTTTGTTGTATTGCCTTGGTCATTCTCTAAGTCTCGCAGCCGTAGAGCAGAACCGACTTCACGTTTGAATGGAAGATACGCAATTTTGTTGTCCTTCTGATCTCCTGAGGCCCACATTTTCTTTAGCATGATGAATGCTGCTCGCGCCTTGCCCATCCTGGCCATGATGTCTCGGTCGGTGCCCTCCCTGCTTGTCAACTACGATTCCCAAGTAGACAAAAGAATCTACTTCCCTGATGGGCTCACCTCCGACTGTGACTGGGCTGCTGCCTGTGGTGTTGATCTTCATCAGCTCGCTGCATCCAGAGTGTCCATTATATTCCATTGTTCCTGCCTGTTGTTGTGGTCTCCATGGATCCAGTCGATGACCAGGAGGAAGAGGAAAGGGTGACAACAGGCATCCCTGGCGCACTCCTGTCTTCACCTCAAAACCGTATGACAACGGTCCGTGTGGTTAACCCAAGTTTTTGACTATCTGCGCTATGCTTCTTGGGCAGGTAGGCAAGTCATGTGACTTCTTAGTGAACTTTTAGTTTTCCAATAAATAAAGTAATTTCACTTATCATAGCATGATCTGTGTTTATCGTCAGGTGGTGTTACGGCAATCGTTATCCATACGCCCTTCCCCAGCTCGCTGTATATGCCTTTCGTCTGGAAGTTGTATGTAGCCGCCACGTGTGATGATTCAAACAGGCAAAACTGCTTCTCTCGTGTCTGTAATATGTACATATGACCGGATTCACAGTTTGATTTTTAATTGTTGATACTGTACGCTTTCAAGTTTTTATTTCATAAAAATTTCTTTAATTGTTGATACTGTACGCTTTCAAGTTTTATTTAATAAAAATCTCTTTAATTGTTGATACTGTACCCTTTCAAGTTTTATTTCATAAAAAAAATCTCTTTAATTGTTGATACTGTACCCTTTCAAGTTTATTTATAAAAAAAAATCTCTTTAATTGTTGATACTGTACCCTTTCAAGTTTTATTTCATAAAAATCTCTGAAATTGAATAAAACTGTTCTTTGAAAAACAAGCAAAACGAACAAACAAAAACAAACGAAACGAACGAACAAATGAAATGAACAAACGAACAAACAAACAGTCAAACAAACACTTCACTTTCCTCCACCGGACAAACGTCAGAATCCGACAGCCGCGGATTCCGCTGAAGAGGCCAGAACCAGGGCGCACAACTCTTCCTGAATGTCTTGTAAGGTCGAGAGTAGGGCGGCGGCATGTTGATGGGAAAACTTCTCCTGCTCAAAGCCCAGTCATGGATGCGATGTTTATCTTCGTCTCCAACCACTTCCACCACGTGATCTCGTCCACCATCCACACAACAATCCTGGCGCTTTCGACAAAAGTCGAGTTCTTGTTGAAGACTGACGGTCGAAAAGCGATGTCGTCTGTTAAAGGGAGGCGCACTCGTCGAATGCGCAGTGATGCAGTCTCGGCGTTTCCACGGCAACGCCAGATTTTCCACGAATGGAAATGATCGGGGCGAAGCGACGTGGACACGTACAGAGACACCCGACGATTTTGTCCGTCGTGCAAACATACTTCACTTTCAACCTGCTCCGCCAGTTGAAAGGGTCGGGTGGCGAGGACACGTCAATGAAATCCTCCTCGTAATCATCACCAGCGTTCTGTTCGCTCACCTCCTGCAGACGACAGAAGTAGGTAAGAATTAAGCAGGCCGAATCGATAAGCCTTATCGAACATCCAAGTGAGCAGCGTGTCACTCAGTAGGCCTCATTAGATGTAAGCTTTCGAACAAACGAACTATAATTATAATCATAACTAATTAACTGTCTGTCTGACAAATCAAGAAGGCTTATCAAACGAAGAAGTAAGAAATCGAGTCCGTCAGGCCTTACCAGATGTAAGACACGAACAAACGAACTGTATGACTAATTAGCCTAACTATCTGCCTGATTAATTGGCCGCACGGCTGATTGATTCCCTCACTTCCGGTCATCCTACCTTTATTACTTTATACGTTGTTTTTACAATTCAAACAACAGCATCGTACAGAATCAAATAGGCTAAGCAGGCCCACAGGTGTGTATATACATTTTCCCCCAGCCTGTTGACCACATTCTCCACACAGGTAACAACCTAGAGTGGAACCGGATATACGAAGCTGACATGCGCGCTAGCACGCATCCTGTCTACAAAATCAGCTTGGCCAACAATTGAAGTAGACTCACTGTCGAGCAGCAATACTGAAGAGCTAGCGGACTGACTTATTAATTGACTGACTTGCTAGAAACTGCATGAGTGAAGCGCTCAATCTCGTTGACTCGCTGTCTGACTGTGCAGTTCGACTGCGAGGTGAGCGTAGAATTTAAGTAACCCCTGCATCAGTGGCAAAAATGTCTGCCGTGCATGTAGGCCTGACGATCTGGTCATGATCACAGCATTTTTTTTTAATACTTAACATGTCATTATATTACTTTACATGTTACCGTGCTTTCGAAAAAGTATACGAACGACCTTAGAAACGCAGACAGAAAGGTACACACACACACACACACACACACACACACACACACACACACACACACACACACACACACACACATAGATGTGTATATACATACACACACATATATATGTATGTGTGTGTGTGTGTGTGTGTGTGTGTGTGTGTGTGTGTGTGTGTGTGTGTGTATCAGACAGACAGACAGACAGACAGACAGACAACAGCCTGCCAGAGAGAAGAGAGAGAGAGAGAGAGAGAGAGAGAGAGAGAGGAGAGAGAGAGAGAGAGAGAGAGAGAGAGAAGAATCAGGCGGAGGGAGGTAGCCTACGTGCGGAGGTAAAAAAAAAAAAAAAAAAAAAAAAAAAGATTTATTTTGCCGTGGGGTAAAACAGCGAATAACCTTGACTGGAATCGCCAGCTCCCACCAAACAATCACTGTCTGACAATGCACACCCGAATGATATTCTCGTCGAGTTCTCTCCTCCTGTTTATATAACGTGCTATTTTCCTCACGGTTCAGTATCGTATGTCGCTTTTTGTTGCATTCATCTGAATCGAATATTAAATATCAATTAAAAAAAAAGAAGTTGAAGTAAAAATAAATCACTTGCAACAAAAGGAATGCACAAGAAAATGTGAAGATCAAAAACTGAGCACACATTGAACACATCACATGCCAGAGAAAGGAAGAGCAGAGGAGGAGGAGGAGGACGACGAAGAGAAATTGAGAGAGAGAAAAAGAGAGAGAGCAGACAGAGACCAACCTTTAATGTCAACAGCCTAAGAGCCTTTAATGACATGGAGTCCACTGTCATGTAGTAAAAGAAGGGAATCATTATTAACGGTGTTGCTACAAACTTCTGTAGCGAAAATTCCTTTATCTACCACATCATTTTCTAGAATAAGCATAGTTTATATGCTCATTTTCCAGTCTGTATGATTCAAACTTAAGAAAACGACTGTCAGACAAAATCAAAACTTCAGACATTAACCAAAGTAGCATTAAACAATACATAAGTCATGAACATTGATAGTTTTGTACTCAAGGCAAAAGCTGTCTAATTTTAGACGCTTCGGCAATAAATTTAGCTAGAGATCTTAAGAGCTCTTCATCTTCAATCATTAAGACTTCAGAAACGCTTTGTCTGTTTATAAAAGGCGCCTGAAATAATTTACATTGTCTGCGAACTCATTGACAAAATTATCATCTCCCACTTCCTGACTTAACCAAACTGCCAAACCCGTTTTCAGTAAGAACATTTTTTACCTTTGTCACCCACTTGCATTTTCCTGTTTCATGCTGTTGTAACAGCATCTCATATGCTGGGGGAGAGAGAGAGAGAGAGAGAGAGAGAGAGAGGGAGGGAGGGAGGGAGGGAGAGGTTGAGGGGGGGGGGGGGGAGAGAGGGGTGGTGTGGAAGAAGTTTAAATTGGAGGACCTTCGGCCTGAACACAAAAGGCACACGTTTATTTTGTGTTTTTAGGAGTTTTTGTGGGTTAATTTGTTTTTTTTTTTTTTAGTTTTCCGGGGTTCTTTTGTCCGGGTTTTTGTTGTTTTTTGGGTTTGGGGTTTGGTGTTGTTATTTTTTAGGGGGTCGGTATGTTTTTTTAGGGGGATGTTTATTTTTTTTTTAGGTGTTTTTTTTTGGGGGTTTTTTGTTCTTTTTTTTTTTTGTTCTTGTTAAGGAGGTTTGTAGGTGGCTTTTTTAAGGTACGGGGTGGGTTTTGTTATTTTTATTTTTTTGTTTTTCGATATGTTGTGGGGGTTTTTTGTTTGTGTTGCTTTCCAGGCTTTTTTTTTTTTTTTAGTTGCGGGTTTAGGGGGGTTTTGGGTTTTTAGGTGTTTTTTTGGTTGGTTTTTATTTGTTTTTTGTTGTTTTTTTATTTCTTTTTTTTTTGAGTTTATTATTGGTTTTTTGTTTTTGGGGGTTTGTAGTTTTTTTTTGGGTTGGTTTACGTTTTTTTTTTGGGGTTTTTTTTATATTGTGGGCTTAGGGGGGTGTTTTTTTTTTTTTTTTTTGTGGGGTGTTGGTGTCGCGCGCCACCCCCCGCCCCACGGCAGCTACCCTTACTCTAAGGAATCCCCGGGGTTTTTTTTTTTTTTTGGTTTAGGGGTGGTTTTGGGTTTTTTTTTTTGGGGTTTGAAGGGGTTTTTTTATTTTTTTTATTTATTTTTTGTTTAGGTTTTTTTTTTTTTAGTTTTTGTTGTGTTGATTGTTGTGCTATTTTTTTGGGGGTTGTGTTTTGTTTTTTTTTTTTTGTTTGGTTTTAGGTGTGGTTTCCTGTTTTTTTGTTTTTTTTGGGTGTGTGGTTTTGTGTTTTTTATTTTTTTTTTTGTTTTTTTTTGGCGCTTATGTTTTTTTTTGTTTTTTTGGGTTTTTTTTTTTTATTTTGTGTTTTGTTGTATTTTTGTTTTGCCCCGTTTTGTTGTTATTTTATGGTTTTTTTTTTTTTTTTAATTTTTTTTGTTTTGTTGAAATTTTTTTTATTTTTTATTTGTTTGTTTAATTTATTGTTATTGTTGTTTTTGTTTTTAAATGTTATTTTGGTTGGTTGTTGTTTTTGTTTGGTTTAATTTTTTTTGTTAAATTTTAAATTTTTTTGTTTTTTGTTTGGTGTGTTGTTTTTGATTTTGGGTGGTTTTTGGGTTGTTGTTTGTTGTGTTGATTTTGGAATGTGGGTTTAAGGTTTGGTGTTTTTTAAAATTTTTGTTTTTTTTTTTTTTGTTTTTGTTTGTGTTTTTTTTAGTTTTTGTAGTTTTAATAGTGTTTTTTTTTTGTTTTTTGTTTTTTTCAGTTTTTAAATTTTTTTTTTGTTAAGATATTTTGACATTTTTGGTTTTTGTGTTTTGTTATGTTTTAACCCGACTTGTAAATTTTGGGGCTGTTTTGTTTGGGTGTTTTTTGGTTTGTTTGGTTTATGTTTGTGTTGCAAAGCTTTTTGTTTTTGTTTTTTTTTTTGGTTTTTTTGTTTAATGCGCAGGGGTTTTTGGTTTTGTGGGGGTTTTTCTTGCAAATGGTTTGTGTTTTATGTTTTTTCGGTTTTATTTTGAACAATTTTTTGAGTTGGGGGTGTTATTCTTTGTGTTTTTTGTATTTATGGATTTTTTTTGTTGTTTGGGTTTTTTTTAAGTGTTTGTTTTTTTTTGTTTTTTGTTTGTTTGGGTTTTGTTTGAGTTTTTTGTGCCCGTTATTTTTTTGGAGGGTTTTTTTTATAAGTGTGGGTGTTGTGTTTTTTTTTTTGGGTTTGTGGATTTTTTGTGTCTTTTTGTTTGTTTATTGGGTTTTTTTGGTAAATTTTTTTTTGTTGTTGGGAAATTTTTTTGTTGGTTTTTTTTTTTTTGTTTGTTTTTTTAGTGTTTGTGTGTAATTTTTTTTTTGTTTTGTTGTGTTATTTTTTAAGGAGTTTTTTTTGTTGTAGGTGGTTTTTTGTTAAGGGTGTTTAGGCAAAATCTTTTTTGTTAGATTTTTTTTTTTTTCCCGTTGTTTTTTTGGTTTTTTTGGTTTTTGTTTTTAAAAATTAATTTTTTGTTGCATTTTTATTTTTATGATGGTTTTTTTGTTTTTGTTCTTGGTTGCTTTTTGTGTTTTGTGTTTTTTTTTTTTTTTGTTTTTTATGTTTTTATTGTTAAGTTTTTTTTATTTTGATTTTGGTTTTTTTTTTTTTTTTGGTGTTTGGTTTTTTTTTTTTTTTTAGTTTTTATGTTTGGGGGGTTTTTATTTGTTTTTGTTTGAGTTTAACGGGTTTAATTTTGTTGATTTGTTGTTTATTTTCATTTTCGTTTTTGTTGCTTGTGTTTTTTTTAATTTTTATTGTTTAGGTTTTGCCTGATCTTTGTTTTTTATTGTTTTTATTGTTTTAACGAATTTTTTTTTTTTGTTTTTTTTTTTTTTTTTTGGTTTTATTTAGTGTGGTGGGCTTTTTTTATTTTTTTTAATTTTAAGTTGTTAAACACTTGGGGTGATTGTGTATTTGTGGTTTTTAGTTTTGTTTTTTTTTTATTATTTTTTTTTTGAATTTTTATGTGTATATGTTTTTTTTTGTTTTTTTTGTTTGGGTATTTGGGTTTTTTAGTGTGGGGGTGTTTTTTTGTTTTAATGTTTTGTTTTTTTTTTTGTTTCTTTTTTTTTTTGTGTTTTTTAGAAAAACATATTTTTTGGTTTTTGTTATGTTTTGTTTTTTTTGGGTTGGGTTGCTTGTAAGGGTTGTGGTAAATGTGTATTTTGTTAATTTTTTTTTTTAGTTTTTTTTGGTATGTTTGTTTTTTATTTTTTGGGTTTTTTTAAGGATTTTTTTTTTTTTTTTTTGAGATATTTGTTTTTTTTTTTTAATTGTTTTTTGGATTTGTTGTGTGTTTTTAAACAAATTTTTATTAACTTAATTTTTTTTTTTTTCAGTAAATTTGTTTTGGGGGGTTTGTTTTACTTGTTTTATTTTTGGTTTTTGTTTTTTTTTAAGGTTGTTTTTTTGGTGGTATGTGTTCTGTTTTTGGTTAATTTTTTTTTGGTAAAATTTTTTTCTTACAATTTTTAAAATTGTTGTGTTGGTTTTTTGTTTGTTATTTTTTTTTTTGCAAGCACAAAAAGAAAAATGGGTTTAAAAATTTAGCTTAAAATAGTAACAATAAATTAGTTACATAATATTTTCCAACCCCAAAACTATTTTTTTATTTTGTCATTAAACAAAACATATTTAGTTCATTGGTATTTGACATAGCAATTGTATCATATTGTTCCAGACCAACTCCCCCTAAAAAAACAAGTTGTGCCTTTTTCAAAGATCATCCACAAGAAACCACTTTTTACAGTTTGTAAACTAATTGGGCCCCCCCCTTTTTTTTGCCCTCCCAGTTAAAGAAGGAATTATTTACTGATAAATGCTGACTTGGCTGGCAACCTTTAGGTTTTTTTTTATTCCCCCATGGTCTGCCCAGTTTCAAAATAGCAACCTGGGTTTGGGTACCTTTTTTATGTTTTTTTTGGGGCCTTTCCAATTTGGTGGGTAAACCCAAGGTGATCCCCTTATAAGTTCCCTTTGTTTAGTGTCTTTTTTTTTGGGTTGTGGTTTTTTGATTTTTTTTTTGTTTTTTTGGGTTATTTATTTTGGTTGTGTTAGGTTTGGTTTTTTTGGTTTGTTTTGTTTTGTATGTTTGGTGTTGGTTTTTTTTTTTGGGGGGCGTTATTGGGGGTTATTTGGTTTTTTGTTTATTTTTTTTTTTTTTGTTTTTTAAGGTATTTTTTTTTTTTAGTTGTGGGTAATATTTTATTTTGTTTGTTTTTTTTATTTTTGTGGGGGTTTTAGGTTTGGGTCGGTGTTTTTTTTCAAGGAATTTAAAGGCAACCAGATGAAGTAAATTTAAAATGGCAAAACAATCATTCGAAGAATAAATGAGCAAAACGACATCAGTATAAATGCTGCCCTCAGAGAGAGGCCAGAGAGAGAGAGAGAGGAGAGGAAGGAGGAGGAGAGAGAGAGAGAGAGAGAGAGAGAGAGAGACATACAGAGATACAGGAGAGACGAGGAGCGAGAAAGAGACGAAGAGAGAGGGGGAGAGAGATAGAGAGAGTAGACGAGAAGGGAATTCGTAGAGGCCATATCCCTAGACTTTTGGTCATTAGTAATCACAAGGCCAGATACAAATACAAAGCGAACTGTTTAATTGTGTGTTTTCATTCAATGAAGCCATTCATATAATCAGTTTGAAGAAACAAGGTTTTTCTTAAGTACTTAGGTGGGATTCATTGCTGTCGAACAGCTTGTAATTCAGAACAAGTGAGAACAACATGAATTCATTTTCATCATCTTCGTAACACAGTGGACATGCAAAATCACGATCATTCAAAGGCCTGTAACGCTTAGAATGGACACAGATATCCGATATACCGAACCCGAATTTTGTGACAACATATTTAATATGTCTGTTAATCTGCATTGACAAGTCGTACCCTGGAATACAATGTGAAGGATTTAACAATATGTAAACATCATATCGGTGACTGACACCAACATGGGATTAATCCTTTGCCGAAACACACGGAACACAACCAACACTACAGAGAACACACGCACGCACCACCAGAGAGAGAGAGAGAGAGAGAGAGAGAGAGAGCAGAGAGAGAGAGAGAGAGAGAGAGCGAGAGAGGAGAAGAGAGAGAGAGAGGGACTCAGGAATTCAAAGGCAACCAGGATCAGTAAATCTGAAATGGAAAGAATTTGTTAGAAAAATAAATGAACAAAACGAACATGAATGTCATTCTCTGCCCGCCACAGACACACACACACACACACACACACACACACACACACACACACACAAGAGAGAGAGAGAGAGAGGAGAGAGAGATAGGTGACAAGTACCCCCCCACCTCGATTTGTGCAGTCGTAACACTCAGCAGCACGAACAAACACTGCAGACGAAAAACTAACTCGTTTCCCCACCATCATCATCATACCCACGAACAGATGATTAATGAAAGCGACGAGCCAAGTCTTCCTTTCTTCTCCTGAAGTCCCCTTTGACAATTCCTTCGACACACTGTGACCCCAAGTTTGAGCGCGGGCGATAAGAAGGAGAACAGATATTAATCACACGTATCAGTACGCTGAGCACATTTCGCTCTATGAAAGTGACTCGAGCGAGGAGAGACACATTTAATCAATTTGAACGCAGCAGCGTTAGTCACCAGGTGCGCGCGCGCGACGCAGGCGCGTGCGCGCGTGTGTGTGTGTGTGCGTGTGTGTGTGTTACAACTGACTTCAGAAAGTCTAGATCAGTCATGCTTTCTTTGTTCGCACTCTGGGCGATATTCGGGTCATTTGTTTGTTGTAAATATTCCTTTTCATCATTTCATCTGAATTTTTTTTTCTTTTCTTTTCTTTTCCTTTCGTTTTGTTCAGTTCAGAGCCTAACTTCAGTTTAGCGTGGCTTTGTTTAGTTCGATGTAGTAGGTTAGTTTCGCTTGAATAATCAAGAGCAGTGACTCTTGATCCCATAATGAGACGAAAGGTACAATAACTCCAGCCTAGCGTGTTTCAGGAATCGCACAGCCCATCCGACCACGTAAAGAAGGAGAAGAAGAAGAAGAAGAAGAAGAAGAAAGAGAGAAAGTAACAAATACAGCGTAGCGCTCACTAACTATATACAACTTTTAAAACGTTATAGCTTAAAGGGAGAATGCACTCCACCATTCTGAAGGCATCGGTGCTTCAGCTTGACGTTTCGTTGTTAAATGAACAAACACCACAGACAAACAAACATACATACAAACAAATAAATGGACTGAAAGAAACCGTTTGGTAAAATAGGCACTGTAAAAACTGACATGCAATCCTCTCTGGACGGCGTTAACATTGCCTCTTATCTAGTGGCCAGAATACAACAACAGCGGCAACAACGACCACGACGACGACAACAGCAACAACTACAACTACAACAGCAAGAAAAGGTGTTCGATATTACAGCGAAAGACACAAACTATGAAGACTTTTTTTTTTTTATTTTAATTGTTCTTTTTTTCAGTTATATACATTTTTTTTCTCAACCAGACCCCTTACACACCATGCGCTAGTCTGTATGTTCTCTTAAAAATGGACATAGTCTTGATGATTTTAGTGTTCTGATGTTTGATTGCAAAATGTCTGGTTTTGGTTATTGTTCTATTGTGTGGTGTATTGGCACTTTCTCACTGATTATGTGTTGCTTTATACAAAGAAAACAATAAAAATGAAGCAAAAAACAAACAAACAAACAAACAAAACATGTGTTTTAGTTATCTTTTCTTTCAGTTTTTCCAATATAGAAAAAAAAAAACAAGAGAAAGAGAGAGAGAGAGCGAGAGAGAGAGAGAGAGAGAGAGAGAGGACTGACAGTCAAAATGTTACGAATCGTCCCACCAATGGCTATTCCCCAATCAGGCCAGCCTTGTAGCGAAACGAAATGGTCCACAAGGATGGCATGAAGAAAGTCCAGAGGCACGTTGACAATAGGGCATGAGCTGTGATGTTGCGTTAGATTTGCAGGTGGTTAACAAATATGGTACATAGTAGAAAACTATGAAGACTTCAAAACAAAGACCATGGGACTCCCTGTGATGTGGCTAGTCGATGACATCGAGGAGAGGCGGCAGCTCTCCTGCGAGGGACACTGATGTGAGAGGTCAGTGTCAGGCGGCGCAGCGAACCTTCCAGCCGCACGGGTGACGGGCGGGGTCTCGCCTGTGTCGCCGGGGGACGACTCCTGGAGATGTGGGGCGATCGGCGATGGAGCGCGCCTGATGACTGCGACTACCGTGGCCCGGAATACCATGCTCTTAGTGGGCTGGGCATGGTGGGCACCCCTCTTGGCTTTGGGCTGAAGAACTGCCCTCTCGACCGTAGTCTGCATGGATCACTGAATAGGGCAAGGGACTCGTCCAGCGCTTGTCCAGCGACTTTCGTCCTGCTCGCTCTTTTGAGGCGGCCTCACGCGGGTACAGGACCATCGCCACCTGAGCGTGAAAAAGAGCAGCATGCCTTCTTGAAATAAAGATCTGCTGGTCACTAGTTTTTTTTTTCTTTTTCCTGCTGTACAGTCACTTCATACGACTTCCAGAGAGCGAATGTGGGGAAAAATTGCAGATAACAGTTTGCTGCTTTATTATAAATAAATCCAGGTTCCAGAATCTTCTTAGTCGAACAAAGATGTGACCGTTCGAATTCGTTTACCGATGTGGTGTGTGTGTGTGTGTGTGTGTGTGTGTGTGTGTGGCAAGCATGGAAACGTGCGTGCGTGGCAGTGTGCGTACGTGTGGCGTTGCGTGAGTGCATGCGTGCGTGCGTGACGTTGCGTGCGCGTGAGTGTGTGTGTGAGTGTGTGTGTGTGTGTGTGTGTTGCTGTTATCGCTGTTGTTGTTGTTGGGACATTTTGGCGAACTGTAAATACAAAACGTTCGCTCAACCAAACAACGAACCGTGTAGTACGAAAACCCATCTGCGTCGTGTTGTTTGATACGAAGCACGGGCCGACAGAGAGGCGACCATGCAGGTA
>JADBJO010001239.1:430000-463321 GCA_016801955.1 Conus betulinus | reverse complement strand
TCTACTTTAAATGTGCTGATAGGTGTGCCTCAATGACTTCGTCAGGGAGGCATTTCCACCAGCCACTGTCCTCTAGAGAAGCTACGAGCTATCGTATCGTACGTCTGAGTGGCGTTTGGTCCATGTTCTTAGCAGTTGTCCCTCCTGTTGTGGGGGTTTTGCCCACTGTGGAGTTCAAGTTGCGGCCTAGAGGTGGGAGAGCCTAGTGAGTAACTGTAGGTGGTCGATCATTTCCCCTCTTTGTCTATGATATTCTAGGCTGGGGCAGTTTTCAGTGTTCTCAGGCATTTCAGAGTAGGTTTGTCTTGGAGCCATCCCTTTCAGCTTTGTGGCCCTCGTTTACATCTTCAATGTCCTTTTTGAGTGGTCCTTTTGGGATGGTTGCCAGACGGAGTGCCCGTATTCCAGTAGTGGGTTGTACCAGTGTTTTATACAGTTTTGACAACTGTACGGCGAGAGGTCGTCGAACCTATGCCTTATGATTCCCAGTGTTCCATTTGCTTTAGCCATGGCTTGTTGTCAACATGTTTCCTGAAGGAGTTTCCTGTCAATCACCACCCTTGGTCTTTTTTGTGCTTTTGTGTGTGCCAGTTGTTTCTTCTTGCCTTCCCCCTCCATCTGTGCGAGCTTTTTTCCTTCACAGGGTACGTGTGGTCTTACGTTGTTGTGGCCCAGTTTGCATAACCACAGCCCTTTTTTCGGGATGAAATTTTTTTACAGAGCCCAGTCCCTGGACCGTGTGTGTGAAGGCGGTCCGAGGTCTTCTTGTAGTGAGTGTCTTGCTTCCTCTCTGTCACTTTGGGCAATAGTTTGATGTTGGTCAGCGAAGGATGCAGACCTGTTTTTTACGGTGTTGTGGCAGATCGTTGATGTTATATCGAAGACCAACAGTGGTCCAGTATGCTGCTTTGTGGGATTCCACTTGTTATTTGCTGCTTCTGACAGAGATTCTTTCTCCATTACATTGACTTGTTGTCTTGGATGCGGTTGCTCAAGAAAGTCTTTGATCCTTTGATGTGTCTTCCATCTATTCCATGGCATGCCATTTGGCATGAGCCTGTGGTGTGGGTACAGAGGCAAAGGCCTTCCGAACTCCATGTAGATTGTGTCATTGATACGGCCCTGGTCAAGAATTTTCTGTCCAGCAGTCGAGAGTGTCCAGTAGTTTGGGTAGTGCATGATTGGCCTGGCGGTTGAAACCATCATCATGATCCTGACTTCTTTCTGCCAGCCACCATCAGAGATTGGAATGTCCTGCCAGAAACAGCATGGCAAAAGACACCATTGTCTCTTTCTATTTCAAGGTGTCATGGCACATGAAGATGGGTTAGACAGTACTTTTTTTCGCTAACATTGTCCCTTCTCCCCCCATAAATAGGCTTAGACAGTGCTTTCGCTAACATTGTTTCCTTCTCCTCCCCTTCTGACCCTTGGAATGTTTTTCAAAAATTCATTTTGGGCCCAGTTCAGTGCAAGGGCATGACAGGATGAGCTATTCCTTGAGGACAAAAGCCGAAAGTAGTAGCCTGCCAAGAAAGTTCACATAAGGTTGGCTTACATTTTAATCATCACTGTCTTAGGTCTTCTTCTTTCCTCTTCATGGCTTTCTACATGTTTACAAGGAGTCCATAGATCATGCTTGTTTACATCAGCTTTGTTTTTGTGTTGTTTTACCCCCTCAATCTGACATTAGAATAGTAAATTGTTTGCTTTTATAATCATATAAATTGTTGACCTCTCTTTGACTCACTGACTTGTTTCTCTGGCATTCATTATGAGTTTTACACACAAGCGCTGAAAATGAAATGTCTTAGAGTGTGCTGTGTAATTAATAATTTTTGTTGTCCAAACCAACCAGCACTGTGGCCACCATAGATGATTAATAATAGTAATGTATTAATCCTGAATCCAAATATAAAAATTTGATGAATGTAGTGTATGTTCTAGAATCTGTTGAACTTAAAGTTACCTTATTTAATTAGAGACGCAATTTTTTTTTTTCTTTTTTTTTTTTTTTTTGAAGCATGTTTTTCTGAAGTATCAGAACATAATCATTTGAAGGAGATATTTTAAAACTGTAAAAACACTCATAACAGCACACAAGGTAAAGCAATGGGGGTGAAAACTTGAACTAAATTTTCTCTGCACGGTACATTTCTGCAATAACATTCCCAACACTTCCTTCTTTCTTCCTTCCTTCTTTCCTTCCTTCTTTCTTTCTTCCTCATTTCATGGCTAAAACTATGGTACATCATTGGTTAGATTTTGTTGCTTCTATGAATAGTCTAAGTGGATTGACATAAGCACATTATGCCATTAGGGTGAGTGTCGTAAACATCATACTGTACACATGCCTGTATTTGTGTACATATTGTGGTGTATGGAATGTACATGTTTGTGTGTGGTGTGTGTGTGTGTGTGTGTGTGTGTGTGTGTGTGTGTGTGTGTGTGCTTGTGTGTGGTGTGTTGTGTGTGTGTGCGCCATCTGTGGCACGCAATGGCTTACTCATCTAGTTCTGTGAAAGATCGAATGGGATTTGTTTTTTGCAATGTGCATGCAAGATTTTCATGTTCATTGTTGTGTTTTTATGCTTGTGTATACATACACTTTGTAATGTAACAAAGTTGAAAGTCTTATCTGGAGGGCTGGGGTGGTTTGGAGTCCAAAAATATTGACTTGAAAAGGAGAATATCATTTAACTGGGCAGGTCTCAAGTTGGAAGGATTCTAGCTGTCTCAGATCATGGGAACTTTTTATTCCCCTGTTTTTGTTAATTTCATTGGTCTACCAGGTTCTAGACTTTTCTCTATAATGTGTACATGTATCTAGTGGCAAGACCTAGTACAGACAAATTGTGTATCCTGTCAAGTCAGGGTGACACAGATGGGCGTAGCGAGTCATCCATGAAGTAATCCTGAATCCTTTACTTACACATGTGGTTTCCTTGGTGTATGTCATCATGGGTTAAACATTCATTAAAATATTGCTTAATCATGAGTGTATGCAAACACTTACCTAGAATTAAACATTTATGCATTTGTAATGAGTTAGTTTTCGTTAGATGCTAAGCCATAAAATCAGCATGATGATTGTGCATGTGATTCCTCTGTCTGGGGATGTTGATGATGCTGAATGCCAGAAGGCCGGCGGTTCAAAGCAGACCACTTGCTTTCCCAACTGGACCTGATTTTGTAAACACTTTATTGTGACTAGACGCCAGCTTCGCTTTTCATGGCATTCTGTCAGTGAAACTTATTTTAAAAGTTTGTTGACAAAATTATTCAGGATGGTTGAAAAAGTTTTGTTATAAATTATCAGAATGTCATATTAAAGTTTTTCTTATGGTTAAAATATTTAGGATGTCCTGTAAAAATTTTCTTACAAAATTATTCAGGATGTCATGTAAAAGTTTTGTACAAAAATATTCTGGATGAAATTAGTATAAACAAGACCAAACACCAGATTTGGGAATGAATTCATGGCCAGAGCTTTCGGAGCTGTGATGCCCCGTTCATCAGTTGCCATTTTATTTGCGAAAAAATTTCCATAGGGTACATGTCAAGAATCTATAAATATGTCACAGCGGTAAAAAGACATCACAGGCCCGAGAGATAAAAAATATGCAGAGTGTGATGGCATAGTAGACTGCTGAGTATGGGATGGAGAGAGGGAGGTGGGGGGTGGGGGGGGGGGGGGTGATGGAGGGTGCAGGGGTGGAGGATGTCGTGTAAAAGGGGGGGGGGGGTTTTGTGACAAAATTATTCAAGATGTCATGTAAAAGTTTGAACCTATGCATCTTCTGCAATTTGCCTTTTGTTGCCATGTGTAAAAAAATAGAGAAAATAAATAAATGAAATTAAAAAAAAAAAAAAAGCAGTGTGCACACAGTGGCGACAGCTGGTAGAATACCATTATGCTCTGACAGAAATTATGCAGCAGGTATAGATTGTCAGTGTGATTTTGCAGCTAGCCAGCTGATACAGAAACATTGTGGTTTTTTGGTTGTGTGTGTGGTGTGTGTGTGTGTGTGTGTGTGTGTGTGTGTGTGTGTGTGCTGTCCCTGATTTAAGATATAAGATATTGCTGCGGTGAGATTGCTGCCATTGACATTGATGCCAATCTTTCCATCACAAATCCCTCTCTTCACTTTCCTTTTTTTCCCGTCTCTTGCTGATATTAAGTAGTTGCTGTCTGTCTCTGTCTGTCTGTCCATTTCTGTCTCTGTCTGTCTCTGTCTCTTTGTTGTTCTCTCACCTGTCTCACTCTATGCCTCTCACTGTTCTCGCTGTCTGTCAGTCTGGTGTCTGTCTGTCCATTTCTGTCTCTGTTGTTCTGTCCTGTCTCTGTTCTCTCCGTTTGTCTCTCACCCTGTCTCACTCTATGCCTCTCACTGTTTCTCGCTGTCTGTCAGTCTGTGTGTCTGTCTGTCTCTCTCTGTCTCTGTCTCTCTCTTTCTCACTCTGTCCTGTCTGTCTCTCTCTCGATCGCTGTCTCTCTCATGTGTGTGTATGTGAATGTCTTTCTGACTGTTTGTCACTCTGTCTCATCTCTGTCTGTCTCAGTCTGTCTGTCAGTCTCTGTCTCTGTCTGTTTGTCTGTCTCAGTGTCTGTCTTTATCTTTTTCTCTGAATCTCTCTCAATCTTTTTTACCTATGTTATGAATTAAAGTGGTATCATCACAAAAAAAACGTCTGTGTGACCTGGTGTTTGTACGTTGACATTTCGATCGCAGCACAGATTTCTCTCTTCTCGTCACCGAGTTACAATTTGGTTTTGTTTCTGATCAAACAGCAGAAATCAGATGACGGGAGCGAATGGGGGATGAAGAGGGTTGGGCTATATATTTTGCACTTACTGGACTGCTCAGTGATAAAAGGTCAGAACTGGCTAGCAAAGCAGAATGTAGCACAGTCGGTGTTCTGAGCTAATATTCTGCTTTCACCATGTTACTCATGTGAGTGAAGGACTAAACAAACCCATGACTGTTTATGTTCCAGGAATCATCGGAGCTGGCATCGGAGGCACCTCCGCTGCGTATTTCCTGCGCCAGGCGTTGGAGACAAGCTGGTGGTGGAATTTTTGAAGCGGAGAGAGTTGGGGGCCGTTTGGCAGTGATAAACATTGATGGACAGGACTATGAAGCTGGTGGTGCCATCATTCACCCCAGGAATCAGTACATGGTCAACTTCACAAAGATGTTTGGTAATCATTCTGTTAGTCACCTGTGCCTTGTCTTGCCTGTTCACTGGACTGATTGTTTGACCTGGTGTGGATGTTGATTGTTGAGTTCTTAAGAAGTGAATGAAAAGAAATAGGAAAAGCAATGTCAGAAAGCCTTGTGTAGTGTGTGTGTGTGTGTGTGTGGTGTGTGTGTGTGTGTGTGTGTGTGTGTGTGTGTGTGTGTGTGTGAATAATCCCTAGGATACAAATATGTGTCAGCATCTGGACTGTGAACTCTCACAATTCATTGGCTGATGTTGATGGCAACACTGGGGCTGTTTTGGACTAATATTTCACAAGGAGGATGTGATAGATTGTTCTGATCTTGATCCTCTCACAGATGATTATTATCAAAGAGGCTCTGAGGACTGCGATGCAGAATGCTGTTTTGTTTTAAAAAATCATTGGACACTCGGATTAAACATGGATGATGAGCTTTTTCATGATATGGCGTTGATTTTAAAGCGTGGTTTTTGTGAATGTTATGTTTCTTCTAAGCGTAAAAAATAAAGAAAGAATGCCAACAAACTCTCAACAATGGAGGAAAAATACTCCACTCACAACTGAAGACCAGAAAGTATGGTATTTCCAACAGAAAAGTGCATGAAACAGCCACAAATACAACTACTCCAATAGCAGGGAACACACACACACACACACACACACACACACACACACACACACACACACACACCACACACACATTCTTATTATGCCTAACTGGTACACATGTAAGAAAGAAAAGGGAACACACACACACACACACACACACACACACACACACACACACACACCACACACAACACACACACACACACACACACACACACACACACACACACACACACACACGTCCCTTTCACTCTCAACAGTAATATATATATTTTTTTTTTATGAACACAAAGTCATTCATGTGCCTGTTGGTCTCTGAACCCTTGTCATTCAGTTGATCTACATAATCAGCTGTACACCCACTCGAAAGACGTCTGTGATACTCGCCTCTCACGTGTCAGTTGGCCACGCCCCCTTCAACCTCGACCAGCGAGAGTGGGCCCACAGCGTGTGTGTGAAGTTCGTTGCCTAAAGTCTTAGTTGGCTCCCTCACATAGAGTTAGTGAACAGTCAGTCAGTGCTGGCTGGCTCAACGCAAAAACACTGGGGCACACGCGGTAGGGTAGTAAGTGGGCGTCTTTTCTTTACTCGTGGCTGTCTGGGTCTTCTTCATCTGTATTAGGAACAACCAACTGTCTATTCAATATTCCCAGCACTTGATCTGTGGTAAATGTACGGCAAGGTCGAGTACGTAAAGTGCTTGGTGGTGACGTCATAGTGAATGGAAAAACAATCGGAATAAAGTCAATAAAACACTGAACTGAATAGTGTTCTGACAAAGCAAATGGCTGTGAGCATGGGCCAGACCATCCCCCCCAACTATGACGTTTATTGCTGGCTTTTTATCTCATGAACTAGGATCGTGAGAGTATCGGGAGTTAGGTCACCCTACTTTGTCGCCAAAAGGCGCCCTTGGCGACTCTGCCAACTCGTCGCCAAAAAAGCGCCCATGGTTAGCGTAGATCATGATCAGAGTCTCAGTACAAATGGCTTAAACCTTGATCAGGTCACGGTACAGAAATCTTTATATTTTTGTGTTGATTTTTGTATATAGACACATCACTTTGAAACATTGATGTCAGTGGATGGGTGGCATGTTGTTGTTATTTTTGTTGATAACGTAGTTGATGTGTAACAATGTCCAGGCTTTTGGGGTTTTGTTTGTTTGTTTTGCCCCACCCTCTCAGACACATTTCTGCCACATTATTTGTATGAACATCATGCTCCCTCTGCCTCCTTCTCTTTTTGGTAGTAACTATTGACGATGAAGCGAATATGCTGTAGAAGTCACAGAGTAAACTACAGGTAGATGTATGAATGTATGCCGTGAGTGTCTGAATTAAACGTATGTGCTGTGTGATGGGGTGCTTTATTTGTCCTGCCCCCTGCTGCAGGGAAAGATCAGGGTCATAACTGATAGAAGTCACGGGGTAAGATACATACATAGGTCTTTGGGTTTATGGCTTGAAGATCTTTAACTAAAGGCTGTACTCTATATGAATATGCATGACTTGTGGTTTGAAAGGTCTGTACAGACCTTGAGATCAGAGAACATAAATACTGTCCCCAGAGATCTGTTTGTTGTGTGTGTGTGTGTACATGTGTGCATGTGTGCATGCGTGTGTGTGTGTGTGTGTGTGTGTGTGTGTGTGTGGTGTGTGTGTGTGTGTGTGTGTGTGTGTGTGTGTGTGTGTGTACACACTCATATATACTTATATATACACATATGGGGTATGTGTGCGTGTGTGTGTGTGTTGTGTGTGTGTGTGTGTGTGTGTGCGTGTGTGTGGTTTTCATTACGTTTTTTTTTTTTTTTTTCAATTTCAAGCTTTCTATGTATTGTGATGTTTTTTTCATTGCTCTCTTGAGGCTCAATAGATAGGGATGTTTTTTCAAGCATGTTTTGTAAGAAGGATTTTGCTGGGTATGTGTCTTTGTTCTATGAACTTTGATTATGTACACAAAGTTTAAAATCTCAGTATGTGAATGTGTGTGTGTGTGTTTGTGTGTGTGTGTGTGTGTGTGTGTGTGTGTGTGTGTGTGTGTGTGTGTGTGTGTGCGTGCGTGCGTGCGTGCATGGGTGCGTGTGTGTGTGCGTGCGTGCATGCATGCATGTGTGTATGTACATATGCCTGTGTATGTACATGTGCATACATTTGTATGTATGTGTGAGACTCACCAAATATGTATGAATATGTGTGTTGGTGTTTATACTTGAATCACTGTACAAACATGTGTATACAATCATCTTTGCATCTTTACAGTGTCAGAGAGAGAGAGAGAGAGTGTGTGTGTGTGTGTGTGTGTGTGTGTGAGTGTGTGTGTGTGTGTGGAGTATGTGTATGTGCGTATGTACATCTGTGGGTATGTGTATGGATTTTATTGATTTGAATGTGTCTATGATGCGTATTGTTTTGAATGTGTGGATCAATGTATGCGTTGTACAAACATTTGGATCAATGTATGTCTGTACAAACATTTCCCCACATATGCATCTCTGCATCTTAACAGTGTCAGAGTATAAGTGTGTGTGTGCATATGTTTGAGACTCACTTAAATTGTATGAATGTGTGTGTTAGTGTTTATACTTGGATCATTGTACAAAAGTTTGTGCACACATGCATCTTTGCATCTTAACAGTGTCAGAATGTATGTGTGTATATGTCAGACTATCTAAAAGTGTGTGAATGTGTGCGTGGATGTTTACACTCGGATCAGTCCATGTCTGTATGAACGTGTGCGTCTTGCAACAGTGTCAGAAGTGTGTATGTAAGTGTGAGACTCATTTGAAGTGTGTGAATGTGTGCGTCGATATTTACACTCGGATCATGTCCGAGTAAAAGTGTATGAATGTGTATGTCAGTGTTTACACTCAGATCACTGTATGTCTGTATAAACATGTGCGCGCACACATGCATCTTTGCACCTTAACAGTGTCAGAATGTGTGTGTAAGTGTGAGACTCATTTGAAGTGTGTGAATGCGTGCGTCGATATTTACACTCGGATCATGTCCGAGTAAAAGTGTATGAATGTGTGTGTGTCAGTGTTTACACTCAGATCACTGTATGTCTGTATAAACATGTGCGCGCACAATCGTCTTTGCACCTTAATGGTGTCATAGGCCTGAGCAAAAAGGAGCCGGAGAAGGGCGGCACCCTGGGCCTGTACAGCAGCCAGGAGGGGCTGATGTTCCAGACCAGCCAGTGGACACCGGTCACCTTGGCCAAGCTGTTCTGGCGCTACGGCTGGGACATGAAGAGGATTCAGGACTGGGTGGCCGACTTGCTCGCTTCCTTTGACAGGTTGGCCGCACTAGTGTTGTGGGCAGGACAACTGCTGTTTCTTTGATTGGCGGAGGGTCGGATTGTTTTGAGGTATCAGGGGTCAGACGAGTTGTTGCTGATAGAAAGAGAGGGTTTAATTCCTGAAAAAAAAGTGGACTAGGTTCAATTCTTTTTACATGAAGGTTGAAATGATTTGTGACACAGTTGACAAGTGAAGGCAGTGGTAAACTGGCTCGTAGGACTTTTAAAAGCTGGCAGTCAAAACAAAAGATGCCATGCACTCTCCACTCGAAAAGTTTTTTGTTTTTGTAGTTGTGACTGTCTTAAAACCTGACTGATCATGATGGTGTAGCAAAGGCTGATAGAGATATGCAATCAGTGGGCAAATTGGGTCAAATTACCACATGCTGTTTTGAAGAAGTTGTGCGGCAGTGTGGCACTGAAGTATCAACAAGCTGAAGCTGTGGGTAGGGATTTTTTTCAGACTGCTTGAACAAGAGGCCAGGGGAGGGGAGCATTTGCATGTCAGCAAGAAAGAGTATCCGGGACAGTGGGATGAGAGGGTATTTTGAATGCTGACTTTTGAGAGTAATATGTATGTGTGTGTGTGTGTGTGTGTGCACCATGTGTATGTGTGTGTGCATGTGTGGGTGCATGGGCGGGCATGTGTGTTTATGTATCTGTATGGTGTGTGTGTGTGTGTATGTGTATGAAAACTGTGCACCCATATACACTTTTGGTGTAGTTTGTGCGCCATTTAGCAAAGCAACGTATGTAGTAATTTCCAACCAAAAGCCATGCACCCGATAAAACTGGTACGAAGCATTTTCTGTGTTAATCAAATCCAGTTTTAAAGACTTGCCTTCAGAATACACCAATTGAAAGTAGTATTAATGTATACACACTCTCTGTGGTACTCATTTTCTGTTTGTTTGTAGTTTTAGTAAGATAGACTGGTCTTCGCAATGTACCATGTTAAAGTCCTTTGTAATGTAATCACAGTCAGTATAATACCCAGTTTTAGTGACTGGCCTTTAAAATACACAAAAAAAAGTGATGTGTTTTATTTAATCGCTGTTATTGTGATACCTGGTTTGTTGATGGAACTTCTAATGCTGTTCCTGTCTTGGTTTGAATGGAGGGAGGGTGTGGAGGGGGATGGGGTCAAGGATCATACGAATGCATGCTTCGGTTGGGACTTCAGGCTTCTGACCTCTCACTCTGCAGGTGTTACTCTGATTCACCAAACGTAAGTCTTTCCCTTGGTATGCTGGTGAAGCTGGTCACTTCCTCTGTATGTGCAATATTCATGCCTGTACAGCCGTTGCTTACATAGCGTGTTTAGCAGTTTGTTTTTTTTGTGTGCTTTTTTTTTTCACTTCATTGTTAGATTTCCAGTCCAGTTTGATTGAAATAGAAAGATTTAATTCTGACACCAAAAAGTTATTTGTAGGGTACCCCCTTAAAAAGGTTTTATGCATTGCTGTGCACTCTCTTAGAGCCACCCAGTGCTTGTCGGGAGCATCAGGCTGCCACATGTATGTGGGTGGCACATAGGAAAAGAAATTAGTCCTTGTTAAAGAATGTGTAATCGTCTAAGGACCAACATTTTTTTGCATATCAAAAGTACCGACCTTTTTTTCGTATCAAAAGTACCGACATTTTTTGCGTATCAAACGTACCAGCATTTTTTGCATATCAAAAGTATTAGCATTTTTTTGCATATCATTAGTGCCAACAGTGTTTGTCTACTCTGTCTTCTCTTCACTTTGACAACGGGCCTATGGCTTGAAACGTCAGTTTCCTCTCCTACTCCAAGGGATTCAACTACCACCAAAACTTTTTTATAAACTTTATTATTTTTCATTTTACCACGAATCCTGCAGTCAACTTTTGTTTTTTCCTTTTTTTTTTTTGTTTTGTTTTCTTTTGTTTGGTTATGGTGTGTGTGTGTGTGTGTGTGTGTGTGTGTGTGTGTGTGTGTGTGTGTGTGTTTTAACTGCTCATGGTGGTCACTTATCACTTTCCAATAAATGCGTAATCCGCCTGTAATCACGAAGTCAACCAGTGTTCTGACACATTGCTTCTGAACTTTGATAGGAGTGTGAATGACTCCTTACAGCTTTCCAAGCCATTGTCAACAATTTCATTGGTGAGAGGGCGATCAGCTTGTCCACAGTCATGTTGAATGGAAAATCACCTCTCTCTGTCACACTCACAGTACTCGAGACGAGCTGAAAGTTTTTCTTTTTCTTTTGTTTTACTTTTTTTTTTTTTTTAAAGAGGCATATCCAAGCAGATTCACAGTGTTGTCTGCAAATTCTCCTGTCCTGAGACCGCGCTTCTGTTCAAATACGGCATGTGGCAACAAGATGTAAGGTCAAATACGGCATGTGGCAACAAGATGTAAGGTCAAACACGGCATGTGGCAACAAGATGTAAGGTCAAATACGGCATGTGGCAACAAGATGTAAGGTCAAATACAGCATGTGGCAACAAGATGTAAGGTCAAATACGGCATGTGGCAACAAGATGTAAGGTCAGTCAAGAGGAGTGGAATAGGGCACGTCAGTAGTTAAGTGGAATGTGGTGGTCTGGTGGAATAGGGCAGAAAGGTTGTTGAAATGTTAATGTTCATGTACAGCTTCTGTTTGGAGGTGACCAGTTATGCTGTTAAAATGTTAATGTTCATGTACAGCTTCTGTACAGAGATGACGAATCATGTTGCTTGACGAAGTTTCGAGGAAATGTTGTCCTTTGGTCATTTTTGTTTGGGAACGCTTTCTGTTGTATCCTTATGTATGTTCATGAGTTAGAAGGGAAGAATCATGGTGTACTTTTGTCATGATTCACTATGTAAGTATGTTTTGGTAAGGATCCGGTCTGTTCTGCTGTTACCATGTCATCCGACTGTACAGCACTAGTGGATTTTGTTTTCTTGTGAAAGGCACAAGAAATTCCCAGTCATTACCCAAATGACTTCTTTTCTTTACCGATGGGCTAATATTTGTGATATCATATCCTTGTCTTTTTCCAGGATATACGAGTATCAGGAAAAGGCATGCCTTCACGATGGTGGAGGATTTGCTTCGTGCTATGGACGAGAAGTTTTTGTGAACTACACACACCACAGCAGCACCAGAACGGTGATGAAGGACGCGGGTTTCTCTGATCTTTTCATCGACGAGCTGGTCACAGGCGCCTTCAGAGACAATTACGGTCAAACGCCAGACATACAGGCGTTTGTTGGTGAGTTGAGCGACTTGTTTCAGACAGAAAGTGGAGTGGATCCACTGATGCTTAAGACCCAGTCTGTACCTGCAGATGATCAGACAGGCACATGAGATGTCTCATAATCTGTGTGAACACTGCAGTATGTTGAAACAAAGTTTTCCCCCACATGTTTTGGATACTCAGAGAGGGATGGGCAGTGCCCAGCATTGTCATATCTCCTGATGAAAACCTTTGATAAATACTCAGGTATGATTAAGGACAGTATCCATGATAATGTCTCTTCAACTATCCAGTAAATAGTTGTGAAATGATATGTCATCAGTTCATTTATCATGATGTATCTTCCTGAATTAGAAGGGGAAAATCATGGTGTACTTTTTCATGATTCATTGTGTTAAAAGTGTTGTGGTAAGAATTCATTCAATCTGCTCTGCAACAGGATATTCAGAGAGGAGATGGGCGGTGCAAAGTATTACCATATCTCCTGATAACCTTTGATGAATACTCAGGTATGATTAAGGACAGTGTTTGTGACAGCGTCTCTTAAGTACCCAGTAATTAGTCATGAAATGAAATGTCATTAGTTCATTTAAGGTCAGTGGGTTATTTTAATATCTCTGCCATTGATATTGGATGAACATTTATGAAATGAACTCTGAACTGATTTTCAAGTAAGCCTTTACAGTTCCTGAAATGGATCAAAGATATTGACAACAAACACTGCATAATAATCTAGCAACTTCTGTTTGAGCCATAATTGTTGCAATATTGAAAATACATGGATTGTACAAATATGTCCGAAAACTTTTATATTGATCAGTATTATGACCTTTCTCTGCACACATAACAGTTGTTAACATTGGACAATCAAATAATTAATGGTGCTCACAGGTAAGTCCTTTGCAGATACAGGTAACAACATGAGAAAATGTCTGTGTTGTAGGTGTGAAGCCTCAGGCCAGCTGTATGTCGTGGGCAGGTTTGCTGGGTATGACATTCCACCACAATCTCTTTCATCAACAAAGTTCTCGAATACTTGAAATAGGATATATCATGTGACAAATGGTATGATATGGTATACGATATGCCCATGTGCCCCATATGATATGATATGGTATGTGATATGAATCTTTGTTCTTACACCATGTGACAGCTTTGGTGGTTGTGTCTGGGTCTGTCTGGAGTAGCCCAGAAAAAGGTTCATAGCCTGTAGTTGCATTAGCGTCACATAGTATTGGAACTAAGCTCTTTCATTGTTGTTGTTGACGGTGTGGATGGCAGACTGTTGGCTGGGATCGGAATGAATCTGCTAGGCAGATTCTCCCCTGTCTATAAATAAGATCTGCCTAATTCTTTCTTTACATAAATGAGATCCTTTCAGGGTTTTTAGGCTGTAATGTACCTTTGCTGGAGAGGTGTGGTTTGTCTGTTACCAAAGTATAGAAGAAAAAAAAACCTGATGATATCAATTTTAATGAAATTCAGTGAAAAAAAAAAAACTGACAGTATGGATTTTAATGAAACCTGGTGGAAAAAAAAAAAAAACTGATGGTATCGATTGTAATGAAACTTGGTGAAAAAAATCCTGATGGTATTGATTTTAATGAAAGTTGGTGGGGGAAAAAAAACGGATGCTATCAATTTTAGTGAAACTTGGTGAAAAAAAACCCCTGATGGTATCGATTTTAATGAAACTAGGTGAAAAAAAAAATTGATGGTATCGATTTTGATGAAACTTAGTGAAAAAAGAAACAGGTTGTATTGATTTTGATGAAACTTAGTGAAAAAAAAACGGATGGTATCGATTTTGATGAAACTTGGTGAAAAAAAACCCTGATGGTATCGATTTTGATGAAACTTAGTGAAAAAAAAAAAAAAAAACGATGGTATCGATTTTGATGAAACTTGGTGAAAAAAAAACCCTGATGGTATCGATTTTGATGAAACTTGGTGAAAAAAAAAAAAAACCTGATGGTATCGATTTTGATGAAACTTGGTGAAAAAAAAACCCTGATGGTATCGATTTTGATGAAACTTGGTGAAAAAAAAAACCTGATGGTATTGATTTTAATGAAACTTGGTGAAAAGAGGGAATGTGACCTAAGGATAAACCCGTTAAATTTTGGTGCCCATCCTGATCAAAGGGAGAGAATCCAGGAATTTTTTTTTTTCTCTTTCTTAAAATTTCAAGATGTCATTAGAATAGTAAAGGAGAGTTTCTGATTCTGTGTGATACGAGGGTCGGTATACTATTGAATGACCCAGATCGCCACATCAACAGTCTCAAGGACAAAACTGTGCTAAAGACAGGTAGGGCAGCTGTTCTCTATGCCAGGCTTTTGCATGCAAGCACCCTATCAGTTCTGACAGGAGAGAAGCTGCAGTCAAGAAAAAACGTTTGCTTGCGCGATCTTAACTTGCACACTTGATAACTGCATGGGCAAGGTATCTGGCTTTCATTCTTAATGAAACATTTTGGAAATTGGGTTAGAATTCCCATTGCAAAATGAAAAACAGAGACTGAAGCATCCCTTTTAAACATTGGTGAGTAGCTTTGATTTAAGTAATCCACCTTCAACGTTACAGGGGGTGTGTGCATGGCTGGAGTGGAACCAGGTCTGTGGGCTGTGAAGGGAGGCAACAAGGGGGTGCCTGAGAAACTGCTGAAAGCGTCTGGCGCAAAGCTGGTCCCGGGGGTCGTCACCCACGTCTTCCAGGTGAAAAGCGAAGGCGGCACCGTTTCCTATGAGGTGCAGTATGACAAGGCAGATGTGCCCTCGGACAGCAAAGATCGCACAGCGAGCAGAGAGTACGATCTACTCATCATGGCTACTCCTTTGATGTCAGGGTCTAAGCTGAAGGTATGTGTGTGTGTCTTTGTGTGCGCCTGTGTTGTGAGAGCGTGCATGTCTGGGAATGAATGTGTCTGATACAGTTTGTATGGGTGTGAGAGTGTATGTATGAGGATGAATGTGAATGATGCAGTTTAACTAAGTGAGAGTGTGTATATTTGGAGACGAATGCGTATGATACAGTGTGCATGTGAGTGTGTGTGTTTTTGAATGTCTGTGAGAGTAGGTATGTGTGTGTGTGTTAGAGAGTGTGTATATCTCATTATCTGTGTGTCGGAAGGCGTGTGACAGTGCATTTTTTGTGAATATATGTTAAAGGGCATGTGTATTTGATTGCGAAAGTATATCTTGGATGGGAGTATGCAAGCGTCTGTATTTCATTTGTATTTGTCAAGAGTCGACAGGGACTTCTTGCTTATCCAGTTGGCCAAGCCGTAGAAAATTCATTTGTCTTGCTTACCTGCATACTGGTCCCACTTGCAGATGATCACAGACGTCAAACTAGAGTGTAGGCATGATACAGTTCCATGAATCACATTGTGCAGACAACAAACAAAAGAAGACAAAAGCCTGCAACCAGTGAAACTGTTCAGGGTGCTTCAGATTGTGTGATTCATGGGTCTTGTCCACTAAAAGAAGCTCACCACACTAAGGATTACTACTGCATGTGAGCCTTTTTTTAATATTCAACATTTTTTTTTTCCATCACTTAAGTTTAAGACCAAATGGTTTTTAAACAAATTTTTTTTTAAAGGTGTTGGGCCATGTTTCTTATGGGTCATTTTGGCTTTTTTTTTTATTTTCCGTTCTACTCTGATGTGGGTTTTGATAATTGCGGATAGTTACATTTCCAGAGTGATTCAGGTGTTGGTTATTAACTAGAGCTATTGGAAATAGCCTGCTGTACCTGACATTTCTTTGTCTTCATGTAGTATGACCCTCCATTGAAACTGTAACCTGTATGTAAGGTGTGAGGGCAGGTCCTAGCTTTGAAAGCTATATTTCCAGGCTGATGCAGTCATTGGTTAACCATAGTTTGTGTATGTTATCTGCATAACCTGCTGTTTCACGACGGTGTGCTTTGTGACCCCCACTTTTGGACATTATGGCTCACATTGCAAAATGCTTGTCTTTTTATATTGCTGTGTCTTTTCCTTTTCCTGGGAATGCTTTATTTTCTTAATTTGACTTTTGGTTGATACCAACCTTTGAGAGAGAGCTGGGACTAACCTGTAAGCCTCCAGAGTATGGTAGAGAGACAGGGGGCCATTTTGGCCTATGGCACAGAGCCTTTGGCTGGAAAACTGTACAGACATTCTCATGTGAGCTTTTACTCTTATGAAAGTCACTCAGGTGAACTTGATCCCTCCATGGTTTCTGTTATTCAGGCATGCAGAAGGTAAGTAGGAAGAAAAGGAATTTTAATCCTTAAAGAAGTTGCATGATATACTGAACGTTCAAAACAGTAGGGTTACCTCCCAACTTCCCACTCGATTGTAAAAAGATTGAAAACTGATCTCATTCCATCAGGATGTAATATTGTGAGCTCTCTGAAAGCGATCACTCTGGCAGGCTTGGTTGAGTAGAGGCGGGTTAGTCCCCTGCTCTCCCAATTTTTTTCTTTCTTTTTTTTTTAAAATCCTGATGTTTGGCGATGTTCTGCAAGAAGTGGGGATAAAACATTTGTGTGGACATGTAACTGTATCATAAAACGACATGATGATATTTGTTTTTGAAGAACTGCTTAGCACAATGGCACATACGTTTTCAATTTTTTCAAGCTTTTGGATAAAGAAGTTGAAGAAGGGGTGTGGTTATTCTTTTTATTTGTGTACCACGTATTCTGTCCTCACTGCTGGTCTATGTATGTCGATAGATGTGTACACATTCTTGCCAGCTCTTTATTTATTCATTTGTCCCTTTATTTATTTTGTTGTTATCTCAGCTCACTGTGGTCCTTGACTCAGCAGCTGTGATGTAGCATTTGCAGACTAGATGGCATTAAGTGATGCCTTCATGAGGAATCTGTCCAAACTGTGCAAATTTGTTCAAATAAATGTAAGCAAAAAAAGAAAAAAAAAAAAAACTCTGTGTGAAATGGACAGCTACTGTCGTTCCAGTGGTGAATATCTCACTGTCAAGTCCCCGCAATCTAACGGTGCTAGAGAGGCTGGGAAAAGGAAAAGAAATGAAAAATCTCGCACAGGCAAAGAGAAAAACATTCTCCTGAAACACATCGGTAAACATAGGGAATCTTTACCAGGTGTCTAGCATAAGCAAAGAGAAAAGTATTCCCCTGAAACACTTCAGTAAACATAGGGAATTTTTACCAGGTGGGTCATTCAAAGGCTCACTGTATTGATGAAACGAAGAGTGACAGTTAGTAACAAACATACACAGCCGTTTTTTTTTTTTTTTCTGTTACTTAAAACATGTGTTTGCCAACAGTTGCTTGTTTTTATCTTCACAAACAGATACAGCTGTCAGTGACCTCATATGTAGGTCCTTTCTTAGTTACATTTCTGTTTTCTTCATTTTGCGCTTTTTTTCTTACCATTCAAGGGAGCTGATTCTCTGGCATCTTCATGATTTTGACTCTTAAAATGGGATGAGAACTGTGTTGGTTCACAACTGTGTTGGTTCACAGGCTGCCATCGGTCAGTGTTCCAGGTAGATGTTGTAGGTGGGAATCAAAATGAGCTGTTGTCCTGCCAAAAAGAGGATCAGCAGTCTCTTGATTGAAGCCTACCAAAAATAGTTGAGGACAAGGCGAAAGTTGCCAGCTATGAAGTTGCTTACTTCCTCCTTCAGTACGTTGGATGATATGAAAAGACTCTTGAAGGTATGTTAAAAAGTAAGCAGCTGCTAAATTTGTTCATGGGAAAATCCCATTTTTAATAAATTGACAACTGAAAAGATTTTTCAGTCACTTCCTACGACAAAAATTGCAGATGACGGAAAAGCAAAAATCTGCATGCAAGATGCCTGCACTGTGTGTACATGTCATCAGTCACAGGGGTCACGTCATGTGAATCAGTTGTATGAGCTCAAAATGTTAACAAATTATCCATAATATTTGATGGTAACACCCCGGGGATACAAAAGAAAATATTTCCAAAATGTTGCTTTACTTAAAGTCAGACTTTGTTCAGCTGTTGCATGAATGATAATGTTTACCTACATACATCATTTTCTGGTTCACCCCGGTGCTATTGGGTCTTTTGTTCATTCTGTGACTTCCACCTGGTCAGCAGGTGTGACTTGGGCCACTTGGGGTGGGCATCTTCCACCTGGCCGGATTAATGAATGGATCAAAGCCACACGTGACAATGCAGAACATTGGCCAGTCGTTATCAAACATGAGGTGCTGTAATTTGATCAACTCTGATTAAGTTTGCAACTGCATTCTGGCACGAGCTTGTAGAGTAGCACTGAAGTACAAGTGTCAACAGCCTTGTGGATCTAGTGTCTACCATCCTTTCCTTCTCAACAGTCCAGGTCATCACTCGGTCCTGTCAGTTAGCCCTCAGATTCGGAGAGAACTGTAAATTTGTCAGTTGGTGGGGTGTGTAGGCCACACGCTCCCCTGTCACTTCAGCACCAACATCATGGCCATCTTGTTTACAGTATGTCGTTGGCAACGACTGACCTTATGCCCCTCCAGATGTTGAAACCAAGTTGTGACAAAACAAGCCGAAGTGAGGACTGGCACAATGAACACTTTCAGTTTTAGTCAACCACTTGCATTTAGTTAGTGACTACACCTGTAGGAAGCTTTCGTGAAAGAGATGGCAACTTGCATTTAGTTAGTGATTACACCTGTAGGAAAGCTTCATGCAAGAGATGGCAACTTGCATTTAGTTAGTAACTACACCTGTAGTAAAGCTTCATGCAAGAGATGGCAACTTGCATTTAGTTAGTAACTGCACCTGTAGGAAAGCTTCGTGAAAGAGATGGCAACTTGCATTTAGTTAGTGACTACACCTGTTGAAAAGCTTCATGCAAGAGATGGCAACTTGCATTTAGTTAGTGACTACACCTGTAGGAAAGCTTCGTGCAGGAGATGGCAACTTGCATTTAGTTAGTGACCACACCTGTAGGAAAGCTTCGTGCAGGAGATGGCAACTTATATTTAGTTAGTGACTACATCTATAGGAAAGCTTGGTGCAAGAAATGGCAACTTGCATTTAGTTAGTGACTACACCTGTAGTAAAGCTTTGTGCAGTAGATGGCAACTTGCATTTAATTAGTGACTACACTTGTAGGAAAGCTTTGTGCAAGAGATGGCAACTTGCATTTAGTTAGTGACTGCACCTGTAGGAAAGCTTTGTGCAAGAGATGGCAACTTGCATTTAGTTAGTGACTACATCTATAGGACAGCTTCATGCAAGAAATGGCAACTTGCATTTAGTTAGTGACTCCACCTGTAGGAAAGCTTCGTTCAAGAGATGGCAACTTGCATTGAGTTAGTGACTACACCTTTAGAAAAGCTTCATGCAAGAGACAGCAGATGATGAAAACTGGGAACCAGACGCTCCATTAACAAAAACACAATTTGATGTTTGTTGACCCCCCCCCCCCCCCCCCCGTCCTCCCTTCGCTGTGTTACTGGCACTCAAAAAGCATCTATAGCTTAAAAAGTGTGGTGTTTGCTTTCAGATCCAGTTCGAAGACTTTTCCAGCAAACTTCACATTCCTGACATACCATACCACTCTTTGGAAGTGCTGTATGTTCAAGGGCGTCCCAACGTGAGCCATTTTGGGGTGGAAAGGGTGGAAGATTTTCCCACTCAGTTGATGACCACAGACACAGGAGTGTTCTTCAACAAAATGAGCAAGCAGAGCCCAGTGGAGAAGAAAGAGCACCTGGCTGGAAAGCCTGATGATGTGGAGGGAGACAGCGTGTGGAAGACGTTTCTGAACAAAGTACCTTCCGAATTGCAGGTATGTGTGATTCATGTTCATTTTTCCCTTTCCTTTCCATTCTCCCTTCAATTCTTAAGCTCAAAAGTTACCTGTCTAAAGGTATTTTTGAATACCTGTTGTAAATCATTAGACATCTTTGAAACTGTTAGATTGCTTTCTCTCCTCTTTTTTTTTTTTTTTTTAATGTTTAAACATAATTGTGATGTTTACAGGTGATGAGATCATTTATACTTGAAATGTGATTTTAACTGTGTGCATGTGTGTGTGTGTGTGTGTTTCCCCCAGTATCAAATTCCATGCCTTTGTTGTGAGGTTATTCCCATCTCTCTAACCTCCACCAAGCTCTTTCTGTATTTTCAGTGTTCTTGATAGTTATAATGCATAACTGGAGGTACTCTGTGCACAGACTTTGCAGTATGACACACAGATTGTCACACAGAGGGTTTCTGAGATGCTTAGTGGCAGCTTTGTTTCATATCAGAAGTTGTGAAAACTTTAAGAGATGTAGCAACTCAGTGTCATTGATGAACATGGTCAAATACATCAACTTCAGAGCTCCAGCCCCTGATTTTCCAAGTCTTCACATCGGTTGCGGGACAGAAGCGATCGTGGGTTTCATTTAGTGACTTTTGCTGCATGAATACTGGTTGGAGACAAGAGTCAGCCTCTGATTTCACCAAAGAGATCAGCTTAATCTTCGCTTCAGCATTCCCAGTGAAGAGATCAGCAAAGGTGGCAGTATAGGTACTGCTGCTGTGTTAGTCGATTTTATTTTAATTTTGTTAAAGAGATCCTCTAAAACTGTTGCTGTGCTCATACTGCTGAAATAGATTGTCGGCACGTTAACTCCCGTTCTATCTTTCAAAAAAGTAGGCCAGTGTTCAGCTGATTCTTCGAAGTTTTGAAGTGGACTTCCTTCAAGTAGAAGTAGAATTTGAAGTATTTAAGTGGGCTGCCTTCAAATAGAAGTAGAATGTCCGTGACAGTGAACAGTCACAGTTTAAAATGAACAATTCCAAAGGTGATGCAAGGCCAGTGTGCGAGTTTTAAACATCCTAAAGAAGAATTGGTAAAGTCCTTGATCAGCGGCAAGATTTGGGGAGAAAGTTACGTGTAAGAGGCCCTCCCTTGCCCTGTCTCCCTCTTTGCCTTAAGTTTTGTTCTTTCCATGGAGAAGAGTCTTGTTTTTACCATGGAGAAGAGTCTCCATTCAAATTGAGAATTTTTTTCCATGGAGGAATAAAGAGTGCTCTCTCCCTTCAATGGCCTTACCTTTTCTGTGACTGACTTGGTCACTCAGATACAGCATCCTGCTAATGGCGTCAGGCGTTTTGATAAAGTGAAAATGATACATTTTAACAAAAATGTCTTTTTTTGTTGTGTTGCTGTTGAATAGGAGCTGATTTTTATCCCAAAGGGATCAGTCACAAATGCTAATTGTAAATGTGAAGATATTTTAGAGGCATTTTGTTAGTGGATGAACAATGTTAAATTCCAGTTTGATTTTGGCCCATGCGTGATGCCCGTTCAGTTCAGTGACTTGTTTGCTTGCATCTGTCTATTACAGATGAAGCTGTTGTTTGACAGCCGTAAAGACTTGCGCCTGGTGAACTGGCTTGCCTACCCTGAGTACAGCTCCAACATGGAGTTACCTTCCTTTGTCTTGCACGACCGTCTCTACTTCATAAACGCCATAGAAACTGCTGCTTCAGCCATGGAAATGAGTGTCATTGGGGCGAGAAACGTTGCTCTATTAGCCTATAATCAGTGGTTTTGGTTATTTGATAAGATTAATGAGCTAGTTTTCCCCTCAGGGGAGACGGTGGAGGAAAGAAAAGTGGACGAGTTGTAAGTGGTTGCAGAGTGTGTTGGTGTGTGTGTATGTGTGTGAATAGTGACAGGTGTTTTGCATGTGTGGTGAGTGTGCGATAATGATGAAATTTGCTTCAATACACAGTAGTGCCTCAGTGTAACATGATGATGACGTACAAGTTTATGTCCGGGTCAGGCTGAATTTTGAAACAGCATTTTTTTGTTCTTTGTTTATTCTTTATAGTTATCATCAAAGAAATTTGCACTAATTAAAAATGGAATTATGAATGCAAGGATGATTTGTGTGTTTGGTTGCTAGACAATGTTATCAGAAGAATCACCTCTAGAAAAACTGGTTCAGTTCGATTATGCCATCCTATTTGCATTTTCGCATACTTGTGCAATCACAGATACTTCTTTCTGCCCCATCCCCCACCCTTCCTTTCGCGGCTAATCAAATTTCAAGTGTTGTCAAATGATACATCACCTTGGTGATGACCTAGCTTACGAATCTCGGTATCCAGAGGAAAATATTAAGAGTGCGTTTATATATTAAAAGCTTTTTGTGACGTACAGTACACAGTATAACATCCAAATGTTGGCAGTGATTCTCTGTCCACCTGACGCATCGTAAGCACATAGTGAAAAACATTTAGTGTTTTACCTGGGCAGCAGCTGATTGCGCACTAAGGACTCAAGTATCGGATGCAAAAGTTCCTAAATTTTAAAACCTGAGGTTTACATGTTGACCATGGATGGAAGGTCACAAGAGTTGATTTAACCCTTCACCACGGAGGTCATGTTTTTCAGCCATGGTTTGTTAGTGTGTATGTAGTCTGTCAGATGGAGAATACGCACAGGGAAGAAGAAAAAAAAAAAAGCAGAAATCCTGAACAGACTGAAATGAAACTTGATGGTGAGGTGGTGTGTGGCAAAGGAGCAAGCTCTTTAATTTTGGATCCAATCCGGATCAGATTGTGGAGGCTGTGAAATGGAGTCTGAGTTGGATGTGGTGACCTTGGCCCAGGAAGTCATGTTTTCACCTTTGTCTGTTGGTTTGTCTGTCTGCCGACAAGATTCCGCAAGACCTGGTGAATCAGTTTTGATGAAACTTGGTGGAAAGAAAGACAGTATTGTCCAAGGACAAACTCACAAAATCTTGGTATGTATCAGGCAGGATCAAAAGGCAGAACTGAGACTTTTTTTTTCACTTTAGTAACATTACAAGATAAAGCTTGTATTCCAAAAAGATTTTAATAAAGTCCTTGAGAATAAAGTCCTTGAGAAATGCATGGATATAAAGATCAGGTTTATTTGATGCACTGAAGTCTGTGAACTTGTTCAATGTGGTACAGATCCAGAGTACAACCCTGATGTAATAATGATTAAAGTGATATTGATAGAGGGGAGGAAGAGGGGAGATGGGGGTGGGGGTATTTACCCAGTCACTGCACACTAACATGTTCAGCTAGACTCTGGTTGCCAAGTGAGGCGACTGCAGGCAGAAATCTAAAAAAAATAAGAAAAATTATAGATAAAGCTCCACCAAGAGTTGAATCAACACCTATCCTGCACCGAATAGGATGAAGATAAGTCACTGATCGTTCATTTTCATTGTCCTGAGTCATGTGTATCTTGCCTGAAGAAGACCTAAGAGGTTGAAACGTGTCGTGTTTTGTCTTGTGATTCATTTTATCAATAATGTTTCAAATTTGAGCTAGAGTCAGTTTGGACTGTGGCAGAGGTCTGCGATCTCCCCTCTGCCCTTCTAGTCCTTGCTGTTTTTCAAAATTGCCGGGATGAGCTCTGAATGAGCTGGGACAAGGGTGGAGGCGGGTCAGCAGGGTGAAAAATTTGTCAGATTTCAGTTGTTGTTGGCACAGTTGACATGCCGTGTATCCAAACACATCTTTGTTCTTTGCTATTTGTATTTTGACTTTGCCGTGCTTTGAGGTGAGCGCTTGAAATGAAAATAGTTTTTTGCACTTCACACTACTGATCTGCTGTTTGGTGATGGGCGCATTAGTAGAAAAACACATTTTTGTAACCCTCCCGGGAAAAAGATGGACTAGTGACATCAGAGTTCTTTGGAGAGGAAGTGTTTCTTTATTCTTCAATTTTTACCAGACATATGATAAAATGTACAGAAATGTACTTACTCCTCTTTTTTTTTTTTCATTATTTCTTATTAGTACCTCTGCTTTGGTGAGGAAACGGATATCTATTTTGTGTCTGAAAAAGTACTGCATATCTCATGCAGAAATGTTTCAAGTCCTTATATGTTGTGTGTTTTTTATGATTTCGTATTATCTTCTTTCAGTGTTAAGTTTTTCCCCTATCTCTTTGTCTGCATGTGTTCTGGTGGTGGTTGTTGTTTTTCTTTTTTTTTTTTTTTTTTCTATCGAGGTATAAGGAACAGTTATGTGTATGTCTTACAGATAAGCTGTTGATACGTTGAAGATCCTATTTACTGTGTTTTTTGGTGCAACCATGATCTCTCAAATTTATTTGGTTGAAATGATTGAACTTTGATTTTGAAAACAAGAGAAAAAAAATTGTTACTCTCAGAGAAGCTGTTGATTAGAAACACACACATGCGCTCGCAACACGCACACACACACACACACACACACACACACACACACACACACACACACACACACACACACACACACACACACACACTCAATCAATCAATCAATCACTCAGTCTGTAACATCTCACAAGATTGAATAATAACATGCACAGTTAAAAAAAAAAAAAAAGAAAAAAAATGCTGTGCATGACCAATAGATACTCTGTTAAATTAATGAAATGCATGTGCAATAGTCTAGCAAGGGTCAAAACTACACTCAGACTGTTGCAAATCCTGGTGCCATTTCTTATCCCTGAACCATTTGGACTGAATGAGACATGTGGAAGTGAGAGAGGAAGGTGGGCCGAGTGATTCAGATGTGGGCAAGAGAAGAAAGAAAGACATGAGTTTTTTTTTTTGTTTTTTTTTACCTTAATTGAACATAATCGGTCAGTTATCCTTTATATTGGAATCAAAACAGAACCCACTTTTTTTTCGTACAACAGTGTGTCTTTAACATACTGGAGTTGTCTGTATTTTGTGAAAACTGGTAGATAAACACAGCCAAAAAATGCCTGCAGACAGGGGGGAAAGAGAGAGAAAAAAAAACTGAAGGCAATGATGATTGGAACTCTCTCTCCATGATATTGACCAAAACGCATTTTTTTCCCATGCAGTGTTGACCTGTAAATCATCAGGGGAAAATAATTTCATTTCATGTAATAATTGAAAATATTCTTTTTTTTTTTTTCAGAGACTCTTAACAACTACATATTCTGTGCCACTGATTTGTAATACACACTGCCTTTTTCAAAATTTCGATTTTTTTTTTCTTTTTTTGTATGTAAACAATTTTGTGTCTTTGATTTAAGATTTCAATCATTGCTAAAATCTTTTTATTGTTGGAAATATAGTTTTGAGATTCATCATTTGATTCAGGTTTTGTAACACTTTTCTCCCATGGTATGTATCATTATTCTGTATCTTCGATGATTTAGATGTTAAAATGATCAATAATGGAATATGATTCCCATTTGTGATTAGTGTCTGGCTCGTGAATCTTTCAGATGATGTTCTGGGTGTAAGGTGGTAGTATATACACATTTATATCGCTTGAATAGAATGCATGAACAGTGGCTTTTTTTTCTTTCTTTTGATCGGTCTCTTGTGATAATTAGGTGACCAAGACACAGAGAGGACTTTTTGAGCCATGTTGAGTTTTTAGATTGTTTACTCCTTTGGGATTTATGTGGTGTGGAGAAGGTTGAAACATTTGTACATCACAACTATAACTTACTCTTCGTTGCACACTTTTTATTCTTTTTTGTTGTTGTTGTTGTTGTTGTTGATTGTGTTGCCGATCAATTTTACACTTCTGTGTTGACAGTGTGGAGAAGGTGGAAATATTTGTATCATACTTTATGCTTTCTTGCTCACATTCTTGCTCCTTTTGTTGTTGTTGTTTGCTGGACACTCTTTTTATAACCTTTCATACTTGTGATGTAGAGAGGGGTAAGGTACTTGTATATCTCTGTTCAGTATTTTTATTTCATATGATACACACACACATATATATCTGCATGGGTGTATGTGTGTATATATGGATATATACACACACACACACACACACACACACACACACACACACACACACACATATATATAATATATATATATATAATCTTTTGTTCTCTCTCTCTCTCTCTCTCTCTCTCTCTCTCTCTCTCTCTCTGTCTTTGTAATGCTCTGTCCGTTTTCTGTTACATTTGTGATCAGTAAAACAATACATTCTGCTGTTTTTCTGTTTTCAGTGTGGATTTAGTCATTATGATCAATCCTGAGAGACTGACCTGTCTTGTTTGAAAAACAATTTTTGCTGCATTGCCAAGAGTATTTGGAACTGTTTACATGCAGGCTTTTTTGTTTGTTTGCTTGTCTGGTTTGGGTTTTTTTTTTTCTTTTTGCAGTTTTTTTTATTCCATATCCCCATAAAGTCATCAGCATTCTTCTAATCTCTCTCACTCTGATTCCATAGTACACTGGCACACCTAGTCCCGTCCTGTCTTAGTACCTGCACCAGCATGCAGTTGGGGGGAATCTGTGGCAAATTAGATTGTCATGAAGCCACCCACCAGAGTAGACGGTGCAGAGCTGCAAGTCATTCAGTTGAAATTTGCTGAAACGTGCTCTGGCCCAGACATTTACCACTGGTATTGAAGACAAAATTTGTTCAGTCATGGGGCAAGTGCGAGTGCGCTCCTCCCCCTGTTGCGCTCTTGTCTTCTTCTCCACCACCCTTACCTGGAGATGACTTCCACATGTGTGTTCAATTGCATTCTGCACAGAAATTTAGCAAAGCAAACATATCTGATGTTCACTGTGTAACGGTTGTTAAACCAAGTACTGTTGATGAACAGTTGTGAATGACAGACGAGTTTTGTCAGTACAACTTTGACTTAATCTGACAATAAATTGGTTTCAGTTTCAGAATGACAGACGGTCTCTTGTATGAAGTAAAAGATGGCCTACAGGTGAGGGAATTCCAGAAATGATCTCTGCAGGCGGTATACTTGTGTGTCCCTCAGCTGGATGATTTGCTCAGGGACTGTCGGTCTGCTGTGTTGGTTTGATGAAAATACCCGCTCAGCTGTTCATTGCAGGTCTTGATGCTACCTTATTGTCTGTATCCCATTGTCTGTATACCCTGTAGTCCATGAGCCCCTTTGTTCATGTGTCCCACCATCTCTGTGTCCCATTGTGCTCATACCCTGTCGTCTCTGTGCTTCCATTGTACATGTGGCCCATATTCCTTGAACCCAATTGTTCATGTATCCCATTGTCAACTGACCCCCATTGACCTTGTATCCCATTGTCCCTGTATCCCTCAGACCTGTTAACCCATACAATTTGGCTGTATTTTGTACACATTTGGTGAAAATACAATGAATATGACAAAGTGAAAACATATGTGCTACAAAGCAAACAAAACAAAACAAATATCTGCAAAGTTCTTGAGCTGTAATTGCACTTGTGGTGTCTAACCATTGTTTCAGTGGCTCTGACCATACTGTGGTATCTCTTGCGTGTGGCTGAGTCTGTGCCTTTCAAAGACATGCCAGTATGATGGAACAGTGGCGAAGGCACTGCAGCCTATGAATGGGGAAAAAAAAAGTAAATAAATAGAAATTCAAAGATTTGTAAAGACCTGGCAAGAGCCTGTATTTGTGCCAGAGCATGCTTATAAAGGGGGTTTGAAAAGTAATTTGTATTGCAAGAAACTACCTTTACAGTAGGTGCTGGAAGATCAGGAATATCATACCTTCTACCGTGTGATGGCAGATGAAAACAAGTTTCACCCTCTGTCACACACTCATAACGCGCATGCGTGCACACACACACACACGAGCGCGCACACACACACATGCATGCACACACTCACGCACGCACCGTGCCACATGCCTCCATCTCCCAATGAAAATGACACTCCTCCCCCCCCTCTGCCGCATGATGGTAGATTAAAAACAAAATCCCTCATGCCCACCTCTAAAAAAAACTGAACATACTTCACAAAGAAAATAATTTTGGACGAAAAGTACACCAATAGTAGTTTTGGGGTAAATAGGTCTGATTCTTTTTTCATGTACTCCATGGTCCATGAACCAAAATGCTCCTGTACTCAATCATTCAAGTATTCTATGATGCATGTATCTGATGCTCTTTAGATCCCTTTCCCTCACATAAGTTTGTTCTTTCAGGCACATAAATATTCTACATTTTTAGCAAATTTCTTGTGTGACTGTTTATGCGTTTGGGGAGGGGAGGGGAGATATTGGCTTGTTTCTGATGAAGGGGGAAAAAAAAGGTTTCTGCCTTCTTTCATCAAAAGAAATGTATTCAAGATCGGGTATGCTTGAACAGTTGCATTCTCAGTTGGTACAATGAAAGGAAGCACAAGTATCTCTTCTGGTCATTTTTAATGAGAAATCAAGGCTGAAACTTGTTTTCAATTTTTTTTTTACTCTTTTTTTTTTTTTTTTCTAAAGCAAACAAACGTGATAACCAGGTGCATGATGCTGTAGTTAGTGTTGCGGATTGCGGACCAGGTCATTCGTTTGATCCCCATCAGAGCCATTTATTTGAGGATTTTTCAACCCATCAGCACCTACCCGAAGTTGACTCCTGCTTTGGGCCAAATGGAAGAGCGAAACCAACAGTCCAGTTTCGTCCATAGAATGGATACATCTCTGAGAGCCTTGATCAGATTCTCTGACCATCTCTGCTGGAACCTGTGTCTTCTGGGCCAGGAAGACCAGGGGATATGTTATGAAAGTAACCACAGAGTACAGCCCTGATGTGTAGTCTTTGACCAAAATGAACTCTGCATCATCTTTATTATCGTCCAACAGCAAAAGGGAGGGGGTGGGGAAGTCTCAAATTGTGTGGCTTCATGCTTGTGGAAACTTCAGTTTTGATTTCCTTACCTTATGTATGTAGAGTGTTTGTGACATTCTTCGGTAAGCAAGTTCATAGAGGCTGTCACTGTAGAAAGGCGGCAGCACCCTCTGCAGGAGAATGCTAACTCACACTGGTTGTACAACAGAGGAGTTGAATGTTGTCAGTTTGGGGACTTAACAGGTGGTGCCCTGCATCTGTTGGATCAGAACAGGCACCATTGAATACCACCCGTATTTTCTCAGGTGGGTTGCCTCATGGTGTTGTGATACTGATTGCTCCCTGTGGATTGAGATGCTACAGCTGCGGCAGGACAAAACTAGGTGTGGTTGTGCATGCGAGAGCCGGATTGACAGGCATAGGAGTAATGCCAGAGGGGACATCACAGAAAGAAAATTGATAATGGTAGATTTTTTTTTTTTTTTTTTTTTTTGATTAGAAAAGAAATGAAGATTACAGAAAAACATCTGCAGATCAAAAGCATTTGTGACAGCATGATTTGACATGCAGTATCAACCTCCCTCCACCCCACCCACCCTCCCCACACCCTGAAGCCTTCCATGGGAGGTAAAGCTGATAGTGACAGGGGGGGGGGGGGGGGGGGAAGCCTTCCATGAGAGGTAAATCTGATACTGACAGGGGGAAGCCTTCCATGGGAGGTAAATCTAACAAAGGGGGAACAATGTTCCAGAAAACCAGTTTTTTTATCGGAGAAAGTCTTAACTCAGATTTGAGTGAGGTCAGCTCTTTCTGCTTTATTTCACCTCTCTCATGGATTTGACATGCCTTTCCATCCTCCATCCTTGGTCTTTGCTCCTTTGGCGTTCCTGTTCCTCTGCAACAAAAGTTGTATACATCGGCAGTTAATCTGCTGTGTCGTTGCTTGTTTTATAGGTACCATATAATTATACATTTGCATTGTCTTTTGTGACAGGACTTGATGCTCCCGCCCCCCACCCCCCACCCTACCTTCCTTACCTTCTCCATTTTTTGTTGTTGTTGTCTGTGTGTGTGTGTGTGAGACAACCCTGAGATGATCCCCTGGGCTTCAGTTGGCTGTAATCATTGAACGTAAAAATTGATATTATTTGACACCAGTTCATTTTCCAGCCCCATGTTTTCATTCTGGAATTGGAAGGGTTCTTATGTCCATGTCTTCATCAGATGGAAGGATTTGTCGTATGGACGTAGAGTCAGTTATCTGCTGAAATCCAGCTGTGACAAGAACTGATGGGTCCTTTTGTAGTTACTGCTTGATTACATTTGTGCTTCAGCTAGTCTGGTTTACCAAATTTGCCGCATGGTCATTTTGTGAAAGTCGTTATCACACTCAGACATCTTTTTTTTGTATGTTTGTTTATTTTGTTACAAATGTTTCCTACCCAATTAATTTTTCGGTTGGTCTATGGCCAGATCAGTTATATGTACCCTGTATGTTTCAGAATTTTATCCTCTTGTGAGAGTTGTCTTCTCTAAACTTACCTCTTCATAAGCATGCACGTCACAAAATCTGTTGCTAACTCATAGTATAAAACTATCTCTTTTTTTTCTCTATATTTTGCTAGTTGTAGATGTTAGCTCTGAGGATTCCACATTGGTGTCCTTAAATTAATCTGAGGATTAGCTGTAACGCGGCAATACTGATAGATCGTATATATGTGATCGATTGTTCTGTGGGAGGCAGGGATTAGTTTGTGTATGTTCATAGTAGGGTAGAATGCTGAGATTACTGACATTGAATGTGAAATGAATGTTTTGGAAGCATGTGTTAAGCTAGATTGATGTGAATAGAGATGATTAGTCGTCGCTGTTGAAATAGAGGCTTGGTGTGTGTTTGAAAATGATGTTTTGTTTGTGTTGTTCACTGGTTCATGTAGTATTGTGAAATGGATGTTTTAAGTGTGAATCAGTACCTGTTGTACATCTGTCGCTGATGATATTCAATGCTGCTCATTTGCTGTGAAGAGAAGAATGGGAATATATCTGTTACATGTGTACAAGTAAGTATCCACACACATGCATACACACTCTTAAACATGCATAGTAATGTACACACTCTCATGCTTACTCTTATGCAATCATGTGCTTATGTACACACACACACACACACACACATGCACACACTCATACATATCACACCAGTAACCACAATTCTTATACTACAGAAGACAGCAAATACATGTATTTGTATGTGTTCTGAACGTACAGGTACAAATGAGAGGTCACTGAATAAAGTAAAATATTAAGAATATTAGGATCGCATGTTTCAGATTTGTTTAAAAGTGAATAAAAGAGTTTATTTCAGTTTGCTCTGTGTCTCTTTGATCAGAATGCATGTGTTCCTTCATGGGTATGAAACAAGATAGAAAGACAAAAGTGAATAGAGCGTAGGTGACAGGGGGAATAACTTGATGTTGCAGCTGTGGTTATTTATTTTTTTCATTCTTAAAACACCAAGGTGAACTACATAGTTCTGGATAACATATGCCATGTTGCATTGCTTCGCATGAATTGCATGCTCTCAGAATTTATATGATCGAAGAGAACAAATTTATTTGGTGGAGGCTGGAAAGGGGACAGGGAGTTAAAATATTGAGTAGATTGTTTTCAGTGATATCAACCACAATTTGATATTATAGTCTTTGTGCTGTGCGCGTGCATTCACGTGTGTGCGTGCAAGTGTGTATATGTGTGTGTGTACGCACACAAACGCACGCACATATGTGTGCTAGCATTGTCACATACAAACAAGTGCGCACTCCCGGACACAAAAAAAACAAGGCCAGTGTTGATACTTTAGGGGATTTATGGCATTTCCTTGCTTGCTTGCATCCGCGATTCCTCGCTTTCATCCACGAACAGTTTAACAGGCCACACTTTAATATGCTGCCTTTTCTTCACTCACTCAGGAAATGAGGAAGCGAATGCATGAATGGAATGTTGAAATTATTTTTAATCAATCCTACGGAATGTTGAAATGATTTTTAATCAATCCTGTTTGAGCTTCCTTTAAGTCATGGGAACATGAATGGAGGAAAACACACGAAAGAGAACAAAAATATCAATAGATATGGAAATCAAGAGAGAGAGAGAGAGAAAATTATGAATGAGAAGAAAGAGAAAGGAAATTACATAAACAGACACAAACACGCTTGACTCGGAGACTCTCACTTCATGAGACATTCACACTTAATGTGAATGTTACTTGGGCCTGAGATCGGGTTTCCAGGGGCGATCTACATCCCCGTGCTGTCAGAAGTCACCGTTACTGAACATGGATAAGCGCAACAGCCGGAGGGGTACATGTCGATGAGCTACCAGTGGGCACTTCTATCCTTGTAGGAAGCTGACGAGAAGCATCATGTCAACCACACACTGTGTGCGAGATCTCTTAATTGTCTCTTTCATCATCTTTCACACAAAAAATCATGACAAAGGTACATCTTTTGTCCACACAAAACCCCATTAAAACGCTGAAGGGATATGACACCACATCAGTCGCTTTGTATCTCTGAGCCATCATGCGTAAAATCATACCCACAGCAATCCTACGATCAGTGAAAAGGACGAAAGCGGTTTGAGTCAACTATGTATACACACAATATACATAATCGACACAAGTACACTGGCAGAGAATACAGTTAGGGGCCCTAGCACATTCGTGATATGGTTGGGAGGTAAAAGAAAAAAAAAAATAACACTTTATTATGTTGTTTCACAAATGCCTTTTTTTGTTGACGGTGGGCTAAGCTGCTTTGGATGTGGCCGCCAGCGGCATCTCTGATGAAAACGGTGAGGTCGGTTTCAGTGAACCCGTGCGCTAACACAGATTACCTCCCTTTCAGTTTTCCTAGGGCTCTTTCTTTCTTTCTTTCTTTCTTTCTTTCTCTCTCTCTCTCTCTCTCTCTCTCTCTCTCTCTCTCTCTCTCTCTCTCTCTCTCTCTCTCTTTTATTTCAATCCATGGTTCCACTGTGCTCGTCACACACACACACACACACACACACACACGTGCGCGCACACACGTGCACACAGAATTATGCAGGCACGCCGCAGCGTGCGCACGCATGCAGGCACAAGCGCACCCTCTCTCTCTCTCTCTCTCTCTCTCTCTCACACACACACACACACACACACACACACACACACACACACACACGCACGCACGCACACACACACACACACACACACACACACACACACACACACACACACACACACACTGACAAGTACAAGCGAGACCGTACACACGGCACACTGACACACCGCAGAGGGAAGAAAGATGGTGGAAGAGAAGGGAACAGTAAATCCGGAGTGACAGGTACAGCACTAGGGAAAGTGTCGGGAATAGGCC
>JADBJO010001239.1:420000-422500 GCA_016801955.1 Conus betulinus | reverse complement strand
GTGCGGTGCACATGCACTGCACATACACTTGGCACGCTAAACCCCCCCCCCACACACACACACACACACACACACACACACACACCGCCTCCCCCCAAAACACACACACACACACACACACACACACACACACACACACACACCCCCCTCCCCTCACCTCAACCCGTAGTCGCCGTCTGTGCCTCCCTCCTACCTTCTCATCACTGACCTTCACCCCTCCTTTCACCCCGTCGCCTCTTTCCCCTGAATTTAATCACTTAGTTAAACACCGACATAGTAGAAAACCCTGGCTGCCGCAGTCTCGCTTATTCCAGTACAAAAGGACTCGCTGGGTCGTTTTTGGCTTCGCCTTCACCCATCTGATCCCACGACTTGTAGACGTAGAGTAAATCAATGGTTTTTTTTTTTTGTTTTTTTTTTTGTTGTTTGTTTTTGTTTTTCTGATAGCCCAGCCGAACGCGGAAGCGATCAACATCAAAGCTGAAAGCATGTTTAAAAAGAATATCAAGTATATAAACTAGAAGACCACCGGGGAGAGCGTAGACCTCTGTGGAGGTCGAACGGATCCTTCATCCGTTCTGTTATCCAAACCCGTACCAAAATTGCAGGGATTTGTTCTTGGTCGACAATCCACCTGCCCACCAAGTTTCGTTCAAAATCGGTTGGTTAGGTCTTGCATAATCTTGCCGAGAGGTTGACAAACCAGTGCATCAAGAAGCGGTGGTAAGATATCAACCTCCGTGATGTCCGGATAATGAAAGAATTACCAACTTTAAAAGAATACGAGTTGATTTTTTAAACCGCCGGCAAAAAGACAAGGTTGGGTTCACAGTCACGTTTCAACACCACCCCGCAACGATGTGATTTACGTTATCGTAGTCCTCAGTACGGGGTTATTCAGTGTGGTGTCCTGCTCAAGCCGATTTCCTTCTCCGATTTCTCTTCATCGAATTTTCTTTCTGTCCAAGAGCAGACTGAATTTGATTAGAAAACGTCCTAAATGTTCTACAAACACCTGCTACCACATAAGTTAGTATAGGTCTATATAAAACTATTTCGGCCTTAACATTTAACGGAAAAATATTCCTTCACCGGAAAGTTACTGGAAGGTTGAGAGGTGGGGGTGAGGTGGTGTGAATAAGGGGCCCTTAATGTTGGGTTCGCCAGAAATACATTTCCATTGTGTGTGTCTTACACACACACACACACACACACACACACACACACACACAAATGATTAGTCGGAAGCCCTTCATTTGATCTTTAAAAGTTTAAGTACTACATCCGCCAAACATGAACAAACGAATTACAAGACAATTGAAGTCTGCCAGAAATACATTTCCATTGTGTGTGCTTTACACCTATAAAGACACAAATGATTAGCCAGTGTTCTAGATTACGTTGATAACATCCTGATTTTGACACACAGAAATCTGTGTGACAGTCTAAAGTTATACCATACAATAAGCCAACATTCACAGAAACGCCTCTTTATGTTTAAAAGGCTTAGGAGTGAACTGACTATTTACCAGAAACGGCGTGAACCTGCACGTCCGTGATGATTTCAAGCTTAACCGGAACGAGATATGTCGTGAACTAAAACCGGATCTATCACCGAAACTGTCAAGCACCGTTATCATGCAGTGAGATTACCTTGCCTAGAGACAACGGGCTGCCGAAAGCAAAGGTTTGAGCACGATCGAACCGGTTACTCAGTAGCAGACGTGTTGTCACTTCCAACACACTGTCCAAGCTTGTTTAGCTGTTGGCTATTAAATGGGTACGCTGTGTGTTCCTCTTTGGGAACGAGGAAGGTACAGCAGGTGGTGGAGGAGATAGGCACAGCCCCCGTGAGACTGGTCACCACAGAAGTCGATGTCTTGCCACCTTTTTTTGTTTTCTTGTAAGTCATGGAAGATAAAAAGATTTCATGACCAATGTCAAAGAAATAAACGTGTATTTCAGTGAGGGCCTGTTTATTTATTGACCTCGAATGGTTACATTAGGGTGGCTGCTGACACGACAAAATCCATTCCTTACACGGTTGTCAAATTAAAAATAAATAAATAAATAAATACAAAAGAAAGAAAGGAAAAGGAAAAAACTTATGAAACCAGTCTAGTAAAACATTCAAAAGTTGCCTTTTTCTTCAGTAACATCATAGATCATGTGAAAAATATTCATCTCTTCGGGAGCTCAAGAATCACATCTTATGGAGCATCAATGGCTAAGGGTTGCACGGAGTCTGACTATAACACATTTTTGTCTGACATCGTACAATTCACTATGCTCTACAAGAACATGCATTCAGTAAGTGGTGCGTCACATGGCGTGTACTGCTCTTGGGCAGTCATGTGAAAGGACATTATTATTAATTATTGATGATTTGGTTTTAAACATATGTTATTCCCTATGATGTGCACACAGTAGTATTCACATACATAGAGCGCAGAGCCGGAGCGGTCAGCCGTAAGCTTGGTGACAATATCCAGAACAACAG
>JADBJO010001239.1:342500-412500 GCA_016801955.1 Conus betulinus | reverse complement strand
GCAAGTTGACGCACAGTTTGGCCACCGGTATCTGTGCAGCAGCCTTTAGGCCCACACCCTCCTCCCTCACGCCATCTCTACGTCTGTTTAATGTTTGTCTTTCTGTCATCTATATCATGCAAAAGCTAGTGAACCGATTTTAAGAAAATGTCGAGGAAAGACTGATGGCATGCGACTCGTGGACGAACTCGGGCCCTTTTTAGCGTGAACCTGAATCAAACCCTGATCCTGGGCTCGGCGATCGATTCAGCAAGAATACGTGCGTAACTTGGCCAGTTTATTTCAAATGAAGCCAGGGTGCAAAGATGGAACTTACTACTGAGACTTGGGAACAAATTAATTAGATTTTGGGGATATTTCCTTGTTTGTTCAGAGTGCGCTCTGTGCTGTCATGTCTGCTAGGCGATTCAGTGTCGTAAGCAGCATTCCTTTGGAGTTATGTTTTCTTGTGGGAGCAAGAGTTACCCTACTTGTTTATTGTTTACTGTTCCCTGCCTCATTTCATTTTACTTAAATTTTGATACTGCTGCGCCGTGGCGCTGGTCTGGATTAAACCTGGTGGATCCAAGAACCATTTGACGTTCCTATGTTTTGGGGGAGTTGAAGTTTGCGCTCTCCCTAGAGCACGCTGGTTGCTGTTTTAGTTGTTGTTGTTGTTGGTGGTGGTGGTGGTGATGGTGTGTGTGTGTGTGTGCAGCTTTTTTTCGCCTTTCATGCCACGTCAGTCATATTCCTGCGTCACTCTATCTGGTTCCTATCCCCGCTCCCCCAACACTGCTACACCACAGTGCATCCTGTCACAGTGTCTGAGCAGTAACCCAGAAGGAGCCTCTACTATGGGAGCATTATAGCGTCAACAGCTGAAAGGAACAGAGCGAAAATAGGGGAAAGAGTTTCACAAAATTCCTGTTATCCATGAGGATTATGGCTCGCTTTACCGTGCGATCACGACTGTTTTCCCTGACAAAATAACTTTTCCGTGTTTCCCATCAGTATCACAATTATTGTCCCTGTTTTCCTCGGAAAACGACCACTGTCCCTGTTTTGTGTGTGTGTGTGTGTGTGTGTGGTGGGTGGGTGTGTGTGTGTGTGTGTGTGTTGTAAAGAAAACAGATATCTCGAGAAATCTTAAATAATTTTAACGAACCGCCCAGAGAAACGTGGACAAACCAGTCACAAGTCAAAACACAACGCGTTTCGACCTCTTAGGTCTTCTTCAGGTAAGACTTACCCGTGTGTCTTACCTGAAGAAGACCTAAGAGGTCGAAACGCGTTGCGTTTTGTCTTGTGACTCGTTTGTCCACGTTTCTCTGGGCGGTTCGCTAACATTTTATTTCAGATTTCTTTAGATTTCCGCCTGCAGTCGTCCCACTTTGCAACTAGATATCTCGAGGAAAATGGTGATGATGGAAAGCGACCAGTATCCCTGTGTGTGTGTGTGTGTGTGTGTGTGTGTGTGTGTGTGTGTGTGTGTGTGTGGAGGTGCGCGGGGGGGGGGGGGGGGGGACGGGGACGAGAGGGGGGTTTCTTTTTTTTTTTTTTTTTTTTTTTTTTTTTTTTTTTTTTTTAGGAAAACAGATATTACCTCGAGGAAATTAGTGATAACTGGGAACGGGGGTGTTATCTCGAAGAAAAATGATAACAGGGACATGAGGTGTGATCGCTTTTTTTTTCCTGACAAGGGCATGCACTCTGGTATCATTTGTATTCCTAGCTACACAGACTGCCGGCTTGAATAGGTAAAACATTCGTGATTCCTCGGAGCACAACTTCCCAAACTTTTGGCTGTTCTTCCTCTGGGATAATTACCTGTTTTCCCCGCGAAAATTGGAGAGACAGTTATGATAATTAGGATGAAAATTAAAAACGACTGTTTTCCTCGGGAAAACAATTGTGATCCCTTAGGAAAACGGAGAAAACTGAAGGAAAAACACATGTGATTTTACAGGGCATGTTGATGCACTGGTCAGTGGGGACTGACAGATCTTGAAAGTGAACGAAAAGTTGTGGAAATCAGATTCAAATGAATGGCATGATACATCCGGCCATTCAAAAGTAGGCAAAACTGTCCTGCCACACAGGTGCGGCCGGTAGGTGCAGCGAGGCCCGGCCGAAAATGGTCCGGTTTGTGTTTTATTCTAACACCCGCAGCAAAACGTGTGCAGACGGAGGTTTGTTCTTTGAATCCAGTCCGTCAATTGTCGAGGGATTTACGTGCGTTCAGCCCGAGGTCTTATGATCCAGATGTTTATAAACCTGGAGACTGTAGGAAGTAGTAGTGTCTTTGCATTTGACGGTATCTGCGGCTTATCCAGTCAGAAATGAGACATTGTTGTATTCTGTGAACGTTAGCAGCGATCATGACGCAGCATAATCTATGCACAAAGCTCCGGCTTGGGGCCAGATAAAAAGGGAGAGAGACGCGCGTCTCGCTACAGCACTACGAAACTGAAAGCAGAGGCGGCTGACACGTCCTTGCGACACACGTTGAAGAATTTTTTCCGTTCGTCACAGAAGATCAACATAATTGTTCAAAATGCCGCAACTTGGATACTGGAAAATCAGGGGTGTAAGTGTGTCCAGAGCATCGAACCTCAGGTTTCTGTGGCATGTTTGTGACATGCGTTATTGTTCGATGTTTTGCAGCAGGTTGCTTTGAAGATGACGCGAACATCATCTTCGTTCTTGTGCACGAGCGTAAGGAGCGAGGGCAATGAGAAAAAAAAAAAAAAAAAAAAGACGAACAGCGTGTTTATTTGATTTTATTTTTTCAAAGAGCATAGGGCAAATGTTCCTGACCCGGCAGATTCGGCAAGGTAGTCTGCGGGGGGGGGGGGGGGGGGGGGGGGGGGGGGGGGGGAGCAACTTCGTCTTTAGAGCCACTCGCTAACGCCACCATTTGAATTCATTTAAACCCTCGCCAAACCCGACACATTACATACCATTCAGGTTGAATGTCCACAGATCGGTCACTCCCACTTCAGAAGGTGACAGCGCAGACGGACAAATGCAAATGACCAGCGCGTTATGTTCCCAGGGGGCCACTCGGCCAACAAAGCCATGACCCGAAAACTCCGAGGAGAAGTCGCATCGTTGGCGATCGTGTTTTTCAAAGTCGTGACGAGGCCGTTGGCCGTTAATGACCCGGCAGTACCTGGCACCATGTGTTACAACGGTGTCTTCATTATTGGGGAGACTGTTACGGGAGCATAGCAGCGTTCCCAGGGAGTAATAGCTGCATTTTTCAGGAAAAAACACCAGAATACTTGAGGAAAAACGGCGAAAATGCGAAAAAAAAAAAAGTTTTTTACTGCTGCAGAAGATCACAACTGGTTTCCCTGTTTCCACCAGGATAAGTGGGATAAGTACTGTTTTCCTTCAAGATAAGTAGTTCTGTTTTTCTTTCTTTTTTTTTTTTTTTTTTTTGTGGCATCAGTTCTCGAATCAATGGAGCACCTAAGGTGGTAGTTTTTTTTTTTTTTTTTTAACTTCTCTTTTTTTTTTCCAAAGGCCAAAAATCCACCTCTTCATTTTTTGGTGCTTCACACTGTCCTCTTCATCTGCCAAAAAAAAAACGAAAAAAAAAAAAAAAAAAAAAAAAAAAACAAAAAGTGGAAAAAAAAGTAATTTCCACGACTAGTTTTTTTTGTTTTTGTTTTTTTTTTTTTTTGTTTTTTTTCTCAACCAATCTCTTACATACCATGCATAGTCTGTGTGTTATCTTACAAATGGACATATTTTTGCTGTTTTTAGTGTTTTGGCAATTAAGTACTGTTTTCCTTTAGGATCGTGATTGGTTTCCCTATCTTCCCAGTTTCCAGGGAAAACACAGGAAAGATTATTATCCTAAGGGAATTGGATGTGATCCTCAGGCACAACACATTAGGTATTTAATTTTTTTTTTCACCTGAAAGGTGATGCTTACTTTCCTGTTTATACCTGCTGTGTGTGCAGAAACCTATTTTCTAATTGAATTCCTGTTGATCTTTAAACTTCATCAACCAAAGAACAAAAAGTAAAAGGATACATATATCTGAAGGCAAGTCAAAGTGGGGCCAACAAACCATAAATTTTGCCCCAAATTGAGTAGCTGGTGGTATAAATATAGACTCAATGGTTATGCATGATAACTGTGTTTTCGAAGAAATGCTTTTACAGTATTAAGTGCATTGTACAGAATATTTTCATATAAACTTAATATTTTTGATTGCAGTTGGCACAGCCCATTCGTATGCTGTTGAAGTATGCAGGGGAAGAGTTTGAAGATGTGCAGTATGAACAGGGAGAGGGTAAGTAACTCGCTGAATATTTTAAAAGCAGTAATTTCGTTGTTTTCCTTTCGTAGATTTATCAACACAGGTTGTTATTCTAGTCTGTTAGAGAGCAGTCAGAGAGCTATTTGTTACTTGTCAGATTAAGACTTATACTAAATAGTATTTCTTAAGGGAATGAGAAGAGGAGTGAGGGAAGAAAAGAGATCATCATGCTGTTGAAGTCAGCACATCTTGACACAACTAAATAGTCTTGCATGGTTGTAGGTGCATACAATCACAAATGTTTGCTCACACCTGGCATACCATGGTTGCCAACCCTCCTGAAAGTTTAAGAAATATTCCTGTAGTAAAACTCATTCCCCAGAAATTTGAAAGGAGAGAGAAATTCTGAATTTGATATTGTAGTGTCACCAAAAAAGAAAGGATTTGGAGTCCTTTTCTCAAGTGTGCGTGTGTGTGTGTGTGTGTGTGTGTGTGTGTGTGTGTGTGTGTGTGTGTGTGTGCTGCATCATGGATTGCAGCTTGTCAAACTCCTGCTCTGTCTGACCAAAACAGTGTTTAGCACATGCCAGGCAGTGCATGTCATCTCCGTTTTCTGTGTGTGCCCTTCTTTGATCAGTTCCAGTTATCCGGCAGCAAATGCTTCCAGACAAAAATTAACCAGAAGGTTGCCGATCTATGTACATTTACATTTATAATGTTCAATGAGCAGTTTGTGTGTCATCAGACGCTTTAATTCGTATCACATATCCATTTCATGATGTCAGTCATATCCAGTTATTGGCTATGAGCCAGTGGCTGTGGGATCATCACAGGTGACAGGCTCAGAGCTGTTGATTTCAGTGGATGTTTATGTTTAATAGACCTATTTGAGGTAAGAACCACAGGAAGACAACACCAGTCTTTCTATTGCAAATAGTGTTAACCTTTTCTCAGTTTAGGGTCAACATCATTCTGGAGTTTGTGCATAAGTGGGTGAACAAATGTCACATCAAACCTAAGTCATATGCAGTATCTGAGTCTATTGATGATGATAGTCATAATAAGTGAAGTTGAACAGTTCATTATACGGTGTTTGCGTTACAGGTGCACCATTTCACACCCATGTTTTGATATTTTTTCTCTCAGCTTGAACCGTTAAGCTGACACATGGGGTAAAATAAAACGGGGGAAGGTAATGGATATTTTTGCATTGCGAGCACAGTTATCTTTTTTTTTTTTTACTTTAAGAGCCTTGTAAATAGATGTAGGGAGTCAAATCTTTGATTTGAAGCGCAGCTTAGGAGAACAGAGTATTGACCGTTTGTATCACAGGTGCACCATTTCACACCCTTGGTTTTCACTCTGATTGAACTGTTAAGCTAACTGATGGTGCCCGTTTGTTCTGTGAAAACGGCAGGGTCACTCTGACATAGTTTACCTCACTTGCAGGTTTCCAAACATTGTCTATTGGCATGTGAGGAGAGGGTTTTAATAGTGGTGACCTCTCTGGAGGTGTGTAACACTAGTGGCCCTTTAACTCATTAGCCACAGGAAGGGTAACATAATGAAGTGTATGGGTTTTTATAATGTAGGTTGTGTCTATAATGGGTGTGGATTGGCTTGTGTTTTTTCATATCTCAGAGCTGTTGTCATCGTGAAGAGGTGGAAATAGAAATTGAGCTATTGTTCTAGTATAGAAACCAAAAGGACAATAAAGGGCAATAACTGTTTTGCAGTCGGTGAGTTAAGTTCCCAAACACAAACTTCAGCTTTTGTTCCAGGATTTTGACTTCAGATGATTGGCACATATCACGCGCACACACACACGCATGCATGCACGCGCGTGCGCACATGTGCGCGCACACACACACATGCACACACACACACATTTACTCACACATATGCTTCACACAGACACATACATGCATTGTTCACACACATACACACACACACACACACACACACACACACACACACACACACACACACACACACACACACTGACAGATACATAGAATATTTTTTTGCTTTTTTCTTTTTTTAAATCCATTTTTTCCCCCCATGACAAATATTTCATCAGTCAGTAAGGTCAAATCTTAACCACTTTTCAGTTCAAGGTTGTCTCTTAACATCTGTTCACTGGTGACAAAAATTATATATGGGTTGCTCAGTGTGTTATACATTTTAAATTTTCGTATGCTCTTCAGTTCTTGTGATGAGATAAACATATTGGAGCATAGTTTACTCCCAACAGTTTTCCTTCTGTGGGGGTTTTTTCCATCCATTTTTACAATTTGATTCACTGAATAAAATACATGATTAAGAAATCATTGCAGCAAATCCAGAGACAGGATATGTATTTGTGATCCACAGTGTTCTGCTTTGTTTTCAGCACCTGAGTACAGCAGAGAAGCATGGACGAAGGTGAAAGATACACTTGGCCTATCCTTCCCCAATGTAAGTTTGCTAATAAATATTGATGTTTTGGAATAGCTATAAGTACAGCAGTCACATTAGCAAATGATCACTGGTCAAATACCATTTGCAGAAGTAAAAAAAACACAAGTTTCTTGATCACTAGGACTGGTTTTATTTAATGGAGACTGGCAGCTAAATTAGAAGAGAGGTGAAGTCAGAATGAAAAAAAAAAAAATCTATGTATTTAATTTTCACATGATGTATGGATTATGGTGAAATTTAATTTCAAATCCATTGCATTGTGTGTAGTGGCAGTTGTTTCAACAGCACGCTTCGTCACTCTAAGCCTAGGTAATACAAATTTGGTTCCAACATCGAGTCTCCGATGCACTCTCTTCATTTCGTAGAAAGTCAGGACTGCAATTGGCAGTACGTAAATGCTTAATGGTCTTAGATCTGAGCAGGCTACCATGGAGGGAAAAAAGGGCAAAATCAATATTTTTTTATCTTGAGCAAAAAAGCAAAACCAAATTTTGACGGTGTGGAAAATGTACAGGATTTGAATCTCCCATCAATTTTAATAAATCTGGATAAGATTTAGGTGTTTCTTGGATCCCTGTTCAGGAAGTCTGCTTGTTGTCACAGATCGTTTCCCTTGGACTGGTTCTAACCCTGCTTGTTCAAAGATGGCGCAGGGTAGTCAGTGTTGGTACTGCTTTGGAAATTCCTTACAAAATCAGTGGGAGTATCAGGGTTACCTATGGCTGTTATTTTTAAGCGGTCAGCTGACCCCCAGAATCAAACGCTACAAAGTCAGTGTTGAGCTTCCGAATTATTTGATTTGTAAATGTTTTGACCATGTCACCAACATTTCCATTTTACCTTTGTAAGTCTTCCGCTGCATTTGACTAGGGCTCTCTGTTTTAATTTGCTGTATGCGAGACGCAGTGCGTGCAGAGCTGTCTGTGTTTGGCTGTCTCAAGAAATAGACAGCATCTTTTGATTTGACGCAGACTGGGAAAACTCTGTAAATAATTTTCAGGCTAGACTTTGGTCTGTAAATAATTTTCAGGCTAGACTTTGAACTGTTTAGGTTATGTACTTTGCAGAAATACGGTCTATTTTGTTGATTGCTGTTTTTCAGTTTTAAAGGGTAAACTGGAGCCTGAAATGTATGTTTAGAGCCTTTGCACATTGTGACATGCAACGTGTATATCAGTTGGAGCCGTTAATGAAGGCATTTTAAGTTTTCTAATTTGTTCGATTTAAAATACCTCAAACTGGTGTACCAAACATTCTGTGCATTGTTTACTTTAGTGCCTAGATGTTGAATTCATGATGGCCCCATGGGTGTTAACTCTCTGTCCATCTCCCATGTTTCTCTTCCTCTCATCCCTATCTCTTTCCACTTTCTTCATCTCATCTTACCCTCTCAGTTTGTCTCCCTCACATACAACACTGATTTGTACTGCATGTGCTTGGTGTAGATTTAGGTTGGAAAAATAGCCCTTGACTAAAATGTTCATCCTTGAGAGATTTAAGTTCAGAGTTTTTTGTCTTCTGCATGGGTGCAAGTTTAGCAGATTGTGGATTAGTGGTATTTGTCATAAGTGCATATTTGTATTTGATGATTGATTATACAAATTACTCTGTGTTAGAACTTACTGCAGCATATGTTCTTTTATGCCACTTAGATTAGATAACAGAGCTTTTGCCTTCTACATGGATGGGAGCATGGAAAATTGTGGATTAGAGGTGTTTGTCCGATGTGCCTTATTATTTTTGACATGATTATGCAAACAGGAATTTGTCAGAACTTACCATAGAATGTGTTCTGTTTTGCTGTTTAAATTACACAGTGATAGGAAATGTTTGCAACCCTGGGACAAGACTTCTTTCATAGCCAGACACATGTGCGCGCACACACACGCAGGCACATACACGCACACACGTATGCACGTGCCCGTGTGTGCACACACACACACACACCCACACACACACACACACACACACACACACACACACACACACACACACACACACACACACACACACACACACACACATACACACACACACACACACACACACACACACCACACACACACACACACACACACACACACACACACACACACACACACACACACTCACTCACTCACTCATGTAGATGAATGGTGTTTCCCTGGCAACTGAGATAAGAAACAACAGTTTGTTTGCCCCCATCCTCAGAATTTCCGAGAATATATGTATATCACAACAACAGCAATAATGGTTGTGTTTCATTGCTTACAGTTGCCCTACTACATCGATGGAGACATCAAGATCACTCAGAGCAATGCCATTCTCCGCCACATAGCTGGAAAGCACAACCTGAGTAAGTGCTTGCAGCTTTAAAACAGTTTTAATTTCACTGTTTTGAAAATGCAGTATGACTGTTGTACCTCCTGTTACCCCCTCCCCCTTCTTCCCCATGTGCCCTTTATTCTTGCCAACCTAGGAGTGGGATGCTAATGTTTTCCATTTTTGCAAGAAATTTTCTGCTTATTCTGTTGAGTGTGCCTTTTTCTCTCTTTTTGCAAATTGCTTAGGCTTGTTTAAAATGGAAACCTTACGGCATATACTGTATGAATAGAATCAAAGTACTGGGAAGCTGAGGGTTTCAGACAAGCGTACACTCCTCAGTGACTTGTGGTCCCTTTGTATCAAGACAGGTTAAACTAACTGGATGGTGAACCATTGCGTTGGTTTCCCCAGGTTGAAGTTCCTTCCTTCAGGCATGTCAGTTGTCTGTCTGTCTGTCTGTAGGAGTGGTGGTTTTCTTCCTATTGTTCGGTCCAGGAATTGTCACAACAACATTTTTTTTCCTTTTGTTTTTCAAAGGGTATAAACTATAAGTTTTGTGGAAACATGATGAGAACCTTTGAAACTGTATTTAGGATCCTTTGCATTGTGAATGAAATCAAATGAAATGAAGGGGAAGTGCAGACTTGGACTGTTTTGAGAACGGTGATGAAATCTGACATGGCACTGGGGATGAAAGGAACCCACGGGAGCATGGAGACCAAGTGGGAGTAGCAGGGGGGAGGGCTACATCATGACTACTTACTGCATTAGGTTGGAAAGCAAGAAAATCTGTCCATGATTCAACGACAGCCCAAAGCAGGTTCTCCCCATCCCTTGTACACCCACAGATCTTTCGTAGTGGTCAGAGCAGTTACCTCTCGGATGAGACATGATCCCAGTGCACAGTACAGAAAGCTGCCAAGGGCTGCGGTTTTGTGCATAGCATGCTGTTTTTGAACATGCAGTGCTGATGCATGTTGTGACAGTGTGCTTCACCCTAAACGAAAAGAGAAACATGCACACACATACACACACACACACATACACACACACATACATACGCGCACACACACACACGCACACACACACACACACACACACACACACACACACTTACACACACACACACACACTCACACACACACACACCAAAGAAATCTTCTTGGACTTGGCAGCAGCTGAGATGGAATCAGACCAACATACATTTATACACTGTAGACCTGGTTCATCAAATGAGGATTACCTACAGTAGAACTGGTGACCAACATCAGGGTACTGTGTGTGTTTCAGTGGGTACAAGAGGTGTCCACCATCGGAGTACTGTGTGTGTTTCAGTGGGTACAACAGGTGACCAGCATCAGGGTACTGTGTGTGTTTCAGTGGGTACAACAGGTGTCCACCATCAGGGTACTGTGTGTGTTTCAGTGGGTACAACAGGTGACCAGCATCAGGGTACTGTGTGTGTTTCAGTGGGTACAACAGGTGACCACCATCAGGGTACTGTGTGTGTTTCAGTGGGTAAAGATGCCAAGGAAAAGGCTTGTGCAGACATGATGCTGGAGCAGGCCATGGACTTCAGAAATGGCGTGGTGCGCATGGTCTACAACCCAGAATATGTAAGCATCTGGATGTTGGTTTGTGATTTGCTTATCATGGTGGCTTTTCAGTACAGTTTCCCATGTTTGTGGAACAGGAGCTTTCCCACAGGAATGCTGTGGGCTGTTTGAGTATGAGCTGTATCCCTGCTGTCTGGAAATGAGCTGTATCCCTGCTGTCTGGAAATGCAAAGCTATCAGTTCTTTTCTCACACTGTCTTTGACTTTAAGAATTTTTATCTTCCTTTATCAGTGATCACATTAACTGGTAACTGCCGGTAAAATGCAGTTTGTAAAACCAGACAGTTTGTAAAACCAGAATATTGATTTTTTTTTAAATTGTGTTATCTGCCAATGTCAGGAACTGGTTTATTTTGCTGGGACTGGCAGCTAAGTAATAATAGAGGTTATGTACGAATGAAAATAAAAAGGATGTATACACAAATTTTCAATTAGTGCTTGCGTCATGGTCCAATCAAATCCAGTGCTCTGGGTGTTTTGGCTGCCTTTTATTCGCACAGCACATCAAGCCCTCATCTTGTTCCTTTGGTTCCAACACTGGTTTAAAGATGCCTGCTCTTCATCGTCTTATGCTTTGGTTCCAGCACTGGTTTAAAGATGCCTGCTCTTATTGTCTTATTGCTTTGGTTCCAACACTGGTTTAAAGATGCCTGCTCTTCATCGTCTTATTGCTTTGGTTCCAGCACTGGTTTAAAGATGCCTGCTCTTCATCGTCTTATTGCTTTGGTTTCAACACTGGTTTAAAGATGCTGCTCTTCATCGTCTTATTGCTTTGGTTCCAACACTGGTTTAAAGATGCCTGCTCTTCATCGTCTTATTGCTTTTGGTTCCAACACTGGTTTAAAGATGCCTGCTCTTCATCGTCTTATTGCTTTGGTTCCAACACTGGTTTAAAGATGCCTGCTCTTCATCATCCTATTGCTTTGGTTCCAACACTGGTTTAAAGATGCCTGCTCTTCATTATCCAAAAGCACATAATGGCAGTCCTCTGTCAATGAATCTTCCGTGGTCTTAGTGCTGAGACTGCTACTTTGGGAGGAAACCAACAAAAATCAATAATTTATGATGCAACAAATGAGCAAAACCAGACTGACAGTGTAAGAAAGTGTACAAGGTTTGAAGCTCCTTTCAATTTTAATAGATCTGATAAAATGTAAGCATATCCCGATGCCTCTTTTCTGTATAAGTATTCATATAATGTCTCTGGTTTTCATACCTCAGGGGCTGGTTCTGATGATGCTTATTGAGTGGTTCAGACACTGGTATTGAGTGGTTCTTATGCTGTTATTGAGTGGTTCAGACACTGGTTATTGAGTGGTTCTGACACTTGTTACTGCGTGGTAATGAATGCAAAGCAGTTGGTATTAAGACCGGTTTGCAAAATTCCTGGCACAATCACTTTTTTTTTCAGCCTTTGTGGCCATTTCATTTGCCTTTGATCTGAAAAATCTTTAGTGCTTGCTTTCTATAATTCCAGTGTATGACAGGGCAGTTATTCTTTTGCAATCTTGCCACTTGGTAGAAATTTGAGAAACATTGTCCAGAGTAAATTTTCCCCCTGGTCTTTGTTGAGTGCAGTAACTTGGGTGGTTAGGTAAAAATGATTTTAAAAATTGATTTTTAACGATCTGAATATCAAATTCTTATTTTGGTGATATGAATTTCATATGAGACATGGCAGAAAAAAATCTCTTGCTATGAAGAAAAAATGCTAGTCAAGAAGCATAATTCTTTTTCTGCTGCTTATGAAAGGTTTCTATAGTGTTTATGCATAATGTGTTTTATGCAATCACAGCGATTGTGACTGCAGCATTAAAGGTTTCTATAGTGTTTTATGCGTTGGTTATTTTTCAGTGATTGTGACTGCAGCATTACAGCATTAAAGATGTCTATAGTGTTTTATGCATTAGTTATTTTTCAGTGATTGTGATTGTAGCATCAAAGGTTTCTATAGTGTTGTATGCATGGTTATTTTTCAGTGATTGTGATTGTAGCATCAAAGGTTTCTATAGTGTTGTATGCATTGGTTATTTTTCAGTGATTGTGATTGTAGCATTAAAGGTTTCTGTAATGATGTATGTTTTAGTTGTTCTTCAGTGATTGTGATTGTAGCATTAAAGGTTTCTGTAGTGATTTATGCATCAGTTATTTTTTCAGTGATTGTGATTGTAGCATTTAAGGTTTCTATAGTGATTTATGCATCAGTTATTTTTCAGTGATTGTCATTGTAGCATTAAAGGTTTCTATAGTGATTTTTGCATTAGTTATTTTTCAGCGATTGTGATTGTAGTGAGGACACACGTTTCTACTTACAGAACGCTTGTTTGCCATGACTTGCATTTTCTATGCTAACTACTGTTTGGTTACGTCCATTTGCAGGAAAAGATGCTTGAGGAGTACAAGGCCAGCAAACTTTCTGACCTCTTGAAAGGTTTTGAAAATTGGCTGTCGGACAAGAAGTGGGTTTGCTGGTGACAACGTGAGTGTCGTATGTGTTTGATTGCATTGTGAAATGTGTACATGATGTAGATCTGTTTGTAAATGAACATGTGGCTCTGATGTTATGTCAGAGAAGTCATTATCAACAGGGTCATAGCGTCTGTCCCTCAAAAGAATCTGACTGCTTCCAGGGGTGCACACTCACACAGACTTCATGTTTGATCAATAATTGTGATCAGTGCAGAGCATAATTGATGATATCCAGTGTACAGCCATTCGGAACAGGCTGACATCATCAAAGTGGCTCTGCAGTGGCGCAGTGTCTATTCCGATGGGTTGCCACATGGTAACGGTATATTGATCGCTTGCTGTGATTGGAGCTGCAACAGAATGATTGGGGGTGGTAGCTGTGTATGGGTTGACCAAATGATCAGCATGATGGCAGTGCCACCAAGGAATGACAGATGATGAGAGTAACTCCCCCCTCCCCCTCCCCAAAGTAAAATTGAGCACTTTTTTACAAATTTGGAGCTGTTAATTTTTTGTAATCCAACACAAGATCATGTGAGAGAGCGTGAGCATGTTTACCACTTCGCAGCGCAGCTACTCAAATGGTAGACTTGTGGCCAAAGGTCTGTGGCTTGATTGTCTTTTTTTTTAATTGAAAATCCATTCTTAATATTACTTCACTCGTCACTCAAACATAATTGGTGCTTAAACTTAATCATGAAAGGCAATTGTTGGTGAACCAGTATTTTTATTCAGTGGTTATACTGTAACTGACTCGTATTGTTTTTTTTTTTTTACTCCATCCGTGAACTTTTTTCCTGTCTTTCAGTGACAGTGAATTTGACAAAACTGCGGAAAATGTTTGGAAGAAAGAGCTGATATGAAGCACAGTGCTTTGTCCTCTTTATTGTATCTGTATACTGGTTAACCAGTCCAGGGGGTGTGCCCTTTGAATTAGACAAAGAACAGTTGTTGTATGGCAGCAAGTTCGTCTACCTCCCCTCTTTTCTTGTTGCATGCAAAACATCATGTTTTCTTACCCAGAAGCCTAGTTCCCAGAACTGTCCTCAAGGCCAGTTGGCAACCCACCAGAGGAAAGGCTGCGCTGCAGCAAGGTGCTTTGATTGTGTTCAGTGGTGCCTTTTCTGACCCAAAGCATGCCAAGTCCCGACCAATGACAGTAAATTTAGTTGCCGAGTCATTGTGAGAGAGACACACCTGTCTCTGGAGAGCAGCACCAAACCCATCCAAAGATAGTCTCCATCAACTTAGGAATAGTGGCAACTTTGATATGAACTCACCAGGGGAGGAAACCTGGGGAGGAAATTCAGACTGAGGTCAGAATGAGATTATAGCATGGATGGTGATGGAATTTGATTTTTTTTTTTCTTTCACTGAGGTTTTGTGATATGATGGTCATGATATGGTCTGTTCTGGTCAGGAACCTAATAATAGGGCTGTATTCTCTGTTTTAAACACAATTTTTTTTTTCTTCGTACATTCTGACCTCAACCAGGTCTGACAGATACAAACACTTGCAGTGTTGGTCAACACCTTTGATATACATCCGTTAAAAGGATGAAACGCAAAATGTGTGGCTCTTGTCACCCATTTCAATTCCCAGCACGCTTGTCTCTGGTCAGAATATGTTGGGTCCCTCAAACCCCATGAACAAATGCCGCTGTTGGGAATCGAACCCCCAAGCTCTCTTTCCACAAGTCTGTGACGTTATCCATTGCACTAAAGCAACTGGCGGGAAGAGACTCTTGGTCCATATGAGATCTGAACACGGGACCCGTCATGATGTTAAAGTAGGCGCTGTATCCACAGTCAGAACTGTAAGGGCCTGATGGCACTGGGATGTTTGTGTCACTGCAACACATGGACATTTTTCTGTTTTATTATACCAGAATTATAGGACAACAAGTCCATACTTCTATTTTTCTTTGTGGAGTATTATATTTTGAAGCATTGTATGTGTAACTAGATCTGTTTTGTCATCCAGGTATGTAGGCCAACTTGTACACCTGACTGGCAATGTTGTTCAAACATCAATCATCTATATCCATGAGTTAGGCCATCAGTCCAGAGCAACAGTCACACAGTCTTTCTCAACACTGGGTGCTGAAACATGTGTCAAATTTCAATGTTTCAGTGCCACATTTCCATGTTCCATTGTATACTAGCATACAACAGGAGCATGGTGCCTGTACCAGTTTATCACATTTTGTTTCAGTTGATGGTGATATTTGGTAAAAATGGCCATGATATGTCGCACAGTTTCTCTGATGAGTAATAATCGACTGCGTCACAGCCTGCCACAGTACTTTAGCACATGTACTGTTCATACAACCCAGAAAAATGTAATCAAATTGCTTGGAAGAGAAACATGTCAGCAGTTGAAAAAGCTGATTTTTAGGTGGCTATCAATGAAACTGTAGTTCCAAAATGGGGGAAATGAAAAGGTTTCATTTACACTGCTATTGCCCCCCGAAGCACATGGCAAGACAGCTGCTCCAGATATAGTCTGTTCTTTCAGAGCAGAAATGAGTGCATTGTTTATTCCAAAGTGCCGTGTTTGCAGACTTTTTTGTTTTAAAAAGACATGAGCTGAACAGTCCTATCACCCAAGTGGTCTGGTAGCTATGGTGAACGTCTAGAAGAAATTGTATGCAAATGTGCTAAATGTTAAGTGTGTTAGTGGATTGTGAGCATGCTCAAATTAGGTCGGTTTGCAGTGTTCTTAAATCAATGGATAAAATGAAGAATGAGGACACATTCCTGTACTGCTACAGTTATTGACGATGATGGGTGTGATACCTCCATATTTCATAGCAGCATTTTGGACATACTCTTGATATGCTATCTCAGTCAAGCTCTTTCAGATTAAAAGAAAAAAAATATATATATATATATATATGTGTGTGTGTGTGTGTGTGGTTTTTCTGGCACTTTGGTTTACTGGCCTTGCATTTATTTCTGGCAGAATTCATTTCTTTTTCATGCTGTAGGCAATCAAAGTGTAGATGATGTTGATAGTAGTAAATGTCTGTTCATTTTCCTTGCTGCCACTTCCACAGGGTTCGTACGCTCTTGAAATCCCTTGAATTCTGACAGCGAATTTCAAGACCTTGAAAACCTTTGAAAATCAATAAAATGTGGTTCTGTTCACCAAACCTCCTTGAAAACCTTTGAAAATCAAGCCATCTGCTCCAAAAATCTCTAATGTGGCAAAAAGAAATGGCAGTTTGATTTTTCTGCATTCAGTTCGATGAACAAAATTATGCAAAAACAAATTTTCACGAACATTGTCACGATCCTGGATCATGGTCTGCTATTTAACCAAGGGAGATAATTTGTAACTTCATCAATTTTGGCAGCTTAACAGATATAGGTAGTGTTTCAGACGCTCACTTTGCTATTTTTGTTTGTCGTTTGGTGTTTGTTTATTTTTGTATCTGTGGAGTCATCTTTTATGTGTCGTTAATGGGGTTGTTTGGTGTTTTTAGGTGACTGTGGCTGACTTCCCCATGTATGAGCTTCTGGACCAGCACAGACTGATGATTGGCGACGATTGCTTGGCAAAGTACCCCAAACTCATGGATTTCATGAAGAGATTTGAAGAACTGCCAAAAATCAAACAATACAAGGCTTCCAAACAATTCATCCAAAGACCAGTCAACAACAAGGTGGCCCAGTTCAAATGAGACTGTGGAAGGGGGTGTTAACACAACACAAAAAAGAAAAAGACTGTACTTTTGTGAAACTGCAGGAGAAAAAAAAAAAAAAAGCGCTGCGTGATTTCATTTAAACAACTGTGAAATCTCAAGTTGCTGCGCTAAGTGCTTGTCATGATGACTTGTGGCAAAGGCCACGTTGACATTATTTTCTGCATGATTTGATGGAGGACATAAATCAATAAAAGTGATATCCGACAACAAATGGCAAGACAGTAGGAATGGAAGAAATACTTCAAATGAAACAAGAAGCTGTTGCTATATATTTTTGGGGGGGGGGGAAGCAGAAACATGATGGTAACAACAGATTTGTAAAATGAAAAAAAATGTCAAAATAGTATGACACTTTCTTTGTCATTGCTGCAAGGAAATCAGCAGTTAATGTTGTAGCTTTTCAAGACTCGTTTGACATTCTTATGTGTGTGTTTATTTCAGCTGCAGGCTAGTTTATTTATTTTACTTTGTGGTCAAGTATTCCGAGCCATATTGTGAGCTATAATAGCTGGCAAAACTGGTTCATTTTTGTTTGGGGTCAAATATCCCAAATCGTTTTCCATGCTATAATGGTTGGCAAACATGGTGCATTTCTGTTTGGGAATTCAATAAAGCTTTTGAACATGTATGTAATTGCTTTTGCTGATGTCGGTGTAAAACGAAACTCTCATCTTTTTGTTTACATGGATTATACCTTGTGCATTGTGTCCTTTGAAAATAACAATACAAAATTCACAACCTTCATGAGGGAGTTGTGAAGAACTATCAAAGCCTATACATCTTCCTATAAACTCACGAAGTATTATGGTGTTCTAAGTCACTTTCGTCTCGTTTATTTATTCAAAGATGAACCAGCGTCTGTGTGCATATGTCATTGCAAATCGTTGTCCGTTTCTTGGATCCAAATGCACCTTCACATGCCTTAACCAGCCGAGATTGTATTTCATGTAACTGCAGTCAGCGTACACTCTTATGCAATAGAATGTGGACTTGTATTTCATATAACTGCAGTCAGCATACACTCTTATGCATTAGAATGTGGACTTGTATTTCATATAACTGCAGTCAGCATACACTCACAGACATTAGTAAATTTATGTGTTCAAAAATTTATTAAAATTGCATGCTTTATATTCAGCATTATGCACTTAAAAGTGAGTGATGCGATACTGGGAATTTCCATTCTTGGCAGGTTTACCAAGCATTTATGCAAACTGTTCCATCTAGTGAAATCATTTTGTACAAGTAACTTCTTTTTTTCTGTAACTGTCTTTAAGTACAATTTTTGTACTTCTTTTGCTTTTCTTTTCTGTCATCCATTCTCTTCTGTCTTTGTGGATCTTCCTGTCTTTTTTTTTTTTTCCGGAAGCTCTCGGGAATCGTTTTTTTTTTTTTTTTCTTATGAGACAGCGGTTTATGATACCTGTCGTCTTCTTGAAAACTGGCGATAAGTTGGCAAAGCTTGTTCACGTCATCCAGAGTAAACTCTGCTTGTTCATGTTGCTGTGTCAAATTTTCCATATAGCATTTTGCCTGGCATTTTCGACGGCATTGGAATGTTTCTATTTACTGAATTATTTCTATTTATTCCATTATTTTACAATATTAAAAAAAAAAAGTAGGAGGCATAAATCAAAGGCAATGCCTGGTGCTGTCAGCACAGTTGAATGTATGAGCCATTAGATGTAAATGATCTAGCTACCATGTGATCACTACTTTTAATCTCTTCAGGCAAGATAAGTGGTGTTTTGTTTCTCTTTGCTAGTCTGTTTTTCTTTTGTTATGAGGAACCTTTTCCTGTGAGAGGCTGATAGCCATGAAAAAGTTCAGTGTGGACAGCTTGGCTGTATGATTAAAACTTTAACACCAGAGAAATTAAAAAGGCACTCAGGAGAGCACCGACCTCCACCACGGGCAAACACATCCCAATCTAAACCGAGGATCAACGCCAAAATTTACTGGGCTTGTCCTTTGAGAGGCACTTGGTGAAACAGCGACCTCCAGGTTCTGATCTGAAACATAGATCTATTCCAGAATTTACAGAGCTCTTGGGGTCACATGTATTTGAGCAAAATATTGTAGAAACGAATTCAGGATTTGTGTTACTGATCAACATCTGGCCTTGCACCACATTTGAACTTTACACAAAGTTTTGAATACATCAGTTGTCTTCTTGACCAACAGGCAGACAGACCAACAGATACAGGGATGATTACAGTTTGTGTCATTCTGTGTTTGGATTGGAAAATCTTTACAATTTTTCACTACAATACTGCAGATGGCAAAAACTCATAAACATGGCTTATTTCATTGGAAGAGGAAGGATTTTCTTTTATATGAAAATTGCAAATTATTATCCATTTTGACACCTCCCAGTCATACACAAATTCAATACTGAGTGAGCATTTTCTTTGTATAATATGTACAATAATAATGAGTTCTTTTATTAGATAATTTATTCAACAAATAGTGAGTGTATTAGATAATTTATTCAACAAATAGTGAGTGTGAGTGTGCAACTTTATCCAGTAATGCAACTCCCCTTGTCTTTTCTCACATAATGAGACTTCTTCTGCATATGCAGGCTGATACTACTGCCGAAACTCCCTATATGGACAGGCAGGTATTAATCCCATCTACCCAACAAAGGGAGTGGAGTTTTGTGGGCATGACCATTTTTTATCCTGCCATTAAGGCAGCCATACTCCATCTTTGGGGAAACATAATGAGACAATCCAGTACAGACCTGTTCACCCCTTAAAATTTCCTTAAGAGAAGTAACAATTCCCCCCCCCCCCCCCCCAAAAAAAAAACAACAACAACAACAACAACAAAAACTGTCATCTCAAATGTTCAATGATGAGTCTTCCCCCCCCCCCCCCCCCCCCCTTTTCTTGTCCTAATACAATTATTTCATGTATTTTCACCACGTACCCAAAGATTCATAGCAATCATATGCCATGTGTGTGTGTGCATTGAACTGTTCTTTATTTCAATGTAGTTTGGAGACTTTCACATGGTTTAAAAAAATCTTCAAAAGCTTTGGTATGATACCGCATACACTAAATAGACTGGATAAACATTCATCAGTAGAAATGATTGAAATATCTGTAAAGACAACAAAGTTAAAAGGAAGAATCAGTGTTCTTGATCCCTTTCTCCTAAATCCTTAAAAACAAGGTAAAAGTGCTTTTCAGATCAGGGATAAAAAAAGACAATAATGAAACGGTGACTTGCGTCCACCGAGATACTCTTGAGACCAGGTTAAAAGACAATACTGTTGATCAGTTGCTCCTGTAGTACACTTCATTGCTCCGACTGAATTTGCACCATCCCATGATGAATGTTTACCTTGTACATAAATAACAATAGTGGTCTGAGCATGAATTTGCCTACATGTGCAGCAGAGAGACAGAAACGTGTGGGAGGTGGGGTTGAGAATATTCCTGGCGACAGATACACAAACATCACGCTGACAAAAAAGAATTCAAAAGACTAAAACTGGGAGAGCGAGCGGAAAATTGATATCAAATTTCACTTTTCTGCCCTAATGAGTTTGACGAAAGAAAGCATTTTCCTTTCTTCTTTTCAAAACGATTTATATAGACCAGTGTCAGTTTGCATATTCAAATCCGTTTGCGCTAACATGCAACCAGTTGAAAGTTGAGTTTGCACAACACGCTCGGGCTCTGTGCTCGTTCACCACCGTCACGACTGACAAATCCATGAACCTTATTGGATGATTCAAAATTGTTCTCTGGAAGGGGAAGGCCTGGGAGCAGATGTGCAGTATCCCAAGGCTGACAAAACTGTTTACTGAATCACTATAAAAGTGGTTCTTTCATTTCTGAGAATTGTCTTTTTTTTTACTACAGACGACAAATTACTGCAAATTACACATATCGTGGCTCGAGACACCAAAAATTTGTTGTACAACCGTATATGGTGTAGTGGCTTAATTAGGCATGAAAAATACTGAAAAGCCAAATTGGAGAGTAAACAGTTTCGTTTACATCATTTAAAGAAAAACATTCCTCAAGATAAGAGCTTTCAGACATGTGGACACACATGCAAGTGAAAATACGCAGAAGCACCATCAAAGATTTGAGAAATTCACGCTATTGAGTCTGGGATTTTAATTTCAATATTCAGATACATCCATGAAATATTGGTGAGGAACAGCATGATCTCTGATGAACTGATGGTAAACATGCTTTTCAAACACCTCAGAAAACGCTCCGAGACACGAGTGGTGCGAATAATGATGCAGGATTTATACAACAGCTGAGTATACAGCCTGCTGTTCATGTCAATGTGTTGAAAAAGCAAAATGAAAATGATTGATTGAAAAAACCAAAAAAAAAACTTGTTTTAGACTGAAGTAAAACAAAAGCAAGAAACCTGTTTGCTTTTGATTGACTTCAAATGCATTTGCAAGATTAATGTGAAATATAACATTGATTACTTTATGTATCAGTTGTTCTATAAGAATACTTGGTTCACTCAATCCTGATCTGTGAGTCACTCAGTCTGTGTGAATGACGATGCGGATGCAGTTCCATAGGCACAGTTTCATTTTCAATGCTGATCATGTTTGTTATCTTTCTTTCCCCATCTGATAAACAGAATTCAATATCCTTTGTATAAAAATGTTATAGGCAAACATAATCATATAAAAGCTTGGACATTACGTGCTTGCTTAAATATTGTTATAGAAAAGAACAATCACGTAAAAGCATAGACATGTTTTTGAAAGTGATTAAAAAAAAAATTTTTTTAAGGGAAAAGAAAAGATACGAGGACTGGAAACAAAATTCCTTGCATACAAAAACCGTGTTACATGCAAAAACCTTCTAATGTTGATCAAAACCGACATGAACATGTAAATCGGATTTTTAATTAAAAAAAAAAAAAAAAAAAGAGAAAAAATACAACCAAATATAATAAACAAAAATAGAATAATGCTGATAAATACAATGATCTAAAAACGACTGAATATTCAACATTTTTTTTCTGCAGCCTCGCATTCCATTCCATTCCATCCCCACCCTGCCTTGTCTCATCGCACTTACACTGCTCATTTGAGCCACCTAGTACGCAATTAGAGCCACACCCAGATTCATCAAAACACCACCCAAGCACTGGCAGTCCATAGAGGAGCCATAACAACTGGGCTCCCACAAGCCAGCCTGCCAGAGGAGACACTGTACCACTGATAAGTTGCTTGCCTGCTCTGAACTCTGATCCCAAATGCGCAGAAGCCAATGAGGGAGGGTTGCCTTCTACTGGGTGTGATCCTGTCCCTCTAATGACGGTCACCATAAACTTAACCATCACTGATGATTTTCACATGGCCTGCCCAGAGGCATGGAGATGAACTGGCCACAGACATGGAGAGAAGCTTGCCACAGACATGGAGAGGAACTGGCCACAGACATGGAGGGGAACACACAGACATGGAGAGGAACTGGCCACAGACATGGAGGGGAACTGGCCACAGACATGGAGAGGAACTGGCCACAGACATGGAGGGGAACACACCACAGACATGGAGAGGAACTGGCCACAGACATGGGGGGAACTGGCCACAGACATGGAGGGGAACTGGCCACAGACATGGAGGGGAACTGGCCACAGACATGGAGGGGAACTGGCCGCAGACATGGAGAGGAACTGGCCACAGACATGGGGGGAACTGGCCACAGACATGGAGGGGAACTGGCCACAGACATGGAGAGGAACTGGCCACAGACATGGAGGGGAACACACCACAGACATGGAGAGGAACTGGCCACAGACATGGAGGGGAACTGGCCACAGACCTGGAGGGAACACACCACAGACATGGAGAGGAACTGGCCACAGACATGGAGGGGAACTGGCCACAGACATGAGGGGAAACTGGCCACAGACATGGAGAGGAACTGGCCACAGACATGGAGGGGAACACCACAGACATGGAGAGGAACTGGCCACAGACATGAGGGGGGAACTGGCCACAGACATGGAGGGGAACACACCACAGACATGGAGGGGAACTGGCCACAGACATGGAGGGGAACTGGCCACAGACATGAAGGGGAACTGGCCACAGACATGGAGAGGAACTGGCCACAGACATGGAGGGGAACTGGCCGCAGACATGGAGAGGAACTGGCCACAGACATGGAGAGGAACTAGCCACAGACATGGAGGGGAACTGGCCACAGACATGGAGGGGAACTGGCCACAGACATGGAGGGGAACTGGCCACAGACATGGAGGGGAACTGGCCGCAGACATGGAGGGGAACTGGCCACAGACATGGAGAGGAACTGGCCACAAACATGGAGAGGAACTGGCCACAGACATGGAGGGGAACTGGCCACAGACATGGAGGGGAACTGGCCACAGACATGGAGGGGAACTGGCCACAGACATGGAGAGGAACTGGCCACAAACATGGAGAGGAACTGGCCACAGACATGGAGGGGAACTGGCCACAGACATGGAGGGGAACTGGCCACAGACATGGAGGGGAACTGGCCACAGACATGGAGAGGAACTGGCTACAGACATGGAGGGGAACTGGCCACAGACATGGAGGGGAACTGGCCCTAGACATGGAGAAGAAGACACACCACAGACATGGATGAGAACACACCACAGACATGGAGAACAACACAGCACAGATATGGAGAGAAACACGCCACAGATATGGAGGACACACCACAGACATGGAGAGGAACACACCACAGACATGGAGAGGAACACACCACAGACATGGAGAGGAACACACCACAGACATGGAGGAGAACACACCACAGACATGGAGAGGAACACACCACAGACATTCAGAGGAACACAGCACAGACACAAGAGGAAATGGAAACTGAGGTCACCATGAGAACAGTGCACAATACAACGTGATTCATCCATCCATGACCATGTTCAACCCACAGTGCAGTAACACCACACAGCACCCCCACCCCCACCCCACCCCCCGCATTACACCACTGCTTTGACTGAACCTGCAGGGATACCATACATTCTTTATGGTTGAGAAGGATGAGCCTAGGCTTACAAAGTCTGAGCCATGTGCGCATGCAAAATGAACCCTGGTGGTCTCCCCAAACATGCAGATGAAGCTCGTTGACAAACTGATTTCAAAGAAGTTCTGTCAAAAGTGCATCCCCCACTCCCACTGTCAAACTTCCTTGCTTTTGATCAGTTATTCAGTTTCCTTTTGATACTGCTATATTCTTCTGGGTGATAGGAGGGTTGAGCGCCAGTCCTAAAACTGATGCTAACCGGTTGGAGAGTTGGTTACATTCACTAAAAGTCCAAGCTTATTCACCGCCAAGCCCACCCCCTCCCCTCCCATCACCCCTCTCATCTCTCTCCACCCCCCTCTTTTTTTTATTCTTTTCTGCATGGTAGCCTTCATCATGCGGCTGACCAATAAACAAACAACAACAAAAAAAAAGAAAAAAAAAAAAAAAGAAAAACGACAGCACCTTTAAACAGCCATCACATTCACAGTAATTCTCTATCACAATGAAGTCACAGAACAAAGACAAACTAGCATGGTGCCAACTGCGGAGATCAACAGAGAGAACATGGAGGTTATAAATGTCACCACAAAAACATGTCTGCTGGATGTGTAGCAACATTTTCAGATCATTATCAGGATTCATGGTAGAAAGCATGAAGATCAATATCGCTTAAGTGTCACTTTAATGAGTATGAGGTGAAAACAAATAAAAAGAAGAAAAAAAAAAAGTTAACTGATCTGCAAAAAGGTACCATAGTACTCTTGACCAGACTAGTCAATCTATGAGCTGAAAGTGTATCTAAAACCTAGTGATGGGTATGGCTTCATTAGCCTGCCGCCAAGACCCTTTTCTAAGAGACCCTATGATCAGGCAGTACTACAATGTTATTAGGGAAACCTATGTGAGCATTCAAGCAAATAAAAAAAAGACATACATCTTGTACACTTGGCAACTATAACCACTTGATTGGGGAAACGATAAATTTGAAAAAAAGATGTTCCAAAGCACCTTATGCATAAAACAGAGAACAACAGGAAATTATTAACAAAACAAAACAAAAGGCACCTCTCTTCAAAATGAAGAACAGACTTCACTTTTATCTTAAAAGAAAATATCTCAACTCCTAACATGCCTTCTGATCTTTTTCCCCCAGTTATTTAAGACAATTTCCTTGCAATATTCCCCAGCCAAGCACTGACTGAATCCTCAATAGCACTGACAGTTTGAAGGCTTTAGTATTTTGAATATAAGTGGAGAACAGAGCAATGGTGCGCTTCCCCTCAATATCGGTACATCACTGTGGCATTTCTCTGGCCCTGATCAGCATCTTCCCACAATGCTGTTGGAGGGCAGGCTCAAATGGGAAAACCTCCACAACAGGCTAATTGTTATTCATTCTCTTGCTTACGGAAGGATAATTGTGAAAGGAAGTGCCAAGCTGTGGCTTTGTTCTGAAGGGTTAAACCAAATGTTCCATGATGACTGCTTCATGACGGCACACGCATGCATGCATGCATGCACACACCAACACACACGCATGCATGCACGAGGAAGAAAAGCACACACTACCTAGCAATGACTCCAGCTTTGAACTGAGGCCACAATGGAGGCAGGACTAACCACCAGCCGTTGAAGATGTGAAAGGCTGTGTGAAACACCATGGTCAGAAAAGAGACGCATGACTGAACACTGGGTGGATCAAAAGAAGACAAAAAAAAACAAAAAAAACCCACTTCTCCCACCATCACAAAGCTAACAAAGAGAAATTCTGTCATCCGAATCTGAACACAACTGAAATTCCTTTTCCCACAATATAATGAAACAACAAGAAACAGATTGCATTAAACAATGAAGTAACTGCACATAGTCATATGAGAGCGGCATCAAGACTGACTTGAATAGTTATTTTTAATTGGGGAGGAATTTTCAAGCATGAAGAATATTCGTGGGGCAAGGTTTGTCAGTTTGTCATGCAATGAACTCCGGCCTATGTGGTCCACACCGTGGTGCCTTTAGTGCGGGCGACTACAAGTCTGTGTATCAAGTGATGTCATTTATAGCCAGCTGACCACATCAAGGCTGAAATATGTAAAGACATTAGGGTAGCTAGAGGGGTGTGGATGTGGACTGGCATGTATCAAAGTGTCTGGCAGCCTGTTATTTGATTTGCATTGCTTTACTCCTGTATGAAAACTATCAAACAAGCAACTGGATCCTAAGGATTTCAGAAAATGATAAACGGATTTCACACTTCTTCAACAAACTGAAATCAACGCTTGTGCAGATCCATATCATATCATAGACCACTTTGAAACAACAAAGGTCATTTTTTTTTTTTTTAATTCATTTTTTCCAGACATGTCTAAAAAAAATGATGGATATTAACTGAGAGATCTTCAACTACTGGGTCTCTGATCGACTTCTAATCATCTCCTCTCCCCTCTCCCTCCCCACTTTCCCTTCCTATGTCTATCAGAAGTTTCCAGGTTTCCATTACTGAACTAACTCCCCCCCCCCCCCCCCCCTTTTACACTATTCCAGAGGCATAACCATCTGATCACTAAATTTGTGACAATCTCTGGAAGTAAGCCCGACAGAGCTCTCTCCATAATGCCAATAAAATGGCATTAACAAAGAAAACTGGATTCTGATGCAGAATTTAATCTGAAGCCCTTAGACCCTATGTAGAACAAAGGTGCTTTCGGGAACATTACTATGTAAATTCAATGGTACACTGGTCTTCTTTTTCTCCTTCACTCAACCCCACCTACGTTTTGAGCTAGGGATTCTTACGTCACCATGCCAAATTCCCTTGATTACGAAGGAAAATCTAGCAAACGTCTACCCAGTAACACATAAAAAGGAAAGACCAAAAAAGATTCTCTATACAGGAATATAGGTCCTTCATAATTTGACTCTGTCTTTTTGAGATGGTGATATCGATATGACTTATATCAATACACAATTTCCACACCTTGTTTATCACACCTAAATCTCAAAGCATCTGTACCTTTTCCATCTATAGTTCCCAGCACTGAAACTGTCCTCCTTCAATATTCAGACATTCCCCTTCTGTCACATCTGACGAATCAGAATCATGTCTAAAACTTATCTTTTCAAACTGCATTTCCAGATCTAGAATCTTCTGGAGATTTTGTAGCTTGTTCTTGCGTCCATTTGTGTGATGATGAATAGAGGCTGTGAATATGTGTGTTGTGTGTGTGTGTGTGTGTGTGTGTGTGTGTGTGTGTGTGTGTGTGTGTGTGAGTGTGTGAGTGTGTGCGTGTGTGTGTGTGTGTGCATGCATGTGTTTGTGTATGTGTGTGTTTGTATGTGTATGTGTGGTTTGTATGTGTAAGTGTGTGTGTGTGTGTGTGTGTGCGTGAGAGAGAGAGAGAGAGAGAGAGAGAGAGAGACAGAGACAGAGACATGAGACAGACAGAGGGACACAGGGAGAGAAGAGGATGTTTCTTGTTTCTTTGTAAGCCCCTGGATCCATAGGTAATGTGCTATATATATGCCGGTCTTAATCATTATTATTATACAGACTGAAAACAGAACAAAGTATTTTCATCGTCATGTTTCCCATTCCAGTCTTGGAGTAAGCAACTGCCCAACATATTCTTGACTCCTTTAAAGCTAGCCTCCGAACCTTTTTCCTGTCTGATGTTTGTAGTTCACCTCCATTTGCTCAGTCAGTGTCCTCTTGCTTTAGGTGTGTGTCCACAATAACTGGTCTTTCTACATTACGGTATGCAGGTGTGCAAGTGACTTATTTTGAATAGTTAAAGTTCTAAGCAAGATACAAAGCTACATAAACACTGTTCTCATGACAATCTGCAAATGAACTGCGATGTGGATAGAAAAAAAAAGTCCAAGGAACAAGAATACAGTGAACACCAATGGTTTACTAACTGCTGTACATCCAACAACCCACATGAACTCTACCAAGGCCATCAACTAACGATTAAAAAAATACCAATACAGAAAATTCTCACAAATAAGGACATGCCCACCAAACGTTTCCATAGAAATACAACAGCGTAACATTATCTCAGTGGAAATATTCTAAACATCTGATCTTCTTCAAGAAGACATTGTGATGAGTAATCTCACCCAGCATCTGATGCTGAACAGTAAAAGCTACTAATGATAAAAGACAAAACAAAACATGTCGTCAGAGGTTCTTTTCTGAGCAACCCTAGCCATTAGGAAACCAACAGCTTGCAGTTCGGTGACACATTGATTCAACACATTCCTTTGAAAATCTGCTTCAAAAACTTTCCTGTTTCAACAAGCCTAGCTTCACAAATGCTAATCATTATAATAGATTTCTGCATGTATAAGCCTGTTTTGTGTGTGTGTGTGTGTGTGTGTGTGTGTGTGGTGTGTGGTGTAGTAGTAGTAGTAGTAGTAGTAAGATAAGATAAGATAAGATAAGATAAGATAAGATAAGATAATGTTGCTTATAGCCCAGCTGACAGCAAAGGGCCATATCAGGGCTGTCACCACGTCAAAATCAACTAGTGGTAGTAGTAGAAGTAGTAGTAATGGTAGTTGTAGTAGTAGTTTTTTTACTTTACGTTTTTTTTCAAAAATTATGTGATATAGACATGTGTGTGTGTGTGTGTGTGTGTGTGTGTGTGTGTGTGTGTATGTTTGCATGAGTGACAGCATGGATGCAGCAGCAGCAGTGGGGTGTGTAGTGAAGCTGAGGAAGTTGAAAGCGATTACCGTAGTGTTGTACAGCCCTTCAAGCGGATCATGTGAATAATATGCTGTACAGATTACAGGGACTGCACTGCTACCAGTCGATGTCACCAACCACACAGCCTGTTTTCTCTTCTCTCTCTCTCACTATAGGTTATAAAGAATCTTCCATCCATCCCACTGCCATCCCATGCACTATCACTGCTATATTAAAACAGTCACCTGCACCACACTGTGCTGCAAATGTAAACACTCAGTCAGACTCTGAATGAATGCTGAATGAAATAAGTGCAATACCTTGATGAAAGGGGGATGTTCATTTGGAGGGAAAAAAAAACCACTTGACTTCCAACATTTGGTTGCTCATGTGACCAGAGATAAGAAATAACTGAAAAGATAACAAATTCAAATTCGACTGTCAAAGAAAGCGGCATAACAAGTATTTGCTACAATCATCTGCACTGAAATCATGCATTCCAGTTCAAACATTGCACTTCAAAACACATAGGAGGTGGGGAACAGGTAAGGCACAAAGAACCAAGAGAGCAGAGGTATTCTGTGTCGTTTGCCACAAGATCTCGCCTGACGGGAAAACAAAACCTTCATTCTGTCTCACATTTTCTGAAAACAACAGCTGTTTCACACTTCCAGGAAAGCCATGCTCTTTCACACTTTCTGGAAACAACAGCTGGGATTCATGCTTATCCAAATCCTGACTTTGAGCTTGACAGTTTTGCATAAGCAGATGACGACTACAGGCATGTTCACTATCTGGTGTTGGGAATCTCCAGCATGTTCACTATCTGCTTGGGAATCTATCAAGTTCATTATCAACTCAGTACCCTTCATGGAAACAGACTCTGACATTTTTAGGAAAGCAGCACTCATTTTTACTTCCTGAAATCATGATTCCTTCAACGCTTTCATAAAAGCAGAGATGATTTACACTTTCTGAAAATCAGGAATGGTTTGCACTCCGAGAAAGGTTAACCAAACACAATTTTTGAAACTCAGGATAACTTTTAGTTTGACTTCAATTGTAAGTCACTTGGATGCTGTGTGCATGGCCATTTTCCGGGCTCTCCACATTGAAAACTAAAAAGGTCACTCTTGTCAAAAAAAAAAAAAAAAAAAAAGAAAAAAGATATTGAAAAAAATACAGGCAGTGTGTAATTCATGACTTGTTACTGGTAAGAGTAAACGTGCATCAGGCGAATAAACAAAGGCTGTGCAGAGTGTGCTTGCCATTTTGCTAAAAGTTTTTTTTTTTTCTGTTAGATTAGATAAAAGCATTAAAAGTAATTTCAAATATTTAAATGCAACAACAACAAAACAAACAAGGCAGTACAGCTGCAGAATCCCAATTCCAGCAGTCAACCTCTCACTGCACTGCCCAAATCCCAGAAAGTAACAGAAAAACTAGCATGTTATCAGTCATTATATAACAACAACAACAAAAAACCAAAGATACAAAGCTTAGAAACATACTCCTAATTCATCTTAAATACAAGTACTTTCTGAGATATTCCATACAGAAGAAAAACAGTTCTGGGCTGTTATAGCCGTTAGTAACGGCTATTCTGGTAAAAATAAACATCAGGCATCATCCATGATCCATAATGAACAAACATACAAATTTTCAGAAAGATTGGCCCGAAGTTTTGTCTGGAGCGAGTGGAGCACATTTTGACCACAGGCACACACACACAGACAGCATTTCTTTGTTCCCATTATAAAGTGCTGTGGAGAAAAAAAAAAGGGGGGAAAAAAGAAAAAAAGAAAAGAAAAAAGGCAATTACTGAAACAGACTTTCCACAAAGAGGGGCACAAGATTCCTTAACACTTTTCTTCAAAAGCAAGAGTGCATCCACACTTCATTGCAAGTAGGAATTGTGAATGCTTGCACTCTCTGAAAAGCTGGAATCCTTCACATTTCCCAAAATGTACAGATAACCTGGCATTTTCTGAGAGACAGAAATCATTCACAGTTTCTAGACAGCAATGAATCCATCATACCATCTGAAAATACGCTCTGTTGTCAATTCATGAAAAAGGACTATTTCACACTTTCTAACAGACAGGAGTTGATTCATTCTCAAACACAGGAATTCTGTTCTCCACACTTTATGGAAGGCAGGAGTAATCAAAACGCTTTTTAGAAAACAGGAAACCTTGACTCTTCCTGAAAGGTAATAATCATTTAAAATGTCTGAAAAATAGGAGTCTTTCACACTTTGTGGAAGGTACAGAATCTCTGCGAAACAGGAACCCATTACATTTTCTGAAACATAGAAATCACTTAGAATGACTAAAATGGCAGGAATCCTTCTGAAAGATTCACCACCAAAATCATTCCATTAGACTGACTGCTGCCGCTTCCACACATGATGCAGACAGTGACAGAAATAGATCAATGCCAACATGACTGGTGTTCTACTTCCTCTGCAGATCATATGAGCTGATTTGACCTATGAACATATTCACACACAGTATGACATGAGTTTTCAGTATCTTTAACATATATCACAAAGGACTGCTCCTAATTTATCATTCTTTTTTCTCTCTGTCCCCCCTCTGTGGTTCTGACTAAACTCATGATATCATTTATTTAGAGCGAAGCCCATTCTACATGCAGTGCTAGCAAAGATGATACAAACTGCGTACACTCTTACAGCTGGATCATGTTCAAATCTTCTGTCATTATGACTATTCATTCAATTTGTTAAGCTACCTATCAATAAATAGGTTACCCTGCTTCTCCGAGATCTGTAGGGCTAAAAAATTCAGCAAACAGATGAAGCTTTCCTGAGAAAGATTACACAATGCCTGATCAAATTCAGATGAAATCAATGTAAAATGAACACAAGTTACATAACTATCCTCACTTGGAATGAAAAAGTAATAAATCACCACTGACCATCTTTTTTCCCCACCTGAAAAGAAACAAGAGATGTAAACATTGCCACCCCCCCCCCCATCCTCCCCTCCCCCCCCAAGAAAAAGATATACTATTTCGCTGCATCAAAAAACACAATCCAAGCAAATGGAATTCATAACAAGCAATCTATTGTACAACTCCATTACACGCTGGTAAATGATTTACATATGCACATATACACACAATTTAAAATTTACATTAAATATTATGAATAATCAGTATTGACGGATATGTCCACAGACACAGCTATCTGACAGATCAGTTACACTGAACATGACTGATTGTACAAATATCATACCTGAAGCATGCACACCCATATTTTACATTGCTGATTTAAGATAGTAAGCTCAATACAAAATTACCAAATGACAAGATTCAAAACTTTCCAAGGCAAGAACATAGTGAACGTCATAGGCAAAACAGAACAATGACTATAAAAATGAAATAAAAGAAGAAAGAGGAGAAGAAAGAAAGAAAGAAAGAAAGAAAAGAAAGAAAAAAAGAAAGAAAGAAAGAAAGAAAGAAAGAAAGAAAGAAAGAAAGAAAAAAAAAAGAAAGAAAGAAAGAATGAAAAACCACCACCACCACCACCACAACGACCAAGATGCCATAACCAGTTGAATCAAAGTCCATCCATCCTCATCCCACAGTCATGACATCCTTCCCTGGTATAACCACCTATAGCCCAAATGAAATGATAGGTCAGCACATAACAGGTAAACACTCCTGCCATCCGTAGGCAAGCAACATAAAAAAAACAAAACAACATCACACAATGAAAGAGATTGCCAGTAAACACTCCTGCAGTCTGTAAACAAACAACATAAAAACAAAGCAACATCACACAACGAAAGAGACTGCCATCAAACCAGCCCTACACTACACCAAAGAACACGGACAAGAACATGTAGGTACAAGTACTGTCAGACAACAAAAGAACACGGACAAGAACATGTAGGTACAAGTACTGTCAGACAACAAAAGAACACGGACAAGAACATGTAGCCACAGGTACTGTCAAAGTTGAAATAATCTGAACACCATTTCCAAATGGACTACAGACATGCTGTAATTTTTGGCTGCTTGCAAGTTATTCAAAGCTGCTCCAATAGGTTTCTTTTTTAAATGAACAAATTTCTTGTGCGCAACAAATGTTCAATTGGCACTCATGGACTTAGGAAGTAGATGCACCACAATCAGCCAGAGGGAAATTTCAGATTTCATTTTAAAAAACCAAAACCAAAACAAATCAAACCCAAAAACACAAACAAAACGAAAAAAAAAAAAACAAAACAAAAACGATTAAGAAGAAGATTATGTGACAAAACATGCAGAGGCTCTGTACAAGTGGAAGAGAATATATGTAAACATCCTCCCACAACTACGCAGTTACCAACTCAGCAGCAAAAAGTGCACATCACTTACATGCTCACAAACGTGATATACTAAATGGACAAGCACAAGCATATGCCATTCTCTAACTGTTACTACGTGTCAGTATTAAAAGCAAAATTCAACAATTCAAGATGTTCTTCACGCGCTGAAGAAAAACCGAACAACTGTGTGGTCACAGTTTCTACGATCTGCTTACAACAAAACAATACCATTTCCTGTCAACTTTGATCTCTTTCTCTCCTTTTTGGGAAAGGACCACCATGTGCACACCCACACAAGTACACCATCACATACATCCACATGAACAATCAGTCCCTACCCTCATTTCCAATCCTGGCCACACACACACACCTGTTAAAACCCAAAGACACACCCCACAGGTGGTTATACAAGACAATGAAAGCAGCATATGCATTTATATGTATTTATACAGACAACCATGCATGCAACTATAACAGACTGCACGCTATGGATACCAATACTGTATGTTGAAAAAATCTGTCACCTTTTATTGAAAAGGAAAAAAAAATCCCATCAATCTTTCTTCATTCATTCCGTCCTCTTTCACTCTCACTCTCTATCCTCAGGTGCATTTCCATGTTCACTTTCATCACTGACACCTAGGGACAAACAAGAACTTAATATTGGCTAACTACTGTTCACTTAACTCACCATCCCCTTCCCTCCCCCAATACCCTTCTCCCTTCCTGACCTTATTTTCTCAATCTAGAATAGCCACACATGCATGCATCTCATGTATGCACTCACACACACACGCACACACACACACACACAAAAATGGGGTGGGGGGGGGGGGTGATCAATTGTGACGACACAAGGATGTACTGAACTAAATGCAAGGCACAGTGAAAAAGTGGGACAAAGCCAAACAACTGCAGAACACTTCATTTCGACAGAATGTTCTGCATTTTATTTGAATACTGCTTGTCGCAAGAGATCGATCCCACACTCAGGGTCTTTAACAGGGATTTCTTTTAAGCAGACGCTCATGACCCATACTTGTCTGTGCACCGGGGGACAACTGTGACAGATGACTGGGTGTGAAAGGATCGTGCTGAACATCTAAAAGAAAAAGTACCACCTCTACCTCATGTATTCCAAATTATAACTCTACAGTTCCCTGGCATCTAGTCATGAAGGTGTCGCCATGTTCCTTATTACAAAAAAAGAAAAAAGCAGGAAACAAATAAACACACGAAAAATTTCAGCAGATATCCCGATCGATAACAACACACAAAAAAAAAGCAGAAACCTGCAAAAAGCACAAGAGTAGGCATGGCTTCATGATACGCTGCTGAATGATCTATTCTATCCCTACCATAAAAAGAAAAACAAATTTTTTCTTTGATTTTTTTTTTTTCAGTGTTGATGTTCCTAAGTTTTTGTTATTGCATTCTGCCTGCAACCACAGGAATGAACTGGAAATACGTTCAACACACAACTCATTTACACCTGTTTCCAGTTAATAAAAGAGCACTGAAGAAACTTAACTTTAAACACATCAGAAAAAAAAAAAAATCCAACTGACTGCAGTATGTGTAAATGCAAACAAAAGCAACCTCTTCCTCCAAAGACTGCCAGAATGAAACCCGACCAGAAGCAGTAATCTGATAAACACTCCCACGCTTGAACAACATGCAAAGGTTTTAATCATCTTTTGATGACTGTATATTATGTGAAAAAACACGAATGGAGAAAAAAAAAATCAATAAACAAACATCTTATTTACAAAATCTACCATCTCTGTTTACAAATGTTCTCCTTAGCGCTGTACAAAATGTGAAATTGATGATATTGGAGTTATACCCTGGCATGCCGTGAACCTACAGACACAGCATCTATCATGGTCCCCATCTTCAGATCTCAAGACAAACTGAAATCTTTTTGTCTTCTCTCTCTCTCTCTTTAACATGTCCAACACACAAACATACTATCAATCAACTAAATCTAATACATCACCCCAAGCCTATGCAGTGAAAAGAAACTTCCCTACAAATGTGAGAGATTGACATAAAACTACTAGAACAAAATACTAATACATTTTACACCCACAGAGGACTCAGGCTCAGTGAAATCAAATGCATAATGTGACAACGAATGAAACTGTATGAATAACTTCAAGGGCCCTCACGGGGCCAGAATGGCTCATTTGGTAGAGCACTAGATTTGTAAACCTGTTGATCCTGGGGTTGCTAATCCAAACATCCACCGGTCCTTTCTGACACAATTTCCATCTGAGTTAACATTGGACTGACTCCCATGTTCCTAAAAGTCCTACAAATGAGACTACAAACAGGCTGCAAATGAGACAACAAACAGAGGTTTTGTGAGCAGACACACGTATAACATCTCATCCACTCACAAAGTCTCATCACCAACTTCCAGATGAGATGGCCAGTTTGACCGTTGATATAGATGACATGTTACACAAGTTCTACAAATGAGACTACAAACAGAGGTTTTGTGAGTGGACACACATATACCATCTCATACACTCATGAAGTCTCGTCACCAACTTCCAGATGAGATGGTCAGTTTGACCGTTGATACAGATCACATGTAACATACAGCATGAAAAATCGGAAGGATGAAAGAGAAACACTGACTGACTGATTCTGACTGAATGATAAAGGAAATGAATGAATGTAGAGCATTGGCAGCCCTTCAGTCTTGAGCCTAGGTTCGCAGCCTGGTTTCTAACTGATTGGTGCTGTATATGTACTCTTAATATGAATAAGAATGACTGAAAAGAACAGATCTCTGCCATGACTGAATGGAACGTAGATCTATCCTTTGACCTGGGTGCATACCAAAATTTTATAGGTTCTTCCCGACGCCATATCCAATCAAGTTCCTAAAAAATTGGTTAGTAGTCTAGGAATCTTCAGTCTGACAGAGAGACAAATAAGGATGTGGTGATGATATTCTCTCCTTGATAGAGGTAAAATGAAATACCAAAGGCTCTAACCTGTTCAAACCCTCTCATTTGAATTCAACACCAGCGCTGGAGTTCAAATGACCGGGCTTCTGATGATGAATGCTATATGTATCACTTAAGCATGAAAATTGAAAAACGAAGCAGGAGTATTCAGCATCCCTGCATCTTTATGATGCAGACATTTTTATAAAAAAAATTAAAAGGCATCTTTTTCATCATGAAAGTGAATGCCACACAAATACATAGCAGCCAACACTGATATTTGTGAGTGAGAACAGCTTCGTCTGATTGGACGTTCACCGAGTTAGTTGAAAGGAAGCTTGTATATGGCACCACAGTGACTGCTCTCAGTCTTTTGATTTTCAATGAAGAACGAAAACAAATGTCTCTTTCAACTGGGTAGAAGAGCACAAACACTTGCTCCTTGGCCAGGGAAAATGACATCATCAATGAAATGGCAAAGTTGGGAGAGATGTCATCCTCTGAAACCTGACTCAGGGGAGATGTCATCCTCTGAAACCTGACTCAGGGGAGATGTCATCCTCTGAAACCTGACTCAGGGGAGATTTTATCCTCTGAAATCTAGCTCAGGAGAGATCTCATCCTCTGAAATCTAACTCTGCGGCAAAATGAAAAAAAAAAAAAAAATGGCGAAGTCGGGAGAGATCACCTCTTCATCCTCTGCTCCATCCTCTGAAAGCCATCCTTAGCAGCAGCAGAAAAAAAAAAAAATTATTAATAAATAAAAAAAGAAAGAAAGCGCCCACACCAAGGAGTTTACACTCAAAATGATGGGAAGAGGTTCCCTGTGACAACATTGACCAAAATTGCTATACTTCTTGCAGTTCTCGTGCGACTCCCCAAAACTAAAATATGTAGTAGGGAAAACCTGAAGAAAGGGTTACAGGAACGGTGACTGTAAAAGCTTGGGGACTCCTGAATCACTGACCATGATCCATTACTGAAGACACAAGAGACAGGAGTGCACATTGGCATCATGCCCATGGGCAGCAAAAACGCCTGATGGAAACGACATACAGTGTACAGCAAAACCGACAATTCAACCCCCATCCCCAACAGTTCACCCCCTTCCCCAGGGGGCCGGAATAGCTCAGTTGCTAGAGCGCCGGACTCATAATCCAAGGGTTGTGGGTTCGAATCTCCACGGGCCGTTTCGGTATAGGGGGATTTTTCCCTCGGAGTTAACATTAGTTCTGAATCCATTTCCCATACAGTCCTTCGAACGAGACAATTAGCCGAGGTTCCGTGTGTGGATGCATGCATAACATCTTGCACACACGTGAAATCCCATCACCAACTTTTGGAAGAGAAGGCCAGTTTGGCCGTTGGTATGGATGACACGTTACACATAGCATGCACCTTCCCCAAAGATGGAGCATGGCTGCTTTAATGGCAGGATTAAAAAAAAAAACGGTTATACACACAAAACTCCACTCCCTTTGTTGGGTGGATAGGATTAATACTTGTCTGTCCATATAGGGAGTGTCCGCAGGGGTATCAGCCTGCATACGCAGGAGAAGAAGAAATCCCCTTCCCCCTGCCATCTACACTATCTACCTGTGATGGGACATTGTGGGGAAGCCAGTCCACTGCTTAGAGACCTGAACTAAGGAGCTGACAACTGTGAGTTCAAACCTTGTCGTGGGTTCAGATCTTTCTCTCTTGGAAACCCTGTCTCCCCGTCCTGCAGTTCAAGAGTGGTTAAGGCAGCAGAAGGATAGGGTCGGGCTCCACCTTCCATGGGCAGTCACTCTCCACTGCCAGAGGCAAGAAACCACACACAAAGCAAAAAAAATAAATAAATAAAAAAGTAAAATTCCTAGAAGCGCAGGAGGGGTGAACGGGGTGGGTGTTTGGTGGATGATCTGGTTTTGTGCTAAACACAAGTTGTTCTTAGCATTGTTACCAGTGTCTTCAAGGACAATATTTTTCAGAGAGTTTTTTTTTGTTTGATTTCAGAGGTTTTTTTTTTTTTGTTTGATTTGAGATTTTGCTTTTTTTTCTAATTCAATTTTTCTTTTTTTTTTTTAAACCGTCGGTGGATTTTTTTCCCGATAAATTCAGCGGATTTTCTGCTCTAAGTGGAAGAACTTTACGACTGTACCATCAGGCTGCTGGGCTTTAAGCCTTTCAATCAATGACCCTCCAAAAACTAGAATTTTTTTTTCCCTGAAACATTTGCCTGTTAACACTCATTCTCAAGTCTTTTTAGAGGTCTGTTCTGAGAGGTTCCAGAGTGCTTTTTCCTGAGGTTAAATGAAAATATGAAAGTCAAACAGAACCATCATCATCCCTGTTAAGACATTCTGCTGATCTGGTCAAATCCTATGGACGTGACAAAAAGTATAAAACAATGAAGTTGAAGTCAAAGTATGTTTGATGACTCCTGAAATCACTCATTTTTTGTCCATTTTTGAAAAAAAAAATGAAAAAAAAAAAAATAACCAAAACAAGTCACAAAACAAACAATAAATTGCAAAGGAAAGGTGTTAGTGTGCTCCACTCAAAACTACTCACAATCAGTACATTAACTGCCCTTTATAACTACTCACAATCAGTATGTTAACTGGCCTTTACAACTACTCACAATCAGTATGCTAACTGCCCTTTACAACTACTCACAATCAGTATGTTAACTGCCCTTTACACAACTACTCACAATCAGTATGTTAACTGCCCTTTTGTAACTACTCCCAATCAGTATGTTAACTGCCCTTTACAACTACTCACAATCAGTATTAACTGCCCTTTACAACTACTCACAATCAGTATGCTAACTGCCCTTTACAACTACTCACAATCAGTATGCTCCTGCTCGTGACCTTCACACCGCTTTGATAAGCGCTGGCATCGGGCGTACACGTGCACGCACGTGGTCATCAGCGGCAGACTGAGTACTGACTTTTTGTGGTGAAGTTTTCTCTTGTGATTAATGCATTATTCTTCTTCCACACTTCATAACTGGATATGATTAACTCTGGGAGTGATTTGTGTGTTGTGTGATTCTTCTTTGTGCCGCTTGATATAACTTCGGTTCATACCGCGTTCTTGATTTGTGTGTGTGTGTGTGTGTTTTTTTTTTTTTTGGGGGTGTTGTTCATCAGTTGCGGAGACTGACTTGCCAGGCGGCCCGGTCAGTGTGGCACAGTGCTGAGATTTACAAGTACACTCCACCAAGCGCTTATTTTCTCTCTCTCTCTCTCTCTCTCTCTCTCTCTCTCTCTCTCTCTCTCTCGTGCTCTCTGCGTGCGTGCGTGCGTGCGTGCGTGCGTGCGTGCGTGCGTGTGTGTGTGTTGTTGTTGTTGTTTGTTGTTTCTTCTTCTCTCTCTCTCTCTCTCTCTCTCTCTCGCACGCGCGCGCGCGCGTGCGCGTGCGTGCGTGCGTGTGCGTGTGTGTGTGTGTGTGTGTGTGTGTGTTGTGTGTGTTGTTGTGTTGTCTCTCTCTCTCTCTCTCTCTCTCTCTCTGCATACATAAAAGTAAGAGTGTGCAAGTGAGTACCTGAGCGTGTTTTTAATGATACGCACGCACGCTCTCTCTCTCTCTCTCTCTCTCTCTCTCTCTCTCTCTCTCTCTCCCTCCCTCCCTCTCTCTCCCAAGTCGTGAGTAGGCTCACCATGAAGATGAAAATGCGGCAACATTTTGCATTGGAGTGTGTACATGTGACATCAGTTTCAAATGATTGGAACGGGCAAAAGTACAAAGGTCAGGTAGGAAGCATTTCATTGTTTATAACTGACATCTGCATGTGTAGCATGCTAAAATCTTGCTTTACTAAAAGCATGGTGCGGCTGTGATAGAATCAGTTTCGGCATGCTTCACAAGCACGTAGAGCACACAGATAGACAAGCAAAACATACTTAGGCCGTGCTAGGGAAACCGCCCGCCGTGTGTTCCCAGTGAAGCTGATCAGTGCCGACAGTGACTGTTTATCTGGGCCCTGTGCCAGCTGTCAGGTAAGGGTCCTAGGATTAATTTTCTGTCAGTTTTAAAGGAAAGATATGCATGTTCAATATGTCTGAGTTTGAGCGTGATTCAAAGGACAACGCATGCTCTCTACTGAGTTGAACTTTCATTTCATTTGTTGTGTGTTCATTAGTCTGTTTCAATGTTTTTTTGTTGACAAATCTTTGTGGTGCTTGTCAGCAATGCGTATGAAAGAAGACCCAATCATGTTTGGTGTCATTCTGTCAGTCAGAGACCCCACAATCCAGTGACATCAATCGACCACAGTTCGCTGCATTCTGGCGCAAAGTATTAATGAAGAAACACAACACCCCATTTCCAAAACACTAGTATCAGTGAAGCTGATCAGTGCTGACAGTGACTGTTTATTCGGGCCCTGTACTAGCTGTCAGGTAGGCGTCTAGCAAATAATTTTCTGTCTGTTGTGAAGGAAAAATATGCATGTCCAATATGTCTGAGTTTGAGCGTGATCGAAAGGACGACGCATGCTCTCTACTGAGTTGAACTTTCATTTCATTTGTTGTGTGTTCGTTTGTCTGTTTCAATTGTTTTTTTTTTGTTGACAAATCTTTGTGGTGCTTGTCAGCAAAGCGTATGAAAGAAGACCCATTCATGTTTGGTGTCGTTCTGTCAGTCAGAGGCCCCACAATACAGTGACATCAATCGATCACAGCTCGCTGCCTTCTGGCATAAAGCATTAATGAAGAAACACAGCACCCTATTTCCAGCGCACTATCAGCCAGACAGCTAGTATCACATTACGCGTAGGGAGGAAAGGTTGTGGGAGGTTAGCGCAAGGAAGCTGACAGCTGTTGGCAGCTGTGCGCTATCTAAACAAACTGTGGCCGTCTCCATCCCTTCCCTCCCGTCTTTGCTCTGCAAACTGGTGGGCGGTCAGAAGTTATTGCCCTTGTCTTCAACTAAATATTCGTACAAAGAGAAAAAAAAAAAAGGAGCTAAATCCCTGTCTCAATCACTCTTCCCTAAAAGAAATAAAATGCAAGCATCCCAGCCCAATTTTTCATCATGTCGACCAAATGCAGTCTAAAACAACGTTCTATAACGCTGTGCCCTTGCCTTCCCCTCACCAGCCAACTTTGCATATATACTTTGATAATTGTGAGTTATTCACAGCATTCCCACACTGTACATCAACACATGCATTACTGAAAATTCACTTTTCAGCCATACAAAGAGAATGGAGCATTCACTGAAAGCCGTTCATTGAAAGCTGTTTGTAATCGGCCTTTTGTGTGGAGTCTACAGCAGACATATAGAGAAACACAGTTTTGCGTTCAGACAAGGACACACATCACATTCTTCCTGATTTTGGCAGCATAGCCATAGTGAGTTCTCCCTCTTTATTACCCCCCCCCCCCCCCCAAGCCTTACCCTTCCCTGGCAGTCTTTCATGTAAAATATCTTAACAACCAGGAAGACTCAACTCACATAGACTCTGTTTGCATGTGTGCCTATATGTACATGCGTGTGTGCGAGTTTGTGTTTTAAGGTTAGATCTGGCAGTATATGGTTTCAGTCACACGAACATTTCACTCAGGTATTCAAACAATCCGGAAGACTGTTCTTAAAAACGACCTGTATACCTGTGTACCAGTGTGCGTACAAGTGTGTGTGTATGCATACCTCTTACTTCACATGACTGCACACAAAACAGACTAGCCATTCCCAGTTATCTGCTACAGCAGCCACCGCCGATGCCGATGGGTCGAGAGTTTAAGTTGAGGGCACCTTGTCTGTCTGCGTCCATGGCTGAGTCTCCTTCATACCTCCTCTTAAGCTCCTGTAACAGACACGTTACGAGTGTTAGCATCTCCACAGAAGGACCGGTCAAGTCGTCTGGCTGGCCGGTTTATTGGCTACTAGATGGATGGTTGGTTGGAAAGCTGGGTTTTGGTGCTTTGATTTGGAAGTGGTCCTTCTTTTGAAATCTGTAAACTGTGTGGCACATCCATGCCTTAATTAATAACAAACAAGAAACTTCAGTTTTTCTTCCATATTCAGATACTTAGATGCCCATAACTCTGAATGAATGCTGTTTACGGTGCCAATTCACCTGACTCAAATGTACACAAAGAGAGCGTTAAGTTCCTCTTTCACTTTTCCTTTTCTATTTGCAATGTCTTCATACCCTCATTTAAGATTCCTTAGGAATTAATTTCTAAAAATGGCAATTATTGTTCATCATCTGCGACTAAACGTAACTTTATATTAGCACGAATGGTAGTGGATACCGAGTCCTTCTTCTTCTTCAGTTTAATGTCGTTTTACTTGCAGTGATATTAGACAAGTCAATGGGAAAGAGACTATATGACTGTGTAAGGGAAGGGAGAGAGAGAGAGTGTGTGTGTGTGTGTGTGTGTGTGTGTGTGTGTGTGTGTGTGTGTGTGTGTGTGTGTGTGTGTGTGTGTGTGTGTGTGTGTGTGTGTGTGTGTGTGTCTGTGTCTGTGTGTGTGAAATGCTGAGGGAGATAAGTGATTTTTTTTTTTTTAAAAAGGTTATTCTGGAACAATAACACTGAACAATAAACTATAAAAATTCTTATGAGACATGGGTGAGGGGAATGGAGGTGGGGGGTGGGATGGAGGATGGCTATAAGATGGGGGAATTTGCCCCCAAAATGATAGCTGTGAATGTGCACATGCATATGTGTAACTATGTAAAAATTTTGTTGTGTGTCTCTCTGTGTGTATATGTGTGCATGCACAGGTGCTTACATACTTGCATGTATGTGTGTATGTGCATCTAAAAAAAGCATGGGGGGAGGGATGGAGAGAGCTGTAAATATACTGAACATATATCATGTGTATGTGAGTGCGTGTGTGTGTGCCAGCGCATACACACACATTCACCTGAGTTTTTGCATGTGTGCATTTATGTGTGTGTGTGTATTTAGTTTTGCCTCAAAATCCCATGACAAAATAACTGTATAAAATAGTAAACTTCCAAAGTCTAAAATTAGGCTACTTCACAGATTCCCTCAACTGACTGATAACTGTGTTAATATCATTAAGGCAATAATATTTCTAAAAAGAGTCTTTTTCACATCATATCAGAGATCTCATAACTTCATAACACCTGGGCTCATAGTGAATATGTGTGTGCTTGCTTGTGTGCATGTGTAAATGTGTGGTGTGTGCATGCATGCCTGTGTGTGAGTGTGTGTGTGTGTGTGTGTGTGTGTGTGTGTGTGTGTGTGTGTGTGTAAGTGTATGAGTGTATCTACTTTTCAAGCGAATCAGCAAACTGAATCCTACCAAGCTGTATTTCCCCCTACCTATCACCTATGACAATGATCCACATACCACAGTGCCTTTAATCTCAGTTATGACAATGATCATCATCCTTCAGTCATTGACCATTTCCTTTATACAGGCCTATTGTACCAATGCCACTGCATTATTCCAGTTACAACAATGATTATCATCCTACAGCACTGTTGTTATCAAATGATCATCACACATCAAGTTTTTTTTTTTTTTTTTGTAAATGTGTGTGTGTGAGGATGTGTGTGTGTGTGTACGTGTGTGTGTATGTTGTTATTGGCATGTCAACACTTTTCCCATTGATCATTTCCATTCATGTCCTGTCCAACCAGTATCATTATACTTTTGTCCTAGTACCAACACTATTTCACTTCCCACAGTTGGTCTCATTACGATCATAATTCACCCACAACACCCTTTACATTTACATGTTTTTCCCCCCCCCCCCCCCCCCCCCCCCCCTGTGTGTGTGTGTGTGTGTGTGTGTGTGTGTGTGTGTGTGTGTGTGTGTGTGTGTGTGTATGTGTGTTTGTGTGTGTGTGTGTGTGTGTGTGTGTGTGTGTGTGTGTGTGTGTGTGTGTGTGTGTGTGTGTGTGTGTGTGTGTGTGTGTGTGTGTGTGTGTGTGTGTGTGTGTTTTTCCCTAACACATGATACCCCATTTCTCACTGATCATTTCTATCTTTTCTCAATCAACATGATCATATTGAGGCCAACACATTATTTGACCTGCTACAATGAACACCATCATCAACAACATTATTTGCATGAATTTTCCAACCCCCCCCCCCCCCCCCCCCACACACACACACACACACACATACATATGTGTGGGTGGAGAGAAATGAGCTCTCCCTCTCTCCCCCCCCCCCCCCCCCCCCCCCCAAACGATACCTTATCACCCATTGGTCATTTCCATTCCCTTCCAATCATTATTAATATTAGCATTATCCACACCCCCTCATACAACTATCCACACATAGCTACTACCACCACATTCAGGACCCATTGAAGTCGTTTATCTGTTCTTATTTTTATTTATTCATTTATTTATGTTTCTGATTTTTAAAAAAAATTATTTATTACTTTTAAAAATTTCATTTCATTGTTACATATTTTATGTTTTTTTAATATATATCTTTTGTTATTTTATTTCAATTTATTTTCGGTTCCACTAAGCACTATCATCAATCCACCATAACCACTAACATCACTAATATATCACACCATTTTACAAAACAAGCTATAAACCCCATTGTTTCACACACACCCTCCCCCTTAACTATTTCCTCTCCCATGATCCCCTCCTGGGTGGCCTTGTTTCCGTCCAGCGGCCATTTTGATTGTGTGACAAATATCAGAAGATAAGTGGTTTCTCGTTCTTCATTTTCACTGTCCTAAATGTTATTTGTTTTTGCCTGAAGAAGACCAAAGAGGTCGAAAAGCATTGCGTCTTGTCCTGTACTCTGTCTGTGTCCTTGGCGGTAACTAACCCCCCTCTCTTTCTAAATTTTACTTCATTTTCTGCCCTCAGTCACTCCGTTTTGAAACTTCCTATCAAGTTTTCTTTTTATCTCTCCCAATGTGTAGCTTTCCCCACCAGTTTACGCCACTGGCCTCCCTGACCTTGGCAATCCTGAGGAAGGCTCTTCAACATTCGTGTTGTCCTTGGCACTGGTCTCCAGGGTGTCCATCATGTGCAACTGTTTGGCCAGGGTGGCTGCCCTCATCCTTCCGCACCTCACGCAGCTGGTCCAGGTCCGCCTTGTTACCTGGTACAAGAGACAGAAGAGAAGGGACAGAAGTCAGGTGGGCGAGGGAGGAAGGGATAATCACATTCATATTTAAACACAAAATCGATGCATCGTCAGACAGGAGGTTGTTCTTTCTGTCTTGGAAATTTTCTGTAATCATGACCAGTTTCTTCAGTTTCATCAAAGGTTTTCTATACTGAGGAGTCCCTCACCCTCTTCCTGTCCCCAGGACCCCCTCTCCAGTACGACGAAGATTAATTGTTATATTCCTGCTACATGACAGTTTAAACATTTTTCACAGATGTAACTGCGATATACTGATTTCATTTTGTAATACAAACGGATTCAAAGTAATAACAAGAGAAAAAAAACTATTGGAAATTAATTCTGATACACAAAGCATCTCACTGCTCTTTAAGGAATAATGTTTTTTGGCACTGTAGTGAGCTGATTTTTTTTTTCCCCTAAAGTACCCTATAATTTCTGAGAACATTTACATCCCTTGCGCACCAGAGTCCAAGCAAACTCAGCATGCTCTGGAAGGCTGTTTTCTTCCTGAGGTGCAACGATTCATCTCATGTTATCACAGACCCAAATTAGTAATTCAACTTTGAAAACTTTTAAACTTCTTTCAAAGACTGATGTTTTAACATTGTTTATTCACTGTAACTAGTCTAAGTCTCCAAACAGATCACAAATGAAGGAAATACCTCTCTCTGCTGCAACCCATTTCCCACTCTCACTTGATCTTGTTTGGTGTTCTGGGATTGTGAAAGCAAGCCTCAGCTCTTCCCACAGGTTTCCAATGTGTAACATGTATTCCCCATTTTCTGAACTAGCTGCCAATGTGGCAGGACTGACTGGCGACCACAAAACTTGCCATTCTCTACTTTCTTGTCATCTCTGGTTCTGCACCTTACTATTTATCTGAATTACTTCACATCAAACAAAGACACCACAGCAGCGAACAGTTTTCCACTTTCCAAGCCCCAGGTGCATGATTATGCAGAATATGAGTGGGTAGCACTGGACTTTTATTTAATGTATTTTGTGTATGGTACTGTGCATGAGAAGCAAGAGCTGACGAGTCACTGCATGCAAGTCATAATGGGACTTAAAAAACAGTTGTGGGTGGGCCCACAAGGTGTATGGCTGTGTGCTAAACAAATGCTTGATCTTATTTGTATTAAAACATGATTCCACTTGTCCTGTCACAGATGTCCCGTTAACGTAACCTGTCTGGTATGGCATTAGTTGCACCTGCTCCTGTCACTGTGTCAAGAATAAACGATTCCATAACCATAATCATAGCTGTATCCAGACACATGAATTAATGACCTCTTCATTTTTGTCTGTGCCATTTTTGTCATATTGTAACCGTAAATGTAAAAAGGGATCTTGCTTCTCTTCTTTTTTACTTTCTTTCTCTGTTCCTTGGCTAAAACTGTAAGGTTCACCATGGTTGATACATAAATCTGCCCGTGCAGTTGTTTTCCATCCTAGAATCAATGTAGCCACATTTCACACCACAATACCTGTATTCATCATTTCATGAGTTTCACTTTCTTGTCATCCATCCTACCAGCACATGATAATGAAATCTTCTCTGGAAGATCAAATGGGATTTATCTTGCAGGCAAGATTTATGACTTAAGGCACTTATTCACTGACTGCCTTAAGCAGCTATCAAACCCCAGACCTTGTTATAAGAGTCTGATGATTTATCCACTACACCAAACCAGGCTCCTCAGTGTTATTCAAAATTTACACCTCAACAGGGGTGTCCTATATCAAAACCCTGCAAAATTCGGTTTGGAGTATACATAAATACGAAACCCTGCCATACTGAAAAACAAAATAAAGTCCACATGACAGACCATCACTGAAGACAGGTTTAAATTTAATAGGTTTATAATAAACAGATCATAAATTTAACAGATAATAAACAATACTACTTATGTTTATAATACTACTATCAATATCATTGATATAACAAGGGAACCCACAGACCTTGACATAGTCTCACACTCTGGCACAATTGAGAAAGTCCAAAACCACACACACACACACACACACACACACACAACGTTGAGAAAAGTTGTTATATGAGCGCCAAGCGCGCGCGCTCCCGATACACACACACACACACACACACACACACACACACACACACACACACACACACACACACACAACACACACACACACCACCAAGCACTTTACACATTTACCACAGATCAAGGAGTTTCCAAACCAGTACAAAAGATTCCAAAATATCTTTAATAAGTGAGGGCTGACCGAATTATTCCAACGTCATTAACAAGCCAACTTGTTAACTTACTCACCCCCCAGTGTTTTTGCGTTGAGCCAGCCAGCACTGACTGTATTTAAATGAAAACTTCAACAGATCAATATTAGCCCTCTCGTACTCTTCTGCATTAAAGTACAGAAAAGCAACTTTTTTAAAGGAGTATACTATAATCATGAGTACATCATGTAAGTTTGAGAAAGTTGCTTTCCCATTCTTCAAGTTTAAGTAAGAGTACGCACGCATAAATGTGTGAATATTACTATAATTGAGTATTTGTTACAATAGATCTGTATTGTAAAATACTTCAGTCATTTCAAATTAACACCCTCTCTTTTTGTGATGATGGCTTACCGACAAGGAGTTTCACAATGGTTGCTGCCCGCATATCTCTTTATGTCCTCCATCCAGCGTGGGATGCTCTCAAAGAAGAGCAAAATGTGTTGGGTGATGTCATAGGCAATGATCACACCCATTGGCACTGCGGTAATAGCTCTGAGTGATAGTGCGGAACCTCTCCTGGCCTGCTGTGTCCCATATCTGCAGCTGTTGGAAACAGTTTTGAATATTATTTTTTTTTTTTAATGATGCTATGCTACTTTCACTCAACATCACGAATCTTACTATCATTTTCTGATCTTTAACAACTTAGCTAGAGATACATGTTGTGGATTCAAAATCCAAATACAAATGCGGAACCACACATGCAAGATTATTTTTTTATTACACCACAGATAACAATTCAAAACTCCAAGATACATATAAAATCAAAATTGCACACACACATGCAAGATTATATATATTAACACCACAGATAACAATCACAGTATTGTACTGTTATTGTTTTTTATTTTATGGCTTTGCAAATGTGTGTGTGCGCGTGCACGCACGCATGCGTGTGTGTGTGTGTGTGTGTGTGTGTGTGTGTGTGTGTGTGTGTGTGTGTGTGTGTGTGTGTGAGAGAGAGAGAGAGAGAGAGAGAGAGAGAGAGAAGAGAGAGTGTGTGTGTGTGTGTGTGTGTGTGTGTGTGTGTGTGTGTGTGTGTGTGTGTGGTGTGTGTGCTTGCATGCATGTATAGCTTACATGTGTGTTTGGGTAGTGTGTGTGTGTTTACTGGGGGTTGGAGTGCACACATGCATCACTGTATTTTCAGATTCAAATAACTGAAAAAAACAACAACAAAGATATAACATATACAATGAAAAAAAATGGGAGCAAGCAGCACACAGTATGGTACTGACAGTGACAACTGCGACAACCAGCATCAAGACTGGAGTCAAATCTATCTAACCCAATTCTCTGTTGTGTAAAATAGAAGATAGCTGCAGCTTTAAAACTGTCATTAAAATCGTGGCAACCCTGGTGTTAAGGGACTCTCTATTTCTGACATCCACATGCTTACACAAACGTCTTCTTTCAAAGATTTAATTGAATACTGAAAATAAGAGAAAACATTCCAATCTCTAACAAGAATGACCCAAAACTGACTCTGCCACTTTTCGAACACTGACAAAAATAAAGCTTTACCAACGGAACTAATCTAGTGGGTTTTAAATCTAAACTCGAGGTTTGCTCACATAGATACCTTCACAAGTTTATCGTCAATATTGAGAGTCTTCATGGTGAAGTCAACACCGATCGTGCTGCCATGTTTTTCAGTGTAAGTGCCCGATTTAAAACGTTGCACGACGCAAGTCTTGCCTACTCCAGCATCTCCGATCAGCACTATTTTGAACAGATAGTCAAATGCTTCGTCTGCTTCAGACGTATACGCCATCGGGGATCACTTTTTTAGTTATCGCTCAGAATACAGACGTTGAGAGTTATGCATACGCAACAGTTGTCAAGATTGTGATCACAAGCATCAATCACCGTGACTGTGTGAGAGTCATCACAGCGCATCCGTGTGATTTGTTTGTTATTTGAGAGTGCACTCCCTTTCGGTCAGGCAATGTAGAGGTTCGTGTCCACAGGTATGGATTAGGCACAACTCTTCGAAAGAGGCGCAACGAAAGACGTGACAGATACCAGATGAATAACCAAACACACACGGAGACGACACGGTACATTCACAGCAATCACTGCTCGACTTGTCACACACGTCAATACACATATCACACACATCCTCACCATGCTCTTTTGATAAACCACAGCCTTTTTTTCTTTTTGGCGGATTTCTGTCACAGATTGTAAAAAATGGCACAGCACCTTAAACAGAAACAAAAAAAAAAATATAGTAATGGATAAATGAATGAATAAACAACCATCGCTGCATGCAGTACATGTCATTGTATGACGCAAACAGTTTACATACTGACATTGCCCTGTTTCTCCCTTCACCATACTTTTCCCCCCTCACACACACACACACACACACACTGCACGAACGCACGCACACACACACCACCCACACACACACACACCCACACACACCCCCCCCCCCCCGCGCGCGCACACACACACACACACACACACACACACACACACACACACACACACACACACACACACACACACCTTCTACGCATTATTTGTCCTGCATCGTACTACCTATCCGAATATGATTGACAGTGCTCAAGAACTGACAAAGTGGTCCATCGGACGCTCTCCTTATGGTTTTACATATTGGGCAGTTGGATTTTTTCCATCCTGGCCAGCATTTCGCTCAGTGTCGTCCATCAGTCTCGGGGCTCTTCTCACAACATCAACGTCTTTTCATTGTGCAGGAGCACGTGTAGTATATATTGTCGCCGATATACATTACAGGGACACAAACTGCGTGTAAAGGGACCTACGCCTAAAGTGAATGATAACAGCAACATTATCAAGACACACAAACTGCGTGTAATGGGACCTAAGCCCAAAGTGAATGATAACAGCGACATTATCAAGACACACTCAGCACAGACGTCTGTCCCTTATGATCGAATAGATTTTGGATCCCAATCCATCGAGTCAGTTCAACAGTTGGGTAAAACAATTTTTATCTGAAAAGGGAGGTAAAAATTGGCACGGACTGAAGGGGATAGTACTTTGAACTACAAGGAAAAAAAAAAAAAAAAAGGGGGGGGGGGGGGGGGGAGAAGAAGAAAAGGAACCAAGGATTTGCAAAAATAAAAAAGTTGTCAACGTTTTCATCACCAGAAAAATTTGAAGATTCATGAAATATAGCATCATTCATCGACGCTTATCAATTCGTGATAGCAACTTCACCGTTGCCAAACTCACATAGAAATGTGCACTATTCTTATTGATAACATATTGTTAACAGGACAGAGGCCCAGCGTTTGATCCAAATCTGCAATTCAACTTCCCAGTCTCAATTCGTTGGCTGCATCTTTTGGCCACAGTTTATCAATTTCCACTAAGTTTTGTCAAAAATCGGTTCAGCAGTTTTTTGCGTCATAACCTTAATTGAAAGTTGAAATAGTCCTGCCGAGAGAGACTGGATCCGCTGTTGGATCTGGGTCTGCCCAAACATCACAAGCGTTCCTCTTTGTGCCACTTTAAAGGTTCTGATTCACCTAATTTGCTTGAAATAGGTTCAGTATTTTGAGTGACGGCGCTGACAGACAAAAGCTTTTAAAAGTGGATGTTGGCAAGTGCAGACCTCACTGATGTTGAATACAGATCTGCCCTTCGAGTCGGTTCGTGACTGAACATAAAATATTATTGTTTGAGACTGTCAGTGGCAGCACTTCTGTGACGTGACGCTTAACAACGCCATCCCATCAGTCCCACTAAAACACCAAACCAAAAAATAGATTTCAAATCTATGCCCACTCTCCCCTCTCAAACCCCCCCCCCCCCCCCCCCCACCCCCCCCCCCCCCCGTTCTCTTTCTTGGGACAGTGCGAAAGGCCCTACTGACACGACAGTGACCCCCTCACCCCGCAACACAAAGGCATGTGCCGACACAAAGGCATGTGTCTCAGTGACACAGAAAAAAATTGCGTCACGGTAAATACGTGCCGCCTTTCGTTCTTATCAGCCAACCTCCTTCTTCTCCATTCCTGTTCATTCCCAGGAAAAGTGAGTTGGAACTCTGTTTTACATTTTTGAATCTATGTATTCCCTTTTATGTATGCTGTGTGGGTTAGCATTGTAACTTTGTACAACTGCTGCTTAGCAACATTATCAAACTGATGAATGATTATTTTGTGTAGTAGTCTGCTTGCCATCATATGGCAAAAGCTCTCTCCCAGTGGTTTTGATTCTTTGTTAACAATCTGACCACTGCTCTTTGTGTTCACCCTGACTTTTGTCAGTATGCAACCCTGTCTGTTAAGATAATAATTCAATGATTAATGTTGATCAGGAAAACAGTATGCCTGTGCTAGGTACAAACTGCTACTCTGATTTATAAATACTGGTGATTATTGGAATGATTTGTAGTGTATGACTCTAAGTCTACACCACATGTGTACTTGGACTAAGCATAGCCCAAGTCAGTGTGATTTAATTCATATGAAACATGGAAGAGTTGTTTAACTAAAACTGTAATATTGTATTATTGTCTCCTACCCTTTTGTTAGCTTAACTTAGCCATTGAACAAAAGTGGAGGTTAATAGTTATAGCAGAAACTCTACCATAGAGAAAATTTTGCTGGCTGAGTCTCACACCCTCTCTGAAAGAAAGAGGAAAAGGGTAAATGTGTGCACTCGTCAGACCAGCCACCAGATTCTCATCTACAGATCAAGTTCTCTTTATCGCAGAACTGGGATCCTGGTCACGCTACACATTGCGACTGAACCAGGAGCTGGGACTTTGCCAGAAACCAGGGTGACACAGATCAGACAACACCAGATCTACACCAGTGGGGCAGTCACCAGCCACCCTCACTTTATGAGAGAGAAACAACTGTCTTCTCCGAAGCACAGCTAAGTTTGCTTACCACCTGGACTCAAACCCATCAGTCCACCCTTACCCTCACTTCTCTTAACTTTCAATTCTGTATCTCGAGCTATCAGTACTTATAATTAATAGTACAGGCCTAAGGAAAATTATCTCAGAGCCATTCGCCCGTATTTTATCAACACCCGGAACAAATAAAAATTTCTTCGATGACTAGCACCGGAAAGTTGCTCCTTCCACCACTAGTAAGGGAGAGGGTGTAGGTGAAATGTAAGATAATTCTCATAGAGAAATTATTCCAAGTCCTTCCCCTAGAGGACCCACGTACCACTCATATCCGTCTCGTCACAACTTCTAGGTATGGAATGCAGGAGTGTATTTTTCTTTTTCGTTTTGTTTTTGTTTGAGGGGGGGGGGGGGGGGGGGGGGGGGGGGGGGGGGGGGGGGGGGTTGGACGTATTATGACGACGAACCCAGACTCCTCCTATTCTTTTTAAAGATACCTCAGTAGATATAGGACACTGACCGAGGTGAATGACAAAAGCTGGTTCTGATCTCTTGTTCAATCATACCCAGACACGGGTAAGACAGGGGTAAGCTCATGGAATTTCGAAAAACATGACGTATCATAACCAGTCAAAAAAAGTAGTTATTCTAGAAAGCTTGAAAATCTTGAAATAGAACTGCCGATCACAGTGCATGGAACTTTTGAGAAAGCATGGGAACCATGGCAAATTGCACCCAATCAAAAGTTCAGAACGTTAAAAAGAAAAAGGAAAAAAAAACCATCAAACAAACAAAAAATAAAAGAAGAAGAAGAAAGCATGAAAACATTGACATAACATAACCATTCAAAATGTGTAGAAATTTACTTGAAACAATTTCTGGAATCTGAAAGCATCTTGTACTTTCAAGATGACCTGCATCCATGAATGCACTCCGGATTCTTACGTCATCTTTGTATTTGTCATCTGGTAACCTAACGTCACCCTGGAACTTATTCCGTTCTCTGAAACAAACGTAAGAAGTCAAAGGTCCCATCAAGAGTCAAAATACTCTCCTAGAGATTCTTCATCTGGTTTAGGCATTAATCTGAACCCTTAGCATGGATCAGTTCTGTAGAAGTCTTAATATCTAGTCAATTTTTGGAATCACTGTGGACTTGGGTTCCGGACTGAAAATTGTTAGCATGCTCAGCTACTGGAATACCATACAAATGCGGTTTGTATTATCTCTCTCGTAGACAATCAGAACCCATCTTTAACTTCGATGTCCATATTCAAAGATCCCCCAGCAACATAAAGAATGTCAATCTGACTGGAACGGATGAGGTTAGACTTACATGGTGCTCAACCCGTCCAGTGGTTCCTGGAATACCGATAAATCGGTCAGAAAATTTGTTTCATCTTGACGTCTTTCATGCATTCAAACGAGCTGATATTGCCAGGTTCCAAAAGTTCATCATCATTTACAGCTTTATCAGGTGTCACATGGACCTCTCCCAGAGAGGAGGCTTTTTTCATCAGTCTTGACTGTAAAAGTAACTGTACCACACCCAGCTGACTTTTCTTCTCTCCTGTCAGTGAACGTCTTCAGCAGATTTCCGTGGAACACCTTCAGTTTCCCCTTTTCTTTCATTTTGTACTCATTCATTCCAGCAATCTCCTCAAAAAACGAAAAGTCCATTCCAATGCATCATTGATTTGTTACGCAAGAACACTTGCTCTTTGTCTTCTTTCCGGAGCTTCTGGACGTTCTTTTTTTTAATTGCGGTAGTAGTAATATTTACCATCCTGCAGGACTTCTTCATCACTAGATTGTTGAAACATTTCTTCTTCTGGTCTCTCTCTTATCTCAAGGCAGCTGTCTTTCACCTCTTTTTGTTGTCACAGTTCTTTCAGGAAGTGCCAGGGTACTCTCATGGCCCTGCCAAACACCAGATGAGCTGGAAAGTAAAAAAAAAAAAAAAAAAAATCCAGTGGAATCTTGTGGTGCCTCAAACGGTGGAACACTGACACACCTGTGTCATTGCTTTATATTCTCGCTGCACAGTTTCTTCACGGTTGATTTCAAATTTTCATCAAATTGCTACACAGTCTGTTAGGCCTAAACATGAATGATAAGCAGGAATGGCGACTAGCTAAACGTTGTGTCGTCTCGTCATTTTCTTCACGCAATTTGACATGATTTAGGCGCTCAGATCGCTTCAGAAATGTCCTGGATGCTGAACACATCCTCCCAATACTTCAGCTACAGTCTCTGGTCTCTGCATCAGTTTTCTGGGGAGGAGCAGCATCAGGGTACCTCATAGTACAGTCTGAAAGTGTCAGAGCGCACATGTGCTAAACATCACTCAGGCTTCAGAGCGCCGATGAGATCACTTGCCACTCGCTTGAAATGCAAATCTATGACACACATGTTCTGCATTGGGACCTTCGTGACCTTTTCTTTCTCTGCACCATCTTTGCTATTATTATCATTATTATTACTGTTGTTGTTGTTTATGTTTATGGTGGTGGTGGTGGTGGTGGTAGGGGGTGGTGTTAAAGAATGCTGATTTAACATCGATCCTCGGGCAGAGACCAAGCTCTAAGCTCTCTTGCACGTCTACTGATCTATATATCTCAGGAACTGCAAAATCCTGTGAAGTCCTGGTCATTAGACAAAACGACGACGTAGAGAGCTGTCCGGATGTTAAAGGCAGTTTTCTTGATGCCCATGTGACCTACCGTAACAGGGTCGTGCTCGTGCCCCGTGACCGTACCCAGTACAATGGTCGGCCCCAAACTGAGAAGGGGTGTATCATGGCTGAAGTTTACCTTCTTGAAGGTCTTGACAACAACGCCTCTATTTGCTTCAACGTAAACTCTACTACCATGACCCGTAGTAATGGTATTCTCTGTCTCGGAATTTATGAAGGAAATGGTCGGGTGTTTGCAGATGGATCAGGCTCTGTATATCAATTACCACATTGACATTATCAGTCACTTTCGGTGGCTCAGTTTTTCCAGCTTTCTTTGCCAGAGCCCTCATCTCCACAGAACAAGCATCAGCTTAAAATCATTAGCACAGTGGAAGTAAATTTTAGTCCCCTAATCCTGTTTTCTCATTAAAAATTAACAGTCACAGTTTCATCTTCTTGATCACAGTTACTGGAACTGACTCTCCTCTCTCCTGCTAACAGATCGTATTTAACTGAAATGGTTGACTTCCTTTTCTGTTTTGGGTTGGGATAATCTGCAGCTTTGTAAACCCATCGCTGTTGCCGATTATGAGATCATACATGGGTCTTGACAAACAAAACTGCAATCTCTATAGAAAAACAGGGCCTGTCTACACAGAGCAAGGCTGTAGGTGCTGTCTCACCACAAGTCGCACACAGTTACATTGAGCAGGGCGACAGATAATTTCTCACTAAAAAATCTCCTGTCTATATAGAACAGAGCCGTGGGTGCTTTCTTCACCATATTATCTCCTGACTGAAGATAATTCTCACACCCGGTATACCGGTCTTCACCAAACAGTTCCTTTTTTTCACGATGTCTCCAATGCATGAAAACCTCCCAGTACATCTACAGTCTTAGCAGCTGCACGTCCATTTTTAACTGGTTAATTGGCACTTTTCTCTACCGTTGGACCAGGAGCTGTGCTGTTCATAACAGGAGCCTTTGCACTTTTCATCATGGTTGGATCGGAAACTGCGCTGCTTATCACGGGAGTCTTCTTAACCCATGCAAAGAGAAGTTGTAGATACTGCATGCAGGATTTCATATCCATCAAGAGCAGTTTTGGTTTCCCTTCCAGAAGATTCCACAGCACCAGCAGCGAGCGCATATCCGGCTGCCACTCGCTGCTGCTGCCGCTGTCAGCATCACCGCAGGTGCTCTGTTGCCTCCACCTCGTCTTTTATTTGGGGCACAATGTCCAAGGTGTACCTTGTCGTGGTGTCCGTTTCCTGGAGCAGGAAGAGCTGGACACACTGGAACTGTGTCTAGCATTTCACTTTTGTTCCCATTCATCCATTCATGTATTCTTTTTGATCTTCTTGTTCTTCCTCTCCCTTCTGTCTCTGTCTGTCTGTCTGTCTGTCTGTCTGTCTGTCTGTGTCTGTCTCTCTCTCTCTGTCTGTCTCTCTCTCTCTCTCTCTCTCTCTCTCTCTCTCTCTCTCATCGGGCTTATGTTGCTGACTTCCAGCTTGGAGATGTTTAGCACAGTGATGACTGGAATGCGATTGTGTGCTGTCAGGTAAAGTTCTACTACCTCAGCCATGTCATTTTCTTTTTTATGCAATTCTTGCTCCGACAATAACATAAGATAATTAGAAAAGATTTTTTGTTTACCTCTGGCCTTCACATACAGCATTTCTCTTGTTTGTATTGAAGTTGAAGCGGATTTTTGCCGAGGCCAGAATTTAAAAAAAAAAAAAAAAAATTTTAATCTCTGATTAAGCATTCGACTGCTTTACTTTCTTTTCTTTCATCTGTGTCTATTCCACCCGTGAATAATAAATGAACATGTCGGGCTTCGGGATTTGCCAAATTCTGAACATTTGCTGACAGTTGATAGTAAGAATCCAATGTTTATGTCGGAATACACTTTTTTTCTTTTTTCTTTTTTTTTTTTTTTTTTAAAGTTCGTCCTTGTTTTTCTCGGGTGCCTCTTTCACTCAGGAATAAGAATCACTCATGAATGAGAATCACTCTGGCATAATAATCAATCAATATGTTGGGCGTAGTGATCTCTGCCGAGCTCAGTAAGTTTCCCGACAGCTGGCAGAAGTAAGAACTCCTATTCACTGTGAGGGCGGTGAGCAGTCACCACCGTACAGTAAGGGTGGTGTAATGTCGCTTAGAGCTCAGCCGACCGCAAAGGGCCATGTCAGGGCTGTCACCGCCTTTAAGTCAACTCACAAGTCATTAAAAACAAAAATTCATACAACCCTTTATAATACATCCTCTACGTCGAATGGGTCCACTGAAGACAAAGTGCTTGCCCACCCTCAATGGAACTCGTACAAAGATCAGAGTCCCACTGCCAAGCTGGAACTTCGTCTTCAGAGAGCATAACAGAGAGGAGAGGCTGCCTCGATACTTCATAGAGGCCATATGCAATCCCTCTCCCTCTCCCCCTCCCCCCCCCCCCCCCCCCCCCACACACACACACACACACACCTTCCCTCCATTCTTCTGCCTTTTTTTAATCATGGTAAAACGAATCCGTTGGATCTGACAATCAGTAGATCATCTATCTAAGAATTGAATAACAAACTATGAACTTGTCAGATCCCGACAACCACTAGATATTGTGTCTCAATCTCGAAGAACAAAATATATATAGTTTAAGTGCTCGTCAGTTTAGAACTCGTCAGTGTGTCTGTGTGTGTGTGTGTGTGTGTGTGTGTGTGTGTGTGCGTGCGTGCGTGCGTGCGTGCGTGCGTGCGTGCGTGCGTGCGTGCGCGCGCGCGCGCGCGCGCGCGCGCGCGCCCGCGCGTGTGTGTGTGTGTGTGCGTGTATGTGTGTGTGTCCCATTAGGGGGACCTGTCTTCCTAACTGACTGAGATGGTAACTTGACATCCTCAGTTGAAGGCTTCTAATCCTGTTACCACGTGTTAACAAAAACAACCATCTAATAGGCTATAGCAGATCTGATGTGTTTAGCTCAAAGTCACACGTGAACAAAGAATACAACAATAAGACTCATTATGCATCCTCTTGGCCTGTAAACCAACAGAACCTATAGCTCGACAGAACAAGCGCAGGGTATCTTTGATGACCTGTCGGCTTGCATTTTAAGGTTAAGTCTACATCCGTACACGAATCGAGACAGAAGACAATACTTAGTTTCAGGATGAAGTACAGCTTTCATTGAAATGGCTACGTCGATAATCAATATAAAATCATAACAAAGTCGCAATCGTTCTCAATGTGACCGACAGTATGACATAGACCTACTCTGATCATTGTCTTACCGTTTTTCCATGCATCCATTATAAGCTCTGGAAGTAACCCAGGAAGTTCATGTTGTTGAGTGTATGTTTTCAGAAATAGTAAAACTATATTTCTAAGGCGACTGAAATTACAGCAAGAGTAATTCTGCTTCACACAGACTTTTTTTCCCCATCTATTTCACTTGAAGTAGAAATGATGGCTATTGAAATGGTGTGGCTTCTACATTTACACAAAAAAAATCGGTAACATTATCATTATATATTTTATGCGTGACAATCTGAAGTTTGTAACATAGACAAGGTTACTCGCTCTACTTGAAAGCAGAGTTGCGCTGCTGAAATAGAGACTACTGTGCGTTCTGTTAAAAGCAAGGTCATTCAGATTATCTCATGATGTCAGGGCAAGATAACGCCACCTGTCTTTCCATCGCAAATAGAGTTACCTTTTCTCAGTTTCTGGGTCAAGCAAAGAGATCTACAGAGTCAAATATTCGAACTGATGCGCACGCCGGGTAACGATCGGGTATTGACTGCATTACCGGCGTACGCTTCACATTCATGTCTTGGCATTTTTACTCTCTGAATTGAACTGTTCAGCTGACTGATGGAGCAAAGTTGTTTGGGGGCGTGCCCACAAGAGGCGTCTGTCCCATGAACACGGCGGGGGTCACTCTCGCCGAGCCGAACGTGAGCTCTAACTCAGATTACCTCCCTTGTGGATTTCCAAACATCGTCGATTTCTTCTCTTCTTCTTCCTAGAAGGCTGGTTCACTCAAAAACAAGTAGGTCACTAGCGCGCTTTGTTGGAAAGTCTGCTGTGTGTGGGTGTGTGTTCAAGGGGATGAACGTTGACTGGACAGTAATGGCTCACTACGCTGCCGTCGCCACCGAGCAGTTATTGTCAACAATGATAGAGGACACAGCGAATTGTGTCCTGGGCAAGGTGGGTTAGACAAGATGCCGCTGTACACCATAGAGGAGACTCAGCAACAGTGCAGTGTCTCTCTTCTGTAGGTGGCCTTGTGGTGGCCTGCTATTGATAAGTTTCTGTGCACTGCTGGAGATGGGGCTGCGACGTGAAGACCTGGATGTATAGCTCTTTATGCGGCATTGACATGATGAGAGGAGATATTATCAATAAGAAGGCATGCAAGAAGAGGCAGTTGAAACAGATAATAAGTGAACAAAGAGGTAAATGACTAAATTGAGACACATTTTCAAACTTCAAAAAATTAATCTGGAGGAGTGTGAAAGTTGATGCAATCAGATTTTCCCCGAAACTGTTCGGGTGCAGTGTTTTCTGCCTCACTCCGGTTTCTTTACGACATAATAAAGTTGCTTGTTCAGGAAAGACAGCTTTCCATTTAGTGAAACACGCATAAGCGTGCGCGCGCACACACTTACTCATAAGTGCACACAAACAAACAACACACACCGCACACACACACACACACGCACACACACACACACACACACACACACACACACACACACACACACACACACACACACACACACACACACATACGAGAGAATTGCTGCAGTCCTACACCACTATTACTGTGTTTTTTTTCTGGAAAAAAAAAAGCAAACGGGTCATAATTCGGGCTATGGAGACACACGGGACTTACATGTGCGCTTACGAAGGTTATCCTGACAGGTCTTGGAATGTCTGAAATGGGAAAAACCTATCAATCCTCCTGCTTTGTCAGTTTTTTTTTTTTTTTTTTTTTTTCTCCATTTTTTTGAAGAGCCGACTGTGGGCTTATGCACACTTTCACATCCTCTCAAAAACAGCACTATCTCATTGTGTTGTGCCTCTGTGACGTCATCGATCAGCACCCACACACACAGCTCTCGTGAACTCTCAAGAGAACTGCTTCGAGGCCCTCTCAAAAGCGCAAGTTATTCTCGTCATTGCTTTTTGACGAATGGCGTTCTTTCCTTCCTAAATGACAAAAGAGTAAATAATTCCCAGTGCCCCCATCGGAAACATATCAGACAAGGTTTTTGTTTATTTGTTTGTCTTTGTTTGTTTGTTTGTTTTTTTCTTAATATACATGTAACGTTAGAGTACGATTCAGATTACGGTTAGGTTTCAATGAAACTAGGGGTTAAGTCAGGATCTTGTCTGATTTAGATTAGGGTCAGGGCTGTGCATTTTGGCATGAAGGAGTTTCCCGGCTTTCTTTATTAAAGAAAAGTTCCCATCTGCAATACATAACACACGCCGTCATACTTGACGAGAGGAAAGTGGATGACATCCCGTCAGTTCTCTGGGGTGACTCAGGTTATTGGCCAGCAGGAATGGGTACCTTCTTCTTCTTCTGCGTACCCAGGCTGATCCTCCTGCGGACACTCCATATATGGACAGGCAAGTATTAATCCCATCTACCCTACAAAGGGAGTGGAGTTTTGTGTGCATGGCCGTTTTTTTTTTTTTTATTATCCTGCCATTAAGGCAGCCATACTCCATCTTCGGGGAAGGTGCATGCATGCTATGTGTAACGTGTTGCCAAACTGGCCTTATCTTCCGAAAAGTTGGTGATGGGGATTTTTACGTGTATGCAAGATGTTATGCGTGCGTTCACACACGGAACCTCGGTTTATAGTCTCGTTCGAAGGACTGTATGGGAGATGGAGTCAGAACTCATATTAACTTCGAGGGAGAACTCCCCCTGTACCGAAACGGCCCGGTGGAGATTCGAACCCGCATCCCTTGGATTAAGGTTCCGGCGCTCTACCAACTGAGCTATTCCGGCCCCCGAACGGGTACCTTTTTCCAGGTTTCTCTTACACCACTTACACTAGCTGTACAAACTGTGCGCGACTGACTATGCACGTCGCTATATATATCTTCAAAAGTTGCCTTAACTAGGCTGACCCTGGAGAAAGGTCCAGTGACGGTGAGGAAAGACCCACTGACCACAGGGAAAGTCCTGTTGACAGTGGGAAAGACTACAACTTTGGATTCTCTCTTGAGGGCACATAAGACCGTATGGCGAAAGCTTGGCTGTGTCTGGAGTGGCACTGTCTTCATCTGTCCGTGGGCAGGGGTGGTTGGGTCTGTGGGGTGTGCTCGACAGCTGGAGGGTGTTGTTTTTTCGCCGGTGGCTATGCAGTCATGAAATACGGGCTGGTACACCCATGGGGATGCTACTTTAAGGCTGTTGTGAGTTGCATCATGTAGTCTGATTTACGTCTGTTCAGGAGCAGTTATGTCCCTTGATATCTTAATGGAGTGTCCTGCGCGTGCCTGTACCCATCGTCAACACAGCGCAGGCCTCCAAGGGTGGTACAGGACTGCTCTAAAGACAGGTGAAGACAGTGCTTCTCTGGGTCCTCCCCAGCACCCTCGGGTGTTTCTTTTTTTCTTCTTCAAAAGTTGCTGCTCACAGCAAACTCGGCTTCAAAATGCGTTAGCTGCTTACAACCCTTGCGACAAGTCATCGTAAATCATTGCCCTGAGATTGATATTACAGAACTCCTTGCCAGCAGTGCAAACCTCGACTTACCACTTTATATTTTTCAGAATCTATTTCGTTGAAATTTTACAACTCTCTGGAATTTGATCTAGGCCTAAAATCATGGTGCCAAGAACGACAAAACCTTAGAAGAGTAAGTCAGTATTTAGGTGACAAATAGGGATTCTGAGGAGTTTCAGAGCGACTGGCAGGAAGGGGGTGGGGTGGTGATGGTGGAGGTGCTATGCGCGATGTTGTTCGGGATTAACATAATCTTTTTCAAATCGAAAGACATCTGCAACATAAAAGTAGCATCCGACATGCAAACAGATAGACACAGATGGATAGAGTGAGCGATATACAGACAGAAAGTTAGGCAGACAAAGACACAGGCAAACAGCGCAAATGAACAAGAAACATTCACACAGTAACAGCATTTAAAACTTTAATCGGTTCTTTTTTTTTTTTTTTTAATTATGCAAAAGACGATGAGTCTCAAATAAAGAGGACGAAAAAGAAAAGGGGAACAACTCTTCATAATTGACAGTCTTCGGAAAGGAAGATGAAGGAGAAAACAAACCAGGAAACAAAACAATTGCTTTACTTTGCTGCACTTAGCACACGAAGTGAACCGAGTTCACCCTGTTTTATTTAACATATTCCACCTCTTCGCTCAAACACATATGATGCATGTGTGCGTGCCAGGTTGTCACGGTCGTGCAGTTTGCAGGGGGGGATCCTTTCGCCCAAAAAGGGTGGAATCGGAGGGAAGGAGGGGGGGGGGGGGGGGGGGGGTGTCTGGTGCTGCCAAACTGGAATATATCTTCAGCGAGATTAGATATCGGCCGTGAGAGAGGGGTGTTGGAGGTACTGATCAATCGAAAAATATATTATTGTGGAAAGGGGAGTGTATGGGGGAGGAGGTGGAGGAGAGGGAGGCGCGGGGGGGGGGGAGGGGGAGGGGGAGAGATGGGTGGTGGTGGACAAAGTTTCAAATTTGGAGTGTGGAATGATTTTGATGGGGAGGGAGAACGGGGTACGCCATGATTTTGTTTGTTTGTTTGTTTTTTTTTTGACGTCAACGTTGTGATGATTCTTGGGAAAAACACCTGCTTGTCTAGTTCATTTTTTCTAGTGGCTAGGGCCGTGGAAGGGGGTAGGGGGAGGAGAGTGGGTCACGAAACTACTGGACCTGCCCCACTCCCGAATCCGACCCTGCTTGTAGTTGCAGCAAAACAAACAAACAAACAAAATAGTCATCGACGGGAAAAAATCGAGCAAGTAGTTTGTCCCCTTTCTTCCCAGATACCATCCAAGATTGAACATTCATGTCACGATAAATAAAATCTGCATAAATATGTGTGCATGTCAGAATAGACTAACTACTCCATGGTTCCAAATCAATGTACATAAACAGCACATGCAAGCAATACAAAACAAGTGGTAAAATAGTTGACAGATTTCTTCAAAATCAATGCAGATGTACATACATATAATAATTGTAAAATATATTCATTCCCACTTTCGGAACTCAGCCGTACGCAGCTGCAACAAAAAATGGCAGATTGCTGCAAGAAAATGGCAGACTGCTATCAAAAAATGGTCAAGTGTTTTACAACCAGTTGATTGTGGATAATAACCAATCACATTTCATAGACATCAAGCAATCAAAACATGAAGAGAGGGAAAGGGAAAAAAAAAAGGGATGGGGGGGGGGGGGGGGGGGATGAAATGTTTCGTATGATCATCACATATTGGAATCACATCACTGGCAATGTAATGTATCATGATAGTTTGGTTTTAGACATAAAAGCCACTTGAGTAGTGTAAGACAAAGGGTGGTTTGATAGGGGGACAGGAGCCTGGGGGGAGGAGGGAGAATGGATACGTGGGAGTCAATAGGAGGACGGCTCCATTCACCCCCCCCCCCCCCCTCCCTTTCTTTCCCGCCCAAGAAGGTTTCCAAAACCGGTGATTGTAAAATTCACAGCCGGCTTGATAAAAGCAAAAAGAAAAAGAAATCAATGCTTTTGAGTCTGGCGTATTCCCAATCCATATCTGTCCATTCATGTGTGTGTATGTGTGTGTGTGTGTGTGTGGAGAGAGACAGACTGCGTGGAGATTGCCTTGCCCCACCCCATGTGTACCTGTTATACGACTGTACACACCTATGTACACATAATATACATGCATGAGTATGTATGTATGTATGTATGTATGTATGCATGTATGTATGATCAGTGTTGTTCGAGCTTCTTTGTCTGAACATATAATTTGTACGCATGAGTATGTACATATGTATGTATCATCAGTATTGTTCAATGTTTTTGTCTGTACATATATGTATGCATGAGTATGTATGTATGTACCATCAGTATTGTTCGCGCTTTTTTGTTTCTTGCTCTGTGTCTGTCGTCAGTGTTTTACCGAAGGGCTGTGTGCGTTAGTGATATTCCGTCTATCGTCCACTCCCACCAAAGAAAACCCAGGCGGGAGGGACAACCAACCCATGATACAGAGGGCGAATGGGACTGGTCCAAAATCTACGCTTTCTATTTTGAGTGCTAGAGGGATCTGAACCCGCAACCTCTGACTGCGAGTTTGGTGCGTCACTATCTATGTTATTCAGACATCCGGCTACGCATGGGATTTAGGATTCACTGGCAAAAAATATGAAAGAAACCCCACACTCCCAATTCCCGTCATCACGCATGTTGAGCTTTCTAACTGCAGTTCTCTGGTGATGAATGAACTATTTTCTGTCGTTTACGATAATCTACTTGTGAATGGCCTATAACAAAGCATTTTCAGTCCTTCACCCCAGTCCATTTGTTCAGTGAGAAATGAGAATGCGCTTTCCATAATTCATGCTAATTCAGCTGTTCAGCGACCCAATTTAAACTGCTGTCTGTCGCTCCTGTCAGCTAATCGTTCAGCGACCAATGACAACGAGCTTTCTGTCGCCCACGCCTACCAGTTATAAATGCCTAGTCACACAGTACTTTCTGTCATTCACGTGCTTTTTATCATTCACGCCAGTTAATTGTACATTTCAATGACCAGTCATAAAGTACTTTCTGTCATTCACGCCAGTTTAGCTGACCAATGACCAAACATAAGGTGCTTTTTTTGTCATTCATGTCAGTCAATAGTACAACGACCATTCTTAAAGAGCTTTCCATCGTTTATGTCTGCGAATTTGTTAATGACCAACCATAGAGTGCTTTCTGTCGTTCACGCCAGTTTAGCAGGCCATTGACCTAACACAGAGTGCTTGTTGTCTTTTACGTCAGTCGATTGTACAATGACCAATCATGAAGAGCTTTCTATCGTGTGAATTGTTAACAACCAACCATTGAGTGCTTTCTGTCATTCACGTCAGCCAATTGTTCCATGACACATTGTAATTTCTGCGCATGTGCGCACGTATGTATGTGTGGGTGCGTGTAAGTGTGTTAATTTCCTCACATGAATGTATGAGCTATCTATTCCAGCATGACAATAATGATATTCAAATTTTGTCGTATTTCACATTAACAAGTAAGAACATTTGAAAGTCTGCGCGCCCGCACACACACACACACACACACACACACACACACACACACACACACACACACACACACACACACACACACACACACATGAACGAACCAACGTACGCATGCATGTATTAATGTTTGTGTCTTTATCTGTATGTATGTTGCCTGTTTACACACGAGAGTAGAGGACATGAATGAAGTGATCATTACAAGCAAATGGTACAGCTTTGGTATGCCTACTGCATCATGTGAATGGGAAATAATCGAGTCATAAAACAAAGGCTCACGTGTCTTACAGCTGGTGACGTCAATACGAACAGCGGCAGACAGAAAGAAAAAAAAAAAGGAAACAAAAAACCACAAAGAACGAAAGAAAAAAGACAGAAAAAACAGTACAGTCATAACAATCATCGCAAAAGGATAAGTACAGTACTATTTTGAAGCTAAAAGCGTAAAGAATGAAAAAAAAAAAGCCTGAAACAAAACAGCAGCAAAACAATAACAATCACATGAACAAACAAGTTGAAAATCAATGTTAAAACAATTCTCAAAAACTATGACAGTGGTAAACGAAAAAGAGGTCGGCCAAGGAACACCTGGCGCAGGGACCTGGAAGCAGACATCAGGACCATGGGGATGACTGGAACCAGCTGGAGAAAAGAGCCCAGGACAGGGATGCCTGGAGGTCCTTGGTTGGCGGCCTGTACCCCCGGAGGGGTCATAGGCGATGATGATGATGATGATGATTACAGTGACACTGTGAGTGGCACTAAACGACCATTTTAAGCAATGTACACAGACAGCAAAAGGTCTTCTTCTCCCCAATCGTATCTTCTGGCCCCCGATTGCAGCATCACTCATTGTAACTTGTGAGCTTTGTCACGAAGTATAAATGTCATGCGTGAAGAGCTATCACTTCTCTCTGTCACTAGCAAGAACAGGACAAGACCAGGGTCAACTCGTCAACAGATGACTCTTCCATATCCATCCACAAATCAGTTTGATTTGTTTCCCTGCTGCCTCACAAACGAACAAGACAAAAAGGAAAGGCAACTACTTGACTGCAATAAGCAAGTAAGTTTAGTAAGTTAGTAGTAAGTAAATAAGTAAATCAGTCAATCATCAGCCAGTCAGTGAGTAAAGTAAGTAAGTAAGTAAGTAAGTAAATAAGTAAATATGTATGCATGCACCCATGCATGTATGTATGTATGTATGTATGTATGTATGTATGCATGTATGTATGTGTATGCATGTATGTATGTGTATGCATGCATGTATGTATGTATGTATGTATGTATGTATGTATGTATGTATGCATGTATGTATGTATGTATGTATACATGTATGTATGTATGTATGCATGTATGTATGTATGCATGTATGTATGTATGTATTATGCATGCATGTAATATGTAGTACTATGTATGTAAGTAAGTAAGTAAGAAAGTAAGCACGGAAATAAGACATTCATTAACACCTGTATGAGGTGTCAGTTACCATACAAAAGTGAAGAGGACAGACCGTCAGAAAGTCGGGATCAAGTTCATGTCGTTTATCCATCCGACCACCAAAGGCCATATCAGGACCCTCACTTCGTCCAAGTAACTTTGTACATATCTATTTTCACACACACACACACACACACACACACACACACACACACACACACACACACACACACACACAAAGAAAAAGAGAACTCAACTCACTAAAGTTTACTATCATCTAAAAACACATTAAAACTGCCTTGAATAGTTACTTCCGGTTAACTCTTAGATTACATGGAAACTGTTTACCTCTTTCAGGAGCTCAAAAATCATATTAGGTGAGTCATCTCTGAATAAGGTTTTAATAGACTGTGCTGTAAAATGGTTATGCCTGGCATTATGGAAGTCCCCAACACTCTACAAACATACGTTTTACAGTGAAGCAACATCCAGCACCATCCGACAGGGGACCTAACCTGACAGAAGCAAAAAGAACAGCTTAGAGTTGAGTACCCTGGAGAAATGTTGATAGCATGATCATTATGCTCACTTAGTGGCGAAGCAACAGGTGTACAATGCAGGCTCCGCGGCCGCCCAATCCCAGAGTAGTTTACAAAACTGGACGAATCAAAGACCTCGACAGAACATTAATGTTCATAAAGAAAAAGAAGGATTAGAACAAAAGGACATAGTTTAACATGCTAATTTCTAATTCAGATTCTTTTCGTTCAAAATAAACATTTTCGATACAAACAAGACAAATATGGCTAGAAAGAGTGCAAGATCAGAACATTAATTAATCTCTTAGAATTCTAATCAACCATTGCTTATCTTCCCCATGCACCAAAAATCGAAAGTCTATCCGATTGATTATAACAGAGAGTGCAATGTTCCCACTGTCGAGACCTGAGTATGCGTATGAACGCACCATAGGTTCTTGCACACACGTCAAGCCCTTTCACCAACTTCGGGGGGGGGGGGGGGGGGGGGGGGGGGGGGGGGGGGGGTTGGTGTAGATGACACGCACACACGCACACATTGCATGCATTCTAGGTCGGGGGGGGGGGGGGGGGGGGGGGGGGGGGGGGGGGAGGCCAGGCTAGGCCAGGAGGGAAGGGAGGCCAGGCCAGGCCAGGGGGGGGGGGGGAGCGGAGCCAGCCAGATTAATCGTTGGTGAAGATGCCACGCACACACAATGCATGCATTCTCTGTGGAAAAATCGAAAGAATGTGTGAAAAACTGAGTGACTGATGTTCGACTGAATGGGATGAGAAACGTTTGAGTGTAGCACCAGCGGGCAGCTAGCTGTCCTGTAAGCTCTTGCCACGTAAGCAGTCCCATGGAATGACTGACGGCGTGGATTGTAAAAGCGCTTACAGCTTGATCTCTAGCCAACGATAAGCGCTATGTAAGTCCTGTCAATAATCATATGATATAATAAGGAGAAAAACAATAATAATGGTAATAAAACAACAACAACAAAATGATAATGATAATGACAATAGTAATCATAATGAAGCGAGTATTAAATAGTAGTAACTGGTTTCTCATCATCCACTGTAACCTGATGAAAGGTGACCTGGTTTCAGACGACCCTATCAACACAGAAAGTTCGCGCTGCTATTGATGATTGATACCAGTTATCATTATTATTATTATCATTCGTGATGATGATGATGATTATCATTATCATTGTTATCATTATCATTCTCATCATCATTATTATTATTGTTATTATCATTATTATTACTATTAGACCCCCCCCCCCCCCCACTGCCCCCTATCAAACATGGCCTTTTCACTACTGTCAGTGCTTACAGAAACGAAGAAACAAACCCAATATTAAACAACTGTTTCCATATACAATTATAATGCATACCCAGTGATGACTAATCTACTGATGTCTGAAGACTGATTAACACGGTGTTGAGAGCGCCAAGCTTATCCCTTCATTTTTCACCACCAGTTTACATAAACAAAGTAAAAAAAAAAATCAAAGAAATATTGAATGCAACAGCATGATCATCAACACGAGCAACGAGAGCACCCAATATAAAAGCCGTGTGGGCCAAATAGCTACAGTCGTTCCCAATCTGAACAGCGTGTGTGATTCCGCTACCTATCTATCTACTGCTCAGAGTACAACAAAAGTCCGGCATACTATAAATTCTGCAGAGGACTTTCTGGAACTGGAACAGGCGAATGGGTCCTAAAAGCAGAAAAACTGGACCACAGCGAAAGGGAGAGAAAAAAAAAAAGAAAAGAAGGAGGGGGGGGGGGGGGGGAGGGTAACCACAATAGAATTTCCAGAGGGAAGGGACGGATTCATGCTGAAAGAGTCCTTAACATCCCAACGGACACTATTTTTAATTTCAATGGTATGTATATAATCTTAAACCCGTGTGTGTGTTTGTTTGCTGAATTCTTTATCTTTAAACTTGTGAACTTAAAAAGAAAAAAAAGGCTCCATTTAAGCAAGCAAGTTTTTACTCTCTCTCTCTCTTTATCTCTCTCTCTCTCTCTCTCTCTCTCTCTCTCTCTCTCTCTCTCTCTCTCTCTCACACACACACACACACACACACACACACACACACACACACACACACACACACACACACAATCGAAGTAGACACAAAGAACGAACGGGAAAAAAGGTCACCGTGTGATATTAACAGCTTCAACAAGTGTTTCTTTTTAGTTTTGCAGTGTGTACATGAACATAAAACTGGATATACAGCTCAAGATGCCATTTCCATCCCCCCCACCCCCGCCCACACACACACACACTCGCACACACACACACACACACACACACACACACACACACACACACATACACCTTCTACCATTTTCTATCAACGTCTTAAACGACTTCGAACAAACCATATAAAAACAAAAAAAATGTAAACTGTATTATACAAATTATCCCCCCCCCCCCCCCCCCCCCCCCCCCCCCCCCCCCCCCCCCCCCCCCCCCCCCCTTTTCGCTGCAAGATTCTCATCGCAAAAGAAACTGCCAGAGATCTACACAGACAGACTCCTGCCGTGAGAGAACAATGGATGGAGGAAGAGAAGAACTCAAAGGCAGGAGACTCCCACCCACCCAGCCCGGAGGGCGACAAGCCCTGCCACCCGGCCAAATGACATACTGTTACGGTTGCGTGCGTCTGACGTATACTGCTTTATAACGTATTCTCCGCCATTATGTGCGCCGGATCGATACGGCTTGGCAACCTGTCATGCGCGTTGTCAACACATGATCAATACTGCTTTACACCATGCTGCTGTGATCATTGTAGATATGCAGAGTGTGCGCGCGCGCGCGTGCGTATGTGTGTGTGTGTGTGTGTGTGTGTGTGTGTGTGCGTGCGTGCGTGCGTGTGTGTGTGTGTGTGTGTGTGTGTGTGTGTGCAGTTTGATTTTGATCATTTTGCATGAAGTAAATATTGACCATTCTTGCTCAGCTGGAGACAGATCACTGAGGACAGCCTGAGGTCGGAATATCTCTGAGTCAGTGCATTTACTT
>JADBJO010001239.1:330000-337500 GCA_016801955.1 Conus betulinus | reverse complement strand
TGTGACCACTGTGTGCATTACACTACATACTTGTGCATATCACATTATCGTGCATACGTATGGGTGCATATCATGTTGTGGCTGTGAACTGCGTTCTTATGCATACTGGTGTACATCAAAATATTGTGTATACATATTGTAGAATAGCATGCTGTGTGTACTATACTATACAGTGGCATATATCATATAGTGACAAATGTGTGCATTTCTGTTCATTACATACCCGTACGAATACCACCATAACTATTGTGTGCGCCCTAAATATACTGTGTATAGCATAGCATGACGGTTGTGTACACTTTATTGCATACTGGTGTTCATCATAACTGAGACCCTTGTAAGCCTTTTGCTACGTGACTGTTGTGCGCGCTGGTATATACAGCCTGATTTGCCCTGTGACTTGTGCACACCCTGTGATTTACTCGCATTTTGCATAGTCTGATTGTTCTGCATAGCCTGCTACAGGTGTTTAGCATAACAGTTGGGGGAGAAGAGGGGGCACATGAAATCTGTTGGGGCGGCGTGGGGGTGGGGGTGGGGGGAGATTTGGTGAAGAACTGAAACATTGAAACCCCCCTAGGTCATCGTTATTTATTCGTCTGAACTTCAGCTTTTTTTTTTTTTTTTTTTAAACTGACTTAGCAGCTACCAGAAATCTACACCAGACACAGATTCCCTGTTGCTAAAAACCGTGCTGGACGAATCTTTGGTTTCAAAGGAAATCTTAAACAGTAATTAAAGAACAAGGAGTGCAACTCTTCCTCCATTGCTGAAGTAGATAGACGCACATAACTCCAAACAAAATAATGCTGCTTACGGCACCCAATCGCGCCCAGGGCAGAATGACAAGAGAGAGAGAGAGAGCACACAGACCAAACAAGGAAACATCTGTTGGTTTGACTTCAAGTCCTTTGCTTGGACAGCTGGGTCAGCTACTCCTCACCCCTAAAATCCATAAAGGTTCCACGCAGGATCGGATCCCCCAAATCCCCCCGTGGGGATGCCAGGGGTCTTTTGTACAAATAATTCCCCCGCCTTCTGGACATTCTGTGCTAGTAACGTCCCCTTTTCCTTTCGCTCTCAGTTAACTCTGTCTCCCCCTTTGCTGTACTGTCGTCTACTGTCCTTTCTGTCTACCATATCTTTTATCTGTCTTTTTCCGCAACCTCTTCCCACAAATTTCTGCACTGAACGAAGTCGGAGTGAACTGACTATACTTTCGAGTGTAGTGTGAGTATCCCAACAGGGTAAAACGGGTTACCAGATACTGGAACGCTGAAGAAGAAGAAGAAGAAAGAAGAAGAAGAAAGAAGAAGAAGAAGAAGAAGAAGAAAGAAGGATCCCTCAAATGAAATACAACGTCTACTTTCCTCGATCAGAAAGGTTCGGATGTAGACTAGCTTCTTTTTGTTTTTCTTTTATTGGGTTCTTTCTCCTGGAGATGCTGCAGCCAATAGATGTGCAAAGGGAAAGACAAGACGAGGTGCTCGGAATGCTAAACTCACGTGCAAATATTTCAAAACGATCTCGTTTTCTGTAAAAGAGGGGCATAATAACTTCGGGTGAAAGTATGTAACAAATACGACGGCAAAAACACGAACATTGACAATCGAGTTTCTTTTCATCTCTCTCTCTCTCTCTCTCTCTCTCTCTCTCTCTCTCTCTCTCTCTCTCTCTCTCTCTCTCTCTCTCTCTCTCTCTCTCCACGACCCCTGTCTTTTTTTTTTTTTTTCGGTCTTTTGTGTTTCGTTTCCTTTTATCTACTTTTCTTCTTCAATTTTTTTTTTTTTTTTTTTTTTTTTTTTTTTTTTTTTTTTTTAGTTTCTTTTCATCTCGTAGTGTTGTTAATTATGACTCGTGGAAAAATACTGTTTCATGTGGCAGATGAACCGCTTAACGCTTTAATGTTGACCTGTCAATGATATCAAGTGTCGGTGCGGTGTCTAGTGCCCATTCAATGGTCAGCGCTTGCCTGAATCATGATCAATCAGTAGCATTACAGAAAAAAAGTCAATATTGCTGATAATTCATTTTTGTCGTAACAAAAGTTTTTTTCTTTTGATATCCCTTCGGGACGTTACTAAAGTCATTATTTACAACATTTTGTTTTAGAAAGTAGCGGAAGAAAAAGTCAGTTGTACTCTCTTTTCATGCAAATTTGATTTTTAGACATCTTTATAACTGATGATGCCAGACAACTGTTAAGATCCATCCGATGAAAAAACACATAAATAAACAAAACACTTAATATGCAAAGGATATAAAAACAAGCAAAGAACACAAACACACACACACACACACACGCACGCACGCACGCACGCACGCACGCACGCACGCACGCACGCACACACACACACACACACACACACACACACACACACACACACACATACATCGTCGTTTTCAACTACAATTGTACAATATCGATAAACTGCATTGTCGAGCTAAGCGAATATACACATTATAATGATGTGATTTCTGCCTGTTACTGCTATCTCTATAGTTACCCAATGACAGTTGCAAGATACGGCAGTAGAAAACAGGTGCTTCGACTTCGATAAAAGTACAGTCATTGAAAGAGAAAACAACGACAAAAATTGCGTCATGTCTACCCTAGTTTATCGCATGGTAATCTACTCTCCGTAATACACACCTTTATCACATGAATGATGATGCTATCGAACGCATAACACACTCATTGATCCTAACGATAATCATCCTAACGATAATCACAGTTCATACCACGTATTGGTCATGTATCTTTTGCCACATGATAATAGCCTCTCATGAATGCAACACACGCTTATCACACATAATAACGACTTCACATACGCAGCGCACTTTGGTCACATGACATTTACACCAAGCGCATTCCTTTACATGATTATCATACTGCATTCATAATATATACGTGGATCTCACATAAATGCATACGTTTGTCACATCACATGCCAACTCACACATGCATCTTATGATAAATACATCACATACGTAACGCACCTTTATCACATTAGAAAGACATCACACACTTAGCACCCACATGATAATTACAACACATTCACACCATATGTTTGTATCACATGATGATTACATCACAAACATTATACAATGTTCATCAAGTCATATTCACATAAGAACTAATCATTAATGCACGCATGATTATCGCATCACTTCTACACCGTGCTAAGAAGGAAAGTTGAAACTGAATACACGAGCAATCACACTAGAAGAATACTCGGGAAAATGCAGACCTCCGCCAAAGTCAAACAGATCCTGGATCCGTCCTTTAATCCGGATCCGTACTTTTTTTTTCGGGCTAATTTTCCGTGTGATTTTAATGACAACTAACTCCCACGCCGCCCATTCCGACTCCCTACGCATGGCCACACCCTGGAATGTCCCGTCCCAGCCCCTGCTCCGGCGTCCACAAGGAGCGGTCAATACCAAGTTGTGAAGGGGCAACCCCCTAGAGAATGCTCTGCAGCGAGTATTTCCGAAGGTGTTCAGTGGTGCTTGTACTGATCCACATACGTAGGACTCCATCTACTACGTCCAATGCTGATGACAATAATTACTATGTCTTAACGTCAGCCTGACTGAGCGCGTCCTCTTCCGGAGGACGCCATCTCATCCGTCCGACGACGTTTCCCAGGAACTTGCCAGTATCCTTGATCTCTTCACGAACTCAACAAGGGCATAGAGAAATCGAAACTTAGGTAACACGAAAGCAAGGAATGAAGGGCCAGAGAATTCGTGTGACATTTTCTTTTTACTGCTGACCGATGAAGACAAGGGTCGACGAGAATAGTGCTACAGAGTTTCGTTCCAGCCAGTTGCTACACGGCAGAGCTGTCCACTACGTTTTCCTATCATATCCCGCATCAACCAGGCCCGGGAGATACAGTCACCTGCAGTGTTGGTCAGAGCATACGGCGGTTGGTTTCATCACACTTAAATGATTTCATCCTTGGTCCACATTTCATCTTCCCACTAGAGAGTTATATTGTGTGTGTGTGTGTGTGTTGTGTGTGTGTGTGTGTGTGTGTGTGTGTGTGTGTGTGTGTGTGTGTGTGTTTTTCTTTTCAAAAATCGGTTCTGCCGTTTCAGCGTAATGCTGCCGACGGATGTTAAATCCGCCTGATTAATTACATTCCGTTAAAATCGGCTTAGTAGTTTTGCCATAATCTTACACACACACACACACACACACACACACACACACACACACACACACACACACACACACAGGAGAGAGAGAGAGAGAGAGAGAGAGAGAGAGAGAGAGAGAGAGAGAGAGAGAGAGAGAGAGACAGACAGACAGACAGACAGACAGACAGACAGACAGACAGACAGACAGACAGACAGACAGATCAGCATATGCGGGTAAAAAACATGAACCCCCTTGGCGGATATAATTTACAATGATTGTCAAAACTATGCAACAGTGGCATGTTCTAAAAACAAAACAAAAGATTGTTTGTTGGTTTTGATCGGTGACTGACACTAATTTACAGGGGCCAAGAAAACACAAGACGGAGGGAGGGGGGAGGGACGAGGCAGTGGAGAAATAGGAGACAGATGACAAAGGGAGTAGGGGGGTGGTGGTGGTGGTGGTGGTGGGGTGGATGGTGGAAGCTACAACTACTAAATCCGACATGAAATCCTGACTTCAGTTACAAGAGCTCGTGTCAGTGCTTTCTGTATTGCTCTCCCTGAAGAAAAGATCATCAATATGTGACAGTGGATTTCATGTAGGGTTTTTGTTGTTGTTGTTGTTGTTGTTTTCATGTATGTGTTTCGATTTAAATTTCTCGTTTCTCTAAACTCAATACGTGCGCACACACACACACGCACACACACACACACACACACACACACACACACACACACACACACACACACACACACATGCACACACACACCATACATATGTATGCTCACACACACACACACACCGTACATGTGTATGTTTCTCTCTCTCTCTCTCTCTCTCTCTCTCTCTCTCTCTCACACACACACACACACACACACACACACACACACACACACACACACACACACCTTGTGTAGACAGACATAGTGACATCCTCTCATGTACACAGAGAGAGAGAGAGAGAGAGAGAGAGAGAGACAGACAGACAGACAGACAGACAGAGAGAGAGAGAGAGAGGGGGGGGGGGGAAGAGAGAAGGGGGACGCACGCAAGAAAGTGAGAGCTAAGAACACGGCCTACTGGACGCAAAGGAGAGGGGAGAGAGAGTGTGTGTGTGTGTGTGTGTGTGTGTGTGTGTGTGTGTGTGTGTGTGTGTGTGTGTGTGTGTGTGTGTGTGTGTTATGTGTACTGGACAAAGAGAGAGTAGTAAGGGAGAGGATGGTGTGTGTGTGTTCTGTGTACTGGACAAGGAGGGAGTAGTCAGGGAGAGGATTGTGTGTGTGTTCTGTGTACTGGACAAAGATGGAATAGTCAGAGAGAGGATTGTGTGTGTGTTCTGTGTACTGGACAAAGAGGGGGTGGTGAGGAGAGGATTGTGTTTGTGTTCTGTGTACTGGACAAACAGTGAATAGTCAAAGAGAGGATTGTGCGTGTGTTCTGTGTACTGGACAAAGAGGGAATAATCTGGGAGAGGATGGCGTGTGTGTGTTCTGTGTACTGGACAAAGAGGAAATAGTCTGGAAGAGGATTGTGCGTGTGCTCTGTGTACTGGACAAAGAGGGAATAGAGGGGAGAGGATTGTGTGTGTGTTCTGTGTACTGGACAAAGAGGGAATAGTTAGGGAGAGGATGGCGTGTACGTGTTCTGTGTACTGGACAAAGAGTGAATAGTCAGGGAGAGGATTGTGTGTGTGTTCTGTGTACTGGACAAAGAGGGAATAGAGGGGAGAGGATTGTGTGTGTGTTCTGTGAACTGGACAAAGAGGGAATAGTCAGGGAGAGGATGGCGTGTGCGTGTTCTGTGTACTGGACAAAGAGGGAATAGTCAGGGAGAAAATGACGTGTGTTCTCTGTGTACTGAACCCAGAGGGAATAGTCAGGGAGAAGATGACGCGAGTTCTGTGTTCTGAAATCATAAGGAATAGTCAGGGAGAAGATGACGTGTGCTCTGTCTTCTGGAATCATAGGAACTGGTCATGGAGAAGATGGTGTGTGTTTCTGTGAACTGTTATCAGAGAGAATATTCAGGGAGAAGATGGCATGTGTTCTGTGTACGGTATTAGAGGGAATAGTCAGGGAGAAGATGGCGTGTGTTTTTGGAATCAGACAAAATAGTCAGGGAGACGATTGCGTGTGTCCTGTGTACTGGAATCAGAGATCATAGTCAGGGAGAAGATGGCGCGTGTTCGGTGCACTGGAATCAGAGAGAATAGTCAAGGAGAGGATTGCGTGTGTTCTGTGCACTGGAATCAGAGAGAATAGTCAGGGAGAAGATGGCGCATGTTCTGTGCACTGGAATCAGAGAGAATAGTCAGGGAGAAGATGGCATGTGTTCTGTGCACTGGAATCAGAGAGAATAGTCAGGGAGAAGATGGCATGTTCTGTGTACTGGAATCAGAGAGAATAGTCAGGGAGAAGATGGCGCGTGTTCTGTGCACTGGAATCAGAGAGAATAGTCAGGGAGAAGATGGCGCGTGTTCTGTGCACTGGAATCAGAGAGAGATAGTCAGGGAGAAGATGGCGCGTGTTCTGTGCACTGGAATCAGAGAGAATAGTCAGGGAGAAGATGGCGCGTGTTCTGTGCACTGGAATCAGAGAGAATAGTCAGGGAGAAGATGGCGCGCGTTGTTCCGTGCACTGGAATCAGAGAGAATAGTCAGGGAGAAGATGGCATGTATTCTGTGTACTGGAATCAGAGAGAATAGTCAGGGAGAAGATGGCGCGTGTTCTGTGCACTGGAATCAGAGAGAATAGTCAGGGAGAAGATGGCGCGTGTTCTGTGTACTGGGATCAGAGGAACGTGTCGGGGAGTGGATGATGTTTGGTCAGTGCAGTAGTCGCAGGATTAAACAGATGGACGGTGTGAGTTCTGAGTGTGAAGAGAGCAGCAGAGGGAGTAGAAGACAGTGAATGGTTGTGCTCGGCGTGTGTGGGGGAGGAGGGAGAGGAGGGAGTAGGCAGTGGACAATGTGTGATCTGTGTATTTACCACAAAAGGAGCAGTCAGGAGAGTGGAAGATGAGTGTGCCCTGTGGTATTGGATGCAGGAGTAGTCTGGGGGGGGGGGGGGGGGGGGGGGGGGGGGGGGGGGGGGGACGATGTGTGCTCTGTGCACTGGGCGCAGAGGGAATAATCAGGAGGGTGGGGGACGACGATGTGTCCTGTGTGTACTGACTGGTCAGCTAGAGATGGACTGGGAGTGGACATGTTGGCTTATGTGAACTAGTCGCTGAGGGAATAGAATGATGGTCTGTGCTCTGTATGTGTTTCTAATTGAGTGGCTGACGGGGTACTAACGTCTCTCTCTCTCTCTCTCTCTCTCTCTCTCTCTCTCTCTCTCTCTCTCTCT
>JADBJO010001239.1:312500-327500 GCA_016801955.1 Conus betulinus | reverse complement strand
AAACACAAAACCATGAAACAGAGACAAAGCGCTGAGCTGTGTTGAGTCAGCTTGTATGTATTGCAACATACAAAACCACAAAAGCAAGTCAGAAGACTGAGCAGTGTCAAGTCATGATGTTCATAGCCTAGCCATCCACATGCTAGTCAAAACCAGGCCCATGTAAAGCGGTATCCTAACACGTCATGTGCTGTCTCTCTCATAGAAATGTGACCGACAGACTAGGGGGACAAAGGGATATGAGAACCTATCCTAACAGGTCTTAGGAAAACAAAAAAAACAAAAACAAAAAAAAAAACCAAAAAAAAAAACAAAGATAAAAACACGTGAAATCTACCCTCACCGATCTACAAAAACAACAAAATCAACACAAACGACAACAAGATCAACAAAGGGACAACAGTGGCAACACTGGAAACACATGCGCACACAAGAGGACTGTGTGCTCATTCGCACGGTAGTGTGTAGGGTAGGGGTGGAAATGGGGTGGGGGTGGGGGGTGGAGGGTGGGGGGTGTAGAAGGTGGACGAATAATTCATTTAATCAAAAACTTCCCAGCTTTCATCAATAAAGCAAATGCAAATGAAACGTAAAGGCAAAAATAGAATTACTGAGCCGTCAAACGAAGGGGGGAAAAAAAAAAAACAGACAGAACGCGTTTCGACATATTAGGTCCTCTATAGGGAGAGTAAATATCATTTACAAAATGGAAACAAAGAATGAATAAACAGAGCATCCAGATCGAAGTGATAAGTGACTGTTTGTTCGTCCTTTGTTGCCATTGTTTTAAGTGTTGTTTGTCCCGCCTGAAGAAGACCCAGTAGGTCAAAACGCGTTGTGTTTGTTTTGTCGTTTGTTTGTTCCTTCGTTTGGCAGCTCAATAATTCTATTTCAGCTTTTATGTTTCCATTCCACCCTGCAATCACCCTACTTTCAAAATAAACAGAAAAAAAAAAAACAGTAGCAGCATCAACGTTTCGCAAAGTCCTAGTTTACAGGCCCCACTTTGCATCGACGTCATTGATTGGCGCTCCCACGAAGAGCGGAGCTTCTCATTGTGACAGCGCCAATCAATGGCCTTAAAACAAAGAGGGGAAGGAGGGAGAGAGAGAGAGAGAGACAGAGAGAGGGAGAGGGAGGGAGAAACAGAGAGAGAGAGAGAGAGAGAGAGAGAGAGAGAGAGAGAGAGAGAGAGAGAGAGAGAGAGAGGAGAGAGAGAGGCCTCTACTAGGAAATAACCCAACGTTGCCATATCCTACCGTGGTGCCACCGTCCACACTGGGTTCCGTCTCGCGCGTGGGCGAGGTCACCAGAGCCGTCTGATAAAGCTCGTTGGCCAGCACAGCGTTCTGGGCCTCCACGTACTGGCCACGCGCTGCTGCTGGAGCAGAGGAATGTTCCCGTTCCGCCAGGCTGCAGCGGGCGGCCATGACGGTCCAGCAGCAAGGACGGCTCTGATTGGTTGGCGAAGCCGTCCAACGTGTTGTAGCGGTAGTTGGTGAGCGTGGCACGCATTCTGAGGGCCATTCGGGCGGTAGACTCACCTGCAATCTGAAACGTGAGCTCTGGTTGGCTGACTGGTCTTTTTTTTTTCTTTTTTTTTTTTTTTTTTTTCTTTTAATTTTAAAGCGGGCAGTCACTTTGAGGTAGTATGGATTTTGATGAAAGAGTGAAATCTTACTAAGGATAGTTACAAAAGCCATTTCCTCTCTCTAGTGTTTCTTTTTTTTTTCCTTCGTTTTTCTCTTTGTTTGTCACATTAGTTTGTCTTGACTCTAAGCAGACCAAGAAGTCGAAATGCGTTGCTTTTTTTTTTTTTTTTTTTTTTTAATTATTATTATTGTTCCATTGTTTGCCATTATTAACAACTTGATTCATAAACTAGTTGCCACGACTCTTGTCCTGGCAGAGAGAGAGAGAGAGAGAGAGAGCTGTGCCAAAAACCTCTTGATCAGGACAATGGGGTTTAAACTAGAGTATGACAAACCGCGTTGGAACGCTAGAGAAGTAAAGTGAACTTAAAAGAACCAACCTCTCCGACCCACGAGAGAAACAAACAAATTACAAGACAAATACGACGCATTTCTTCCTCTTTGGGCTTCCTTACGCAAGACAAACAACATTCAAGACTATGAAGACGAAGCATGAAGAGACAGTCTCTTATCTCGTCGTTTGGTGCACAGAAGGAGCAGGCCACAACCTGTGTCATACGATGAAATTAGAACAACCATCAAGGCACAGCAAGGAATAAAATGGCGCCTCATGCATCCCAAATACAACCCAGAAGACACATACCATTTGATGGGACGACGGGAACAGGTCAAGATCTTCCGCCTGAGGACTGGACACAATCGTCTGCTCCACCACATGCACACAAAATTTGCATTGGACAGAGTGGAGAGTGCCCTTGTGGTGAAGGACCAATGACAACCGACCACATCCTTCAAGTCTGTACGACGTATGCGGCATCCTGGAAAAAGTACTGGCCAACACCGACAGCAGAGGAAGCCAAGCTGTACGGCACCCTGGAGGAACTGCGACGGACGGCAGCCTTCACCGAGGACCCGGGCTGCTCATCTAACGGGATGGCGAACGAGGAAGAAGAAGATCTCGTCAAACTGGGTGCAAAATGAAGGTCTACTCGTGCGACGTTTTCATTGTCTTGAATATTGTATTTCTTGCCTGAAGAAGACCAAATAGGTCGAAACGCGTCGTGATTGCCTTGTAATTTGCTAGTTTCTTTCGTTTGGGAGTACAGTGATTTCACTTTTAAGTCTGTTCCAGTTCGCGCCTGCGATCACCTTCCTTTTGAAACCAGCTGAAGAAGTAGCTGTCTTGCTTCGACGCCCACCAATAGTCACTGTGTTAAAGAACTAAAGAATGAACGTCATAAGGTAATTGACTGTGAATGTGGTAAGCCTTTCAACATGTTCCAAAGTGAACAGAGAAGAAATGCTCAGTTTCAGACCAGCCAGACGAACGGAAAAAGCAAGTTACAAAGCAGACACAAGGTATTTCGACCTACAGGACTTCTTCAGACTGGACAAGCAAATAAAACAAACGAACGAGCAAACTCTCTCTCTCTCTCTCTCTCTCTCTCTCTCTCTCTCTCTCTCTCTCTCTCTCAAGCCTTACAATGACGATCGTCTTGTGTCCGAGTGCTCTCTCTCTCTCTCTCTCTCTCTCTCTGTCTCTCTCTCTCTCTCTCTCTCTCCTCTCTCTCTCTCTCTCTCTCTCTCGTATAAGTGTAATGTTCATTACATCATTATTGAAATTCTCTACACACTCGCTTTGGAAGAATTATGATCCTTTGAATGTGTTAGTTACTTCATTTTTTTTTTTTGATGGTGTGCATTTTCTTCATAATGCATTCATACATGATTTTCTTATTTGTTTGTTCTTTATGATTATGATTATTTTCGTGCGGGCAGGATGAAAAAGCTGTAGAACTTATCCTTTAACCCTCAATAGAGATGATTTTGAGACTTGACTTGGCAACGAAGAGAACAGTCTAAAACTTGAAGCTATAGAGAATGACATGACAGAATTTGCTTCGACCCTTGAAGGATTTCTCAAACTCTTCCGAAGTTTAAACCTGGGCATCATCCTCTGCCTGGACAATTATAAAAAAACAAACAAAAACAAAACCCTAATACAAACCACCAATCGTTCAAATTACTCGGCAAAATTTAGCATGACTGACTGACCACTGAAGTGATGTGCAGGTTACCTCCCTTTTCTAATGAATAAATGCATGCCCATCAGCTAATCAACCGGTTTTGAGTGAACTGGCTTACTTGTTACCGGTGCCCTTTAATATCTACCAGTCTGAGTTCAACTTACAATAAACTCTCTCTCTCTCAACTCTCTCTCTCCTCTCTCTCTCTCTCTCTCTCCTCTCTCTCTCTCTCTCTCTGTATGCATTAGAATGTTTATAAATGTATCTGCTAGAGTAAAACTATATTGGCAATGTGTAAAAGATATAATGTTAAATACTATGTCCGTTATGTTCTCTTCAAACCTTTGTCTTTTCCTGTAATATTCATAAATTTAGTTTTGTCTATACCTGTTTTCTTTTCATTTTTCATTACCTTATTTTTTTTTAATGAGGGAATGATGAAAACAAGCTTTCAGCTTATCTATTTACCCTCATGAAAAAAGAATTCGAATCCATAATTCTCTCTCTCTCTCTCTCTCTCTCTCTCTTCTCTCTCACTCTCTGTTTGTGTTGTGTGTGCGTGCGTACGTGCGTGCGTGTGTGAGTGCGTGCGCGCGCGCGTGTGTCTGTGTGTGTGTACGTGCGTGTGTGCGTGCGCGCCCGCCCCGTGTGTGTGTGTGTGTGTGTGTGTGTGTGTGTGTGTGCGTGCGTGTGTGTGCGTGCGTGCGCGCGCGCGCCCGTGTGTGTGTGTGTATGTGTGTGTGTTCGCAGGCAAAAGGCTCTCCAGTTCAAAGTGCCTGTGGAGACCAACAAGGACAATGAGCGTCGGTCTTGAACTGAAAAGGGCTGACGACAGCCAGCGTGCCGCACGGGACAGCCGGCAAAACAGACGGGACGTAAAGACGGCGCTCCATGCAAACTGCAGTGGCTGTGGCTGTCACAATCAGATCAATGATCCATTAGCACACTAAGCGGGATCGCCCTTTTCTTCCTCCTTTCCCCGGAGAACACATCCGGTGTGTCCATACCCCTGCGGTCTGAGCGGTTTCTGTTTGGAAAAGAAACAAATAAACAAAAGAGAGAGAGAGAGAGAGAGAGAGAGATGGACTCGCCCGACGGAAGCAACGTTTGTTGAATGTCTAGCCTCATCGGTGTGATGTTTGGCGTACAGTTCCGGGGCAGTAGGAGCATCCATCCTTAGGGTCAGGGTTAGTTTGACCCGGAAATGAGAATCAGAGGGTGGCGGTCGGAGTGTGAGCGATAGACAGGACGGGACGGAGGAGGAAGAGAGGGGAAGGGAGAGGGGGGGGGGAGGGGGGGGGGGGGCGGTATAAGTTGTCTGGGTTTCCCGAAACACCATCCCTCCGCTCCTAATCTCCTCCCTGGCTGGCAAGAACTGCATTCCTGCTGCATCGCCCATTCCCTCACATTCAGCAAAAAATTCCCAGAATCGCCTGTGGATCCCCCTCCCCCCTCCCCCCCCCCCCCCCCCCCCCCCCCCCCTGTCCTGTGCTTCTCATGTTACTGATCCGGCCCTGTGTAGGATACAGCCATTTTTTTTTTATCATCATGTATGCAACATTGTACACCAAGTTAGAGGCTTTTTCAAGGATCTTTATGTCGATGTTAAATTTTGAGGAATAAGAGTAGTGCCTCTCTTCTCATAAATCTCATCAAGCCCTGCATAAGACAGAGTGATTATTTATCGTACACGCAACGACAGCACACTAAGTCTGAGGTCTTTTGGGGTTATCTTTATGTTGATGTTAACTCTTGAGGAATATAAGTGGGTCTCAATAATAACAATATGACAAAATGACCAGACTGTCACAAAACAAAGCTTGGGTTCCGGGTAAACTTCGACCTACGAAGAAGAGCGGACGTGCGACTCTTTGCTATGCTCGATTTGCATCGTTGGTCTGTTCCCCAACCCAACCCAACCCCATACATGATTAAAAACGCCTGTTGCAACCTATCTTACATTACAGATATACTTGACGGTGGTGCTGATATGTTTAGACGTGCCCTAAGTATAGTTAACATTTTGGCACTGACTTCGATGTACTTGCCACTTCATTTGTTTAATCTCATAAATGTGTTGGGGTGAGAATGTAAGATGGCTGAAATTGAAACTGAACCTTCATTGCAAAGGGAGGGGGAACTGGTAGGGGCAGGGGGCGGAGGGGGTGGGGTGTGGGGGTGGGGAGGGAGTTCGGACGTACTGACCTGACCGTCGGAGTGTGATTGACGTTGGCATTGAGCGGGTAGGCCGGCTGATGGTGCCAGAGATCGGTGGTCGGGGAATGATGGTGAGGAGGAGGAGGCCGGGGTCCCTCCAGGACCACATTTTCATACAGCGGGCACAGGTCCACCCCGCGCTGTGTGTCCTCGTAACTGGGCACTGAAAGAGTAACAGGGCACTGTAACATTGAGTAACTGGGCACTGAAAGACAGAGTAACAGGGCACTGTAACATTGAGTAACTGGGCACTGAAAGACAGAGTAACAGGGCACTTCAACATTGAGTAACTGGGCACTGAAAGACAGAGTTACTGGGCACTGTAACATTGAGTAACTGGGCACTGAAAGACAGAGTAACAGGGCACTGTAACATTGAGTAACAGGGGCACTGTAACATTGAGTAACTGAGCACTGAAAGACAGAGTAACAGGGCACTGCAACATTGAGTAACTGGGCACTGAAAGACAGAGTAACAGGGCACTGTAACATTGAGTAACTAAGTGGGCACTGAAAGACAGAGTAACAGGGCACTGCAACATTGAGTAACTGGGCACTGAAAGACAGAGTAACTGGGCACTGTATTGAGTAACTGGCCCTGAAAGACAGAGTAACTGGGCACTGTAACATTGAGTAACTGGGCACTGAAAGACGGAATAATTGGGCACTGAAACACAGAGTTACTGGGCACTGAAACACAGAGTTACTGGGCACTGAAACACAGAGTTACTGGGCACTGAAAGGCAGAGTAACTGGGCATGAAAGACAGAGTAACTGGGCACTGAAACACAAAGTACATCGGCACTGAAACGTAGAGTAACAGGGCACTGAAATACAGAATAACTGGGCACTGAAAGACACAGTAACTGGGCACTGAAAGACAGAGTAACTGGGCACTGAAAGACACAGTAACTGAGCACTGAAACACAAAGTACATGGGCACTGAAACACAGAGTAACAGGGCACTGAAAGACAGAGTAACTGAGCACTGAAACACAAAGTACATGGGCACTGAAACACAGAGTAACAGGGCACTGAAACACAGAGTAACAGGGCACTGAAAGACAGAGTAACTGAGCACTGAAACACAAAGTACATGGGCACTGAAACACAGAGTAACAGGGCACTGAAAAACAGACTAATTGTCACTGAAACACGGAGTACATGGGCAATGAAACACAGTGTGACTTGGCACTGAAAGACAGAGTAACTGGGCATTGAAAGACAGAGTAACTGGGCACTGAAAAACACAGAGTAACTGGGCATTGAAACACAGAGTAACTGGGCACTGAAAGACAGAGTGACTGGGCACTGAAACACGAAGTAACTGGGCACTGAAACACTGAGTAACTGGGCATAGAAACACAGAGCTTGTGCAGAGTAACTAGGCACTGACACACAAGATGTTATACAGAGTAACTGAGCACTGAAACACAGAGCTTGTGCAGAGTAGTAACTAGGCACTGACACACAAGATGTTATACAGAGTAACTGAGCACTGAAACACAGAGCTTGTGCAGAGTAACTAGGCACTGACACACAAGATGTTATATAAGAACTGGCCCTCGCACTTGTGTCTTAAGAGGTTATCTTTTTATATTTTCTACTTTTCACAAGAAAATGTAGCTTGTTTTGCTCTTTCATGATTTTCTTTTGCTTCTTAGGTGGCACCTTTGGTGGTTTTTTTTTGAAAACTCAACAAACATACTACGGTATTGCACACCAGCCTTTTTCTGGTATAGCATTAGCATTCTTCTTAAAACCGAAAAGGCAGAGGAGTCAAATTACCACTTTCTTCCGCGGTCACTGAGGGTCAGAAACAATCAGGTTTCGAAATACCGTATCTGACCAGAGTTATATGTTAGTGAGCTTTCCTCCCCATTGGAGATTGTCTCCCGCTTTGGAGACTATAAGCTTGCTGAAGGTTCATTTTGAGAAGCATTTATTATTCCCCATTCACCCACTCAAGCTTGGAATTTATTAGTTTTTGTATATATATATATATATATAAGCTGTCAACACCGCCTACAGAGTTCATATATATATATATATATATATATATATGTGTGTGTGTGTGTGTGTGTGTGTGTGTGTGTGTGTGTGCACTGAAATATAAGAGGTTCGACAAAGTAACTGGGTACTGACACACAAGAGCTTGTACAGAATAACTGGGTTCTGAAACACAAAATCCTGTACAGTTTCATGAAAGTTTCTGGGAACGATGACCCGAGACCGTTGCCGAGAGGGCGGGGGCCAGAGCTTTGCGTCAGGGCTAGGCAATTACCTATTACGATCGGGGGTGGGGGGGGGGGGGGCGGTGAAATATAAGGGGGGGGGAGGGAGAGTGACAACTGGAGCAACGTTCATCTTTGCAGTCTTAAAACGACCCAGCGACATTACTTATGACTGAGGGTGAGTAGCTGGATAGAAGAACTGCATATAACCAGAAAGTTTCTGGTAACGACTGAGGATATAAAAAAGAACTCGTCACCTGATATTGCCGGATGTTTACATTGTGTGATATAAAGTGAGGTGCCTGTCAGATTGCAATGCTTTTGTGTTGCGGTTATTTACATGTGTATGCCATCATATTGTCCTATAAAAAAAAAAAAAAAAAACAGGTCGAAGGGGTCACACACACACACACACACACACACACACACACACACACACACACACACACACACACACACACACACAACACACACATCCACGCAGCAGGAACTCACAAAGCCGTGGCCTAAAGGCAATGAACGTCGAAACAGTTGACTGCCCCTGCAACCACTGGCTATGGGACTTGGACTAACTGCGGAGTTTTTCCTGCACAGTCGGAAGTCACTGGCGGCACTGATGTCATCTCCAAGTTCATTTATACAAGCTGGACATGTGTGTGTGTGTGTGTGTGTGTGTGTGTGTGTGTGTGTGTGTGCGTGCGTGCGTGCGTGCGTGCGTGCGTGTGTGTGTGTGTGTATGCGTGTGTGCGTGCGTGTGTGTGCGCGCGCACGCACGCGCGCGCGCGCGTTTCCATAACCCAACAAACTTTGGCATGAATTATGATTACAAAGACCGGTACTGAAGTCTAACTTCGCAGTAGTTAAATGCAAACTTTCGAAGATGGATATACAAAGCAAACCCCTGGCACAGTGGTGGTGTCACTGGTCCCAGCCTGGGAATCTTGCGTTCAACACCCGTCAGAAGATTATGTTCTGTGATATTTTTGTTATTCAACTACACCAGCCTACTCGTATCCAGAGTGGTTGAATGTACTGTATACAGGTTCTTATAGAAAAACTGAAACCACACAGCCCACACGAGGTATGCAACTCTGAAACTTTGCTCAAATGTCCTGACCAAAACTAGAACTATCTCGGGTCTGGCTATCTCCATGACATAATATATAAAAGGAAGAGGTATTGGGATGGGGTGGGGTGGGGGGTAACATGACGACATCACATAAAAACGGATACACTCATCAGCCTGCAATTCTGTACAAGTGATCTTCAGTACTTAACTGTGGTCAGATTTGAACTGCCCAAGCATGAACACACTCCAAATTAGAGCAATTAGCATTATTTGATTGCATTCGTATCATTGTCTTACCATGGACAATACTGACAGTAGGACAGGATATTAGTTCACAGGATATTAGTTCAAAGCTAGAAAGATCAGTGTGCAGGCTTCAACGAAGTTAAGGAAGAACTCCGAGCTACACAATTTCACTGGCCAATGTCGTGAGTCAACCCTCTTCTTTATCCTCCTTATTATTCAAACAGCCAGCACACAGTATCATTGCATGAATACATACCTCACCATCCAAATGCGGAACAAATTCATCTCCAAGTCCGTATTGATTTGATATTCAGGAGGAACAACACTCATGAATCAACCCCCAAGATGTTCATCTCGGCAACAGCCAACTCGTTTACTCCCTCCCTCCTCTCTGTCTGTCTGTCTGTCTCTCTCTCTCTCTGTGTCTCTGTGTCTCTGTCTCTCTCTGTCTCTGTCTGTCTGTCTGTCTTGTCTGTCTGTCTGTCTGTCTCTCTCTCTCTCTCTCTCCAGGAGGAGGAATATAATGAGAGAGATTATGGACCTGGCGTGGCCGGGTTGAATTGCTTGTAAAACAAAAATAAGCATCAAGTTTGGGTACCCATCATGCCGTCTTTCAGTTGGAGGCTCTAGTTTTGGGGTGACTCTAGTCTCAGTTCCTCTCCGCATCCATCCCTAGGGTGAATTCAGTTCATCTCCACATCCCATCCTAGGGTCAATTCAGTTCATCTCCACATCCATCCTTAGGGTGATTCAGTTCATCTCCACATCCATCCTTAGGGTGAATTCAGTTCATCTCCACATCCATCCCTAGGGTGAATTCAGTTCATCTCCACATCCATCCCTAGGGTCAATTCAGTTCATCTCCACATCCACCCCTAGGGTCAATTCAGTTCCTCTCCGCTCCACACCTCCCTCACCTAGGGTGAATTCAGTTCCTCTCCACATCCACACCTAGGTGAATTCAGTTCCTCTCCCCATCCATACCTAGGGTGAATTCAGTTCCTCTCCCCATCCATACCTAGGGTGAATTCAGTTCCTCTCCCCCATCCACACCTAGGGTGAATTCAGTTCCTCTCCCAATCCACACCTAGGGTGAATTCAGTTCATCTCCACATCCACACCTAGGGTGAATTCAGTTCCTCTCTCCATCCACACCTAGGGTGAATTCAGTTCATCTCCCCATCCACACCTAAGGTGAATTCAGGCCAAAGACGTCAGGGAATGACACCATTTTTTTCTTCTTCTTTGTTTTGCTGTCCCATCTTCTGTGCCACCACAGTGGCCCTGCATCCATGCCGCTCATTTTGACCCGCCCCCCCCCCCCCCCCCCCCCCTCCCCTTCCTCCGCCCACAGCCAACAGGTCCGGCCCGGCCTGCCACAGACCCCGCACCGGCAATCCACAGGAAACAGTCAATGTCAAGTCATCAAGAGGCAACCCACTGGAGGAGACCCTGCACTGCTGCCGAGTCACTTTGGGGTATTCAGTGGCGCCTGTTCTAATCCAACATATGCAGGATTCCACCTACTAAGCCCCGTATTGCTGACAATAATTGCTTAGTTGGGAAGCCAGCGTGAGTGAGCTGTCCCACGGGATGGCGCCACCACATCGGTCCAGTGACTGCCCCAATGAATTTTGCGATACGTTGATCCCAATGGAATCGAACCAAGGCCACAGACGTGGAGACGACATCAAAACTGAGGTCACCATGCGAGCAGGGCATGAGGGGCCACAGAATTTGAGACTTTCTTGTTAATGCTGATCGATGAGAATGAGGATGGTGAAGATGATACTATGGATTTCCATTCTGGTCTGAGACTGCATGACAGGGCTGTACTCTACGTTTGCTTTTATAATATATCCCGGCGTCAACCAGGCCTGAGAGATACAGATACCTGCAGAGTTGGTCAGTAAAGATGAGCAACACTCTCGGAGACACATCCATTTAGTGCATGAAAACTCGACTTTGCCGTCCCAATCTTCCCAGCTGAGCCCGTAGCCAACTCAACTCTGGGTAGGAGCCAGTCGGGGCAGAAAAATCCCACATGGCTCTGATGGGAATCGAACTCACGACCTCCCAGCCAGGAGTTTTGACGCTAACCACTTTTGCCACGGCGGCTGGTATGACACCAGTATCAGTTTCCCCTCTGCATCCATGCCTGTGTGTGTGTGAGTTCCTGACGAAGTCTGTAGTAGCAGTGAGCTTTGTGTATGGGCATGGCGCTGTTTGGACATAGTGGGGTCTTCCCAGGGGAAGACCTCACTCACGTCAGCCCCGCAGCTAAGCAATTAGTGCTGTTAATACGGGGGGCTCATTAGCTGATGTCCTGTGCATGTGTTGAATAAGGACAGGCTCTATTGAATCCCATCCAAACGACTCAGCAGTGGTGCAGCAGCTCCTGAACGGGTTTGCCTCACAACAGCTACGTGTATATAGCTGCACGTGGACTATTGGTACTCAGACTGGGACAGATCGACTTTGGGGTGTGCTATGTCTGGTAGAGCCAGTGAGGGATATCAACTGGCCTAACCAAAGAGAAGGGAATCACAAGAGCTTAGACAAAAACACATATGTTTGGGGTTTGAATTTAGCGTATGCTACTCATGACCTGAGCTGACACAGAGTTCTATGTAAGCAACTGGATACTTTTCTTTTTGTTTTTCATTGATGTCTTGATTCTTTGGAAGACCCCGATCTAAACAAAAACCATGGTCATAAACAAGATCAAAGAACAAGATGGTGGTATTTCCAGCAGGGACAATAATATGCAGAGAAGAGTCTGCATGTGAAGAAAGGAATTGTAGAACATCTGTCTCATCATCATTCGATTCCAGATGGTTGTTGTTTGTCATTGTGATTTGATATTGGTAACCACCATCATCTGCTCCCAACTCTCTCTCTGTCTGTCTGTCTGTCTGTCTCGTCTCTCTCTCTCTCTCTCTCTCTCTCTGTGTGTGTGTGTGTGTGTGTGTGTGTGTGTGTGTGTGTGTGTGACACACACACACACACACACACACACACACACACTCCCTTACTCTCACCTCCACCCCTGCTCCTCTCTCACCCTCCTCGATATATATATATATATATATATATATATATATATATAGAGAGAGAGAGAGAGAGAGAGAGAGAGAGAACTTTGACGTCATTCATTCTAGCACAGACACGATGATAAGAGGCAAATCTGACGACAACCTGTAGATAGCTAACTTTGACGTCATTCTAGCATAGATACGATAATAAGATTTGACGTCATTCTAGCACGTGTCTGCACCACCCCTCTTTTTTCTTCCCTTTGTTATCTGATACTGCCGTGACGCTTGTGAATGGCCGGAGTATTTCCTTGGCCATCCACATGACTACAGTCGAGACACTCCCTCATGCATTTGTTGAGCTCACGCGCGTCGCGCATGTAGAGGACCACGTAACTTAGCATAAAGGGGGGAAAACCATCAACATCTGAAAGATTGCTATCTCTAACCCCCCCCCCCCCCCCCCCCCCCCCCCCCCCCCCCCCCGTCGTGTGTGTCTCACACTGCACGTGCTAAGAAGTCTCTCTGCCTCCTTCCAAATGACTAAATCCCCTTCCCAATAAATTCCATTAGCTGCCATGTTTCTCTGACGGTCTGTCAGTCAGACAGACGCCAGAACCATGATGGTTAACTTAGCCATCTGAGAAGAGACATCAAGCCCCAGCAGTTTGTAGACCCACCACAGGCCCTAAGACTGAAAGCAGTCACTTTCAGGGTGCTAAACTTAATGCCAGTACAGGCCAGAGAGGGGAATGAGGTAAGGTAAGGTAATGTTGCTTATAGCCCGGCCGATCGCAAAGGGCCATATTAGGGCAAGTCACCACGTTAAAATCAACTAACAATTCATAAAAAAAAAAAAAAAAAAAAAAAAAAACTTTCACAATTTCTGTAAAATACATCGTATAAAAACGCACAAGAAACTTCGTTTAAAATCTTTCTTCCGTAAAATCTTAAATCAGATGAAAAATGTCAATCTCTTTCAGAAGCTTAAAGATCACTTCAGGTGGGACATCTCTGAACAGGGTTTTCATGGACTCTGCTGTAAAGTGTTTATGTCTAACATCGTGCAAGACCCAACAATCTAAAAGAATATGTTTTCACCACAGATTAAGTAAGCAACCTCCTTAGTCTCTTGTTTTCACTGTGAGTGGGAACATGACATGGAATGCACCATGGAGCTTCTTCACCTTTTAAAAAGATAAGAATGGGTATAAAACGAGTGGCCTGTGTGCAAGCGGCACAGGACTGTTTCGCTGACTGTCCCAGAAGAAAAGTAACTGAAATCTAGTTTCTTAAGTTTTCAGACTATGCATTGTTTGTATATACGCCTTACAGTTTTAACAGAATAACTTTATGCTAATACTTGGTAACACCTATTAAAATGATTTACGAATACTGTTGATTGTCTTAATGCTTTTCAGTAGATGATTGATGAAGACCTCTGTTTTGAATTGTAAGCAAATAGGTCATTAAAACATTTGAGCATTGAACAACTTCGAAGAGTTAATTCCCTTCAATTGTACACAGAGTCTAATTGTCTCGCACGATTTGCTAAACTTCACTCAACACCTGAGTGAAGAACTAAAGTGTAGACGGAAAATGAAAGATGATACATCTATATTAGCCTCCTTTATGCTGGCTGAGACTACACGCTTTTCTGAAGGTGCAGAGGACAAGTGTGAGGGCTCATCAAGTTGGAATCTCAGCCACTCATACAAACCAGATTCTGTTACCTCCACAGACCTTGGGACCCTATCACCTACGACTACCGGTCGGTCCAGCACAGGAGCAAGACTCCATGCTACTACTGTAAGGCCACGAGGACACTCAATCAAACAGCAGGCCCTACAGTTAGTAGAGACGTCAACAACCTAGAGAAACGTCTGTGTACCTCTACTCCCCTGGGGCAACCCCAGGTTTTCGTGTTCCCGATGGACTCCCACTCAGATCATGACATTCCCTCTCTTCATGATGAAATAAGATGACAACGGGCCAGCCATGCGGGATCAGACTGAATCTTTGGGGGGAAAAAAATCTTGAATGTGTTGAAAATTTTAATTTTTTTGAAGACAATTCCACTTAACTTGTGTCAGTCGGTTTTTTTTTTTTTGTTTGTTTTTTTTTTTGTTCACATATCATTTCATGCTTAACCTTACTTCTACTAATTCTGTCTGTCACACGCAGCACAAGCACTTGTAAGTGCTAAAGCCTTAAATACGTTGCACCTGAACCAATATTGAGTTTCTAGATTGTCTCGATAAAAAAAAATACACATTTCTTTCGATGACTAGAACCAGAAAGTTGCTCAAAAAATCACTAGTAAGAGAAAGGGTGGAGGTGAATTTTGATCTAAAAACAACGCGACGGTTTTAATACAGAACACCCTCTGAGTCCTCCGTTTAGAGAACCGCACCTGCCATCCGTTCTCCTCCCAGTTCTCCGTGATTTAACTACAGAGACACGGCTTGGAACAGGTTAAACAAGATGTCCGCAGCATGACGGAGAGTCAGAAGGGTTCGGC
>JADBJO010001239.1:297500-302500 GCA_016801955.1 Conus betulinus | reverse complement strand
GTGCTTGCTGGCAGAGAGAGAGAGAGAGAGAGAGAGAGAGAGAGAGAGAGAGAGAGAGAGTCACAGAGCGGTGTCAGTGCTGCCACACAAAGGACCACGCATCCTGCTGGCACCGCACTTCCTCCCCTCGCCCACGGCCAGTGCGAGAGAAAAAACCATCACATATGTCCGTACACGTGAATGTCAGCGCTTCCACTGCTAGGCTAGTAGTGTGGCGGTGGACCATGCTGGCCTTGGCGTGGGCGATCGCGGCAGAGGCCGCTGGCGCACTGCTCTGGCTTGATGCCGAAAGAATAGCAACCCCAAATTCCACTGACGGAGTTTTTCGGGAGATAGCTTCCCTTACTACTTTCGATTTTCTGGGGGGGGGGGGGGGGGGGGGGGGGGGGAGGCTGGGAGTTGGTCGTTGCGACGGTGACGTTAGTTGTCATCAGCCCCTTGTGTGTGTCGGGTTGTACTGAATGCAGATCGATATGTGCCCAGTTTGAAGGAGACTAACGCTACTGTGAACTGCAGACTTTTAAAAGTGTACATCGCTGCCTCAGAACAGAGCCGAGCCATCCTCATGTCTTACGCGAATGAGGGACAGGGCAGAGAGACTGGTAGGCAACTGTGTAAGCTCCCCTAGGACAGGACAGAGACTGATAGGCAACTGTGTAAGCTCCCCTAGGACAGGACAGAGACTGATAGGCAACTGTGTAAGCTTCCCTAGGACAGGGCAGAGACTGATAGGCAACTGTGTAAGCTTCCCTGGGACAGGACAGAGACTGATAGGCAACTGTGTAAGCTCCCCTAGGACAGGGCAGAGACTGATAGGCAACTGTGTAAGCTCCCTAGGACAGGACAGAGACTGGTAGGCAACTGTGTAAGCTTCCCTGGGACAGGGCAGAGACTGATAGGCAACTGTGTAAGCTTCCCCACCCCTTCACAAGGATGCTACAGTCAGTCTTCTGACAAGCAAGTCCATTGGAAAGTAGTCACCTGCTGAGGGACAAGTTGAAAGCAGAGGACTGGACATTTGAATTACTGTGTGGGAAAACTGACTTTTGAACAGTGCTCAGTCAATTAGCTGTATCCACTCCGCGCAAATGAACTTTACTCAGGTGGCGACAATTTTGACCCGGTATCAAATAAGGAGCATCAAAGAATTAGAAAAAAAAAGAAACCTGGATCAGCAAGAGCATGTTATTTTTTGCTTTCCCAGCCTCCCACCCCACCCCACCCCCACCCCTTCCTCTATTGAGACATCGTCACCTGATAAGATGCCAGACAAAAACAAAAACAAAACAAAACAAAACAAAACTGGAAACAGTAGCACATAGGCCCGTTGCACACTAACACTCGCACTGAACGAATGCTGATTCTGATCCAAGCTTTTATCGCTTGTGAAACACTGAGAACTGGACTGTGGCTGACACAGCCCGAACAGTACAAACAGCGGTCAGGGTTTATAGACTGGGGACTGAAGAAGACACTACAATTTAGACTGGCCCAGAGTACCAAGCTGCTGGTTCATATTATCCGCCCCCCGCCTTGGCTTAAGGCTGTGCCAGGCCAATTGACATATGCTAGAACACCAAGGCTACATCAAAATGTTGTTATGCTCTGCATAGTTACGCGTGGATTGTCTGCAGTTGTGACAAGCTCCTAGCATAACATCATCAGTCTCCAAAATCCCCCGAAGTCGGAGTGTGGCTGTCCACGTGGCGGGGTAATTAAAAAAATGGTCACACACGTAATGTTCCCTTCCCCAGCTGATGCATTTGTACCATAGTGTTCAAGTACTTCGGCTGTTTGGATGATCCCTGGAGTCTTTTAGCCAGGGTATGACAACAACAACATATTATCCGCCCAGCTTTCTGAAGTCAAAGAATGGGTTTCAGATTTAAATGACTGTTTGCTGTGTGTAATGTATTGACAATAATTATAATCATTTGTCTTGCAAAAGCTCTTTATTTGATTTCCTCAAAAATCCCTAATTTTCCTGTCATTGGTCAGCGTTGTCTTCACATTGAGGCTGGCGACATCTGTCAGGATTTTTTAAGGCTATAATTTTTTTTCCCTGCATTGACTTTGATTGGTAAAGATTTGTCCAAAACTTGCACATAAACAACCTTTTATAGGCAAAAGATCCATCATTTTGATAATCATATAAAGCATGAGACGAAAAGATTTGATACTGACAATACATCAACACAAAACTATGGCAGGCACCCAGCTAAGGCACACAGGTGGTCTAAGGTAGGGAACCCAGCACAGGTCATTTCTAAGCTGTGGCACACAGCTGGTCTATGGGGGGGGGGGGGGGGGGGGGGGGGGGGGGAACTCAACAAACGTCAACAACAAACTTTGGCACGCAGAGGGTCTAGGGGAGGGAACCCAATAAACGTCGACAGCAAGTTATGGCATACAGCAGGTCAAAGAGAGAGAACCAAACAAACAACTCCAGACTGTGACACATAGCTGGTCTAAGGGAGGGAACCAACACACGTCGACACCGGAACCATGGTACACAGCTTAGTCTAAGGGAGAGAACCCGATCAACGTCGACGCTAAGCTATGGCACACAGCTGGTCTAAGGGTGAGAACCCGATCAACATCGACACTATGGCACACATCTGGTCTAAGGGAGGAAACTTTACAAACATCAACACCAAGCTATGGCACACAGCTGGTCTAAGGGAGAGAACCCGATCAACGTTGACACAAAGCTATGGCACACAGCTGGTCTAAGGGAGGAAACCCTACAAACATCAACACCAAGCTATGGCACACAGCTGGTCTAAGGGAGAGAACCCGATCAACGTTGACACAAAGCTATGGCACACAGCTGGTCTAAGGGAGGGAATCCAATGAACGTCAACACCAACCCATGGCAGACAGCTGGTTTAAAGGAAGAACCCATGACAATGACATTAGTCCACGCGAAACTGGCAGACTGCTGGTTTATTAAGGGACGGACTCCTAAATTACGTCAATACTAAGATTTGGCAGAGAACTTACGTGTGGGAGCCAGACCCACGACGTAAGTCTGTACTATGCAATACCATGGCAAATACCTGGGTCAAGAGGGACCCCTGGCATACGTCAAACAAAGTTATGGCAAACAGCTACTTCGAGCGAGGGACTCTAGTATATGTTATCACTAAGCTGTTGCAGATAGATCAGTCTACGAAAGGGACACCAACATACTCATCACTAAGCCACAGCAAACAGCTGGTCTAAGCATGGCCCAGGCACATGTCATCACCAGTGCATAGTCTGATACGGGAGGGATTCCTGACAAACAGCTGACCATGGTATTGCAAGGTCTCTGTGGTACTGACACATCGGAATCATATAACTTTGTTTCCTGAGGAACCGTGACAGTTCTTCACAAGGCTGTGTTGGTCCTCAGTGAATCCACCCTTGAAGAAAAATCCTTGGCTATCAGTTCCAGACGCTATGTATCATCCGATTTTGTTTGGTCGATAGGTTTTGAATGAGGATAATAGCGAATGGTCAAGAGGGGAAAAACTGTTGAGAAAAAGTGTTGGAGTTCAGAAAAAAAAAAAAAAATTCTGTTCGACGACAATGTCCATCTTGAAGGGTCCAGACAGAAAAAAAAGTCGATCCCACGGACCAGTGCAAAAGTCATCCAGCGCTTCAATTTAGGAATGATTTTAGCTGGCCTCTAATTCGATGTTTACTCATTTGCAGTTTCAGCACCCTTAACGATGTGCTAAACGATAAGGAATGGGAGGGGGAGGTAAGGCTGGAGAGGGGAGAGGGCAGAGAAGACACGGGCAGGCAAGCAGGCAATCCAAGACAAGGACTTCGCAAAGATTTGAATAAAAAAAAAAAAGAGGGGGACGGGAGGGAGGACCAGGGAAGGGGGGGGTGGGTGTAAAAAGTGAGGTAGAACCAGGCGTTGAGTGCAAGAAAAGACCAGAACATCTGAATCTTAAAAGTAACTCTGCCGATTAACACGAACAAATATAGCACAGGACAAAACAGGTCTAGGTAGTGGTGAAAATGCTATAGATTTCAATTTTGGTACCATACTACGTATGACAGAGGTGTCTTCAAATTACAAGACAAAATCATTCATCTGTTTGTCCATGTTAATGGGCGGAGGAGTTACTTAATTTTTTTTTTCCATTTCCGCTAGCGGTCACCTCTTTTTGAAACAGAATACCTGAAGCCTATTCTTTTCCTTCTTATGATGATCCATTAAGATAAGAGTGGTGGTGAAAATGCTACAGACTTTAATTTTGATTCCAGACTGCGTATGATAGAGTTGTCTCCAAGTTGAAAGACACATAATCTGGAGAAAGAGACATAATCTGGAGTCAGTCAGGCCAAACAGATACAGTTACCTGCGGTGTTAAGAAATTTGAGCAGGTCTCTCAGAGACACCCGTTTTTCGAAGTGGACGAGAGTCGACAATGAGGGATTTTTCTTCCGTTAAAAAGATGAACAAACTTTATGGTTTTTGTGTTTTCCCCTTTCAAGTTTCCGCATAATACAATTATCAACTACACTGAGGTCTGTCGTTGTTGTTCGTTTTGATTTTGTTGCTATTTTCCCCCCAAAATTTCAGCAGAATCGTAAAAACTCTCAACTCCTTGCCCATCCCTTCACTGTTTAGAGTGAAGCGGGGGGGGGGGGGGGGGGGGGGGGGGGGGGGGGGACGGGGGAAGGGGCAAGGGGGGGATGAGGGAGCGTCTCAAATGTTAAATGTCAGGTCGGGAGCCATCTGAATCATTTGCAATGAAAATCAAATGTCAAGGCCATAGCATCCCTGTTTTTAAACTCGGTGAAATCGAGAAAGTCGTTTTCATAGCATTCTACAAAATATCAACTCTCTCTCTCTCTCTCTCTCTCTCTCTCTCTCTCTCTCTCTCTCTCTCTCTCTCTCTGCGCGCGCGCGCGCGCGTGTGTGTGTGTGTGTGTGTGTGTGTGTGTGTGTGTGTGTGTGTGTGTGTGTGTGTGTGTGTGTGCATGCATGTGTGTGCATG
>JADBJO010001239.1:287500-292500 GCA_016801955.1 Conus betulinus | reverse complement strand
CTTACTCTCAGTTTGAAAACTGCCAGATTTGACTGCGCTGTCAGCTTTCCCGAAAACGAATCGAGCTTACACTACGTAGCATAGGTTGTTCATCATGCAAGGGTCGTAACTTCCCGACAGCACGTATTGATCGAAGAATATAGTCCCTCGCGTGATTGCCTCTCTTTGTATGCTTGTGGTTGCAGCTTTTTTGCTGAATTCGGTTTGCTAGGCAATAGCTGTAAAGATCGTCTGAAGAAAATGCAAAGTATATTGGGGGAAGAGCATGAGTTGATTTATGATGCAAATGAAAATCCCCACACTTTTCAGTATCATCATAATTGCTCGAAACTCTTTCAATTTTAGCATATACCCCATGCTGCACACAGTACGTCTTGCACACACACACACCACACACACACACACACACACACACACACACACACACACAGCGTAACATATGTGTGTAAATTCCTCGCTAGAAAAATAATTCAGTGGTGGCCTACCCATTTTAATTTGGCTTACAACCTTCCTCAGTACGTCAACCCCCGTTCCCTTCCCCCTCCCCCTCCCACCTGCCCACTCCCAGTCCCTCGATTTCTCATCCTCTGCTTCCCCCATCCCCCTCTCGTGCTCTCCATTTGTTTACATGCACATACACACTGTGCATGCATACACAAGTACAGACGCGCGCGCATACACACACACACGTAGGCTACACACTCACACTCACACAAACACACACGCGCGCGCGCGCGCGCACGCACGCACGCACGCACGCACGCACGCACGCACACACACACACACACACATTCAGCGACGCACGTATATGCAGACTGTAGGCCTACATGGACAAAAAAACAGCGCGTCGGCGACCTGTCGAGCTTTAGATCCGTAACCCCACTAATTGCATCCCTCTTCCACCCCCACCCCAGTCTCCTGTCTTATTCTATGCTTCTCCTTCTGTCTGCAGCACTGTGAAAGCAACGGCGGCACTGGTTCCCCAGTGACTCTCATCAAAGACTATGCCATGCAGGTCGTGCAGTCTTTGCTTCCACGTCCACTGATCTGGCGGCAAACGTTCCGGAGTGCTGTTTTAATTGGGGGTGCTGTTGGATTCTTTTTTGAACCCTTGACGGCGAGAACACCACAGAATTACGGACTGTGGTGTGTTTCTGTTTGACGCCAAGAGCACAGACACAATCAGCCGTGTCTCCCTGATGAGTCCGATCCAGCGGACGAAAGGCCTAGGAGCAGGCAAACAATATAGATCTGTCTTCGAAAGAGATTGCGATGGTTCCCTCATGCAGCTAGTGAAGGGTTTTCATATTTATAATATGTATTTTCCCATTTTCTTCATCTTCAACCCTTCTTTTTTTTCAGTTTCAAAATCTTTGTCAGGTCATTACTATAATGATGGAAGAATTGTTAAACATGCACTTGTATTCCCCCCACTACTTAATAGCTCAGCATGAACCCAGAATATTTCAGAGTATGTCTGTCAGTGTCAGTATGTCTTTCGTGGTAGACCGGAGGTTTGACCAATACATTTAACACTAAATACTCTAATTTGGAGGCTGTTCACGCTCGGAAACCCTTACTTCTGAGCGAGTTGGATACCAAAGATCACATGTACTTAATTGCAGGTTGATGGGCACAGCCGTTTTGGCGCAATGAGAGGAAAAATTACAAATACAAACATTACTCAGTGATTATAGAATGGAAAATTCCTCTAAGGGCATTGAATTACGCCCCAAAAAAGTTACCTCTGCGTGAACATGGTAGAACTAATACATCTTTTTGTTTTCTTTTACTGAAAAAGGCCTAATTTCGTCCTTGAAAAGGCCAGCATAAGGTTTAAGTGCAGGGCGTGATCCTCAGGAACTTTCACAGTATATACCGCAGACGGAACTGTAGTGAAACGCACCCAAACAACTAATTTGGGAGGGTTTTTCTTTGACATCAAACTTTCATAAAATGTCCACATGAATCATTCACTAAATAAACCAAGGAAAGGTGTTATATTCCTTTAAAAAAAAGTGTTTGCAAACAGAATTGGAGGGAAGATATAAAATTCTTTAAATATCGTCATCAGCTGTAGCTTATTCATCCAGTAAAGGCTGGAAAATTTGTCGGTGTACCACTATGCCAACTAAACAAAGCGCGGACAGCGAGGTGTGTTTGCATTTTTCTTCTCGGAGTTTCGTTTCATGTGTCAGAGTCAAGAACTTGCTGAGAAGCAGGAGTTTTGCCTCTTAATGGCCATCAAAATATTTTTGCTACAAAATGTATTTTAGACGTTTCACATACGAATTTTTTTTTAATTATTAGAATGAGTTGATTTTCAATCAAAAATTGATATGCAGAGGCGAGCTCGTTCAGTTCAGTGAATGATATCTCATGTTCATCTCTAACATTCTCAAAAATCGAGACAGAGAAAGAAGATAAATTATTGTGAATACTTCCACTTCTCCGATCCGGACTTGGATGCTGGATACCCTAAGTTATGAATCACAACAATCTATTCAAAACTGATTCGTTTCACATGCTTGATATTTCAGTTTGTTCTAATATTGCAAGTTTGTATCCAAACCATTTCAAAAATCTTTAAAGATGGTTGCTGTCTCAATACTGGAAATCAGGTGCAGCCTTTGTAATAGGCTACCAACATTGAAGGTATTACCGCACATATGTGCGTGCATATTCACAAGTGCCAACTTCTTCTTCTTCTTCTTCTTCTTCTACTACTACTACTACTGCTACTACTATTACTATTACTACTACTACTTCTGCTACAACTTCTTCTTCTTCTTCTTCTTCTTCTTCTTCTCACATTTACGAACAACACGTGTGATATGACGCTACTCATTATATTGATGTATAATATTAATTTTGCAACTACAGTTCCTACAGTTTCATTGACTGTTAAGTTGTTTTTTGTTTTTTTTTTTTGACAGAATGACTTTTCCTTTTATTCTCTGTCTTCCCTCAGCACACACACACACACACACACACACACACACACACACACACACACACACGCACACACACAAACACACACACACACACACACACACACACACACACACACACACACACAGAGAGAGAGAGAGAGAGAGAGAGAGAGAGAGAGAGAGAGAGAGAGAGATCTACACACACACACACAAACACAACACACACACACACACACACACACACACACACACACACACACACACATACACACACACACACATCTACTCACACACACACACACGCGCGCGCACACACACACACACACACACACACACACACACACACACACACACACACACACACACACACACACACACGCACACACACACAAACACACTTACACACACACACACGCACGCATGCACGCACACACATGGATGATAAACACCTCCCAAAGACAGCTTGCCAGTCTGAAAATCCTGCGAGATTCGCCATCTCTCGATGATTAACTGGCATCAGATCAGAGCCACCAGCTTTGAAGAGGAGGACTTTCTGCCAGGAGAAAAAAGAAAAAGAAACACCCGAAGTGCTGGGGAGGACCCAGAGAAGCACTGTCTTCACTCGCCTTTTGAGCAGTCCTGTACCACCCTTGGGGGCCTGCGCTGTGTTGACGATGGGTACAGGCACGCGCAGGACACAAGGGACATAACTGCTCCTGAACAGAGGTAAATCAGACTACAGGATGCACCTCATAACAGCCTTAAAATAGTATACCCATGGGTGTACCAGCCCGTATTTTATGACTGCAGAGCCCACCGGCGAAAAATACCACCCTCCAGCTGCCGAGCACACCCCACAAACCCAACCACCCCTGCCCACGGACAGATGAAGACAGTGCCACTCCAGACACAGCCAAGCTTTTGCCATACGGTCTTATGTGCCCTAAAGAGAGAATCCAAAGTTGAAGTCTTTCCCACTGTCAACAGGACTTTCCCTGTGGCCAGTGGGTCTTTCCTCACCGTCACTGGACCTTTCTCAGGGTCAGCCTAGTTAAGGCAAGGATGTTCTAGAGCAAGAGGCTAGTTTTCACTGAGGCCGTAAAAGAAAGCAGACGCCAACACAATGCCATTGCAACGGACTTAAAATAAATATTCTCGCTTATCTTGAAGTCAATGACATTCGATCATGTGCCACACGCCAACCGGATTAAATTCGGTCGGTTTTATTTTAGGTTTCTATACGACGAAACTACTGTTTTGGTGGGAGAAAAGCGTAGGCTTACAACAAAACTGTTTGGACGTGAAAATTAATACGCCAAGGCCTTGACTATTTATAGACAGACAATAATAGATTGTTCTGTCCCTTCTGTCTGAAAATTAATTCCCCTTCTTTTCTTCCTCATACCCATCAAGATGCATGCTAGCTATTTCAGACAAGTAGATTAAAATGAAAGGAATGGGATTATTCTGAGAAAGCCAGTTTGCGCAAAGATAGCATTGTGGGCGAGGTCAGAGTTATTTATAAGGTACAAAACATTATGTATTCCGAGTGTTACACTTCAAAAAATGGGTTTCACACAGAAGTTGGGGGAGGAGAAGAAATAGTATGAAATAGTACGACGTTATGAATATCAAAAATTCAACCCTTCACTGATATTATGGGAATAATTGAGCTCTGCATTTTGAACAAAGCCATTTGTTTATGCCCACCCAGAGTCGAATTTCATGTGTAGAAATTAGGCTCAGAGTCAGATTGGGAAACAGGGGGAAGGAACTGTGCTCGTGCGATTCATTGTTTCGATTGCTGTTAAACTCGTTAACCGGCTCTGGATGACGTTTCTTAAGGAAAACATCTTCATCCACATGCGCGTGCATACACACACACACACACACACACACACACACACACACACACGCGCGCGCGCGTGCGCGTGCGCGTGTAGGCGTATTAAAATGTATACTGAATAACACGCTCCCTTCCTTCATACAGACGCTCCTCTTTTTCTCGTCCCAACTGGCCTATAGGTCATTAAAACAAACAAAAACCTGCAACACCTGTCCTTAGCG
>JADBJO010001239.1:197500-282500 GCA_016801955.1 Conus betulinus | reverse complement strand
GATTAAATGCGTTATACAAGTACAATCAGAGAGAGAGAGAGAGAGAGAGAGAGAGGAGAGAGAGAGAGAGAGAGAGAGAGAGAGAGAGAGAGAGAGATGCGTGCGTGCTAACGTTCAAAGATGGTCTTTCAACTTGTAGGTTCAGCGCCTTCTGAATCGCTTGACTAATTTTCTGGTGGTCTTGTATCTCCACAACCACACACTCCCCTCCCTTACACGATCACCAGATTCTCATCACCACCCCCCTAACTAGCTGTTAATTCTGGATTAGGGTAATACGAAAAGACGGGTGGGGGAGAGGGGCGGGGGAGGGGGGCAGGGGGAGGGGGAGGGGGCACGAACAACTTACAGAAAGAGAAGGAGGAAGGGGAATGCCGTGGTGTGAATCTTACGGAATTTAATCAGTGGTTAGTATCATGGGAAATGATAAGGGACGTAAATTTCAGTGGTGGTTAATCCAGCGATGGGTCCACGCAAACATACCCTTCACACAGACCTCCACATCCACATCTACATCCACTCGCCTGGACATACCATCGAAAGCATACTGTTTCACATACAGCTGACAATGAAATCACAGATCCACCTTCTTACACACATACACACACACGCGCGCGCGCGCGCGCACGCACCCACGCACACACAAACACACATGCACGCACGCACACACATGCACGCACGCGCGCACACACACACACACACACACACACACACACACACACACACACACACACACACACACACACACACACACACGCACGCAAGCACGTACACACACACACACACACACACACACACACACACACACACACACACACACACATGCACACACACACACATGCACACACACACACTCACACACACACACACACACAAACATACACACACGCATGAACGTACACGCGCTCGTGCGCACGCACACACACACACACGACACACACACACACACACACACACACACACACACACACACACGCACACACGCGCGCACGCGCGCTCGTCGTGCGCACACACATACACGCACATACACACACACACACACACACACACACACACACACACACACACACACACACACACACGCACACACACACACCATCTCTCACACTCACACGTACGGACACGTTCACACACACACACACACACACACACACACACACACACACACACACACACACACCACAACACAACACAACTCACGTGCACCTGCCAGTGTGCACACGCACACTCAACTGCTCCTCTAGCTTGGCATACACTCTCATAAATGTAGACTCACACACCTGTGGCACAATCTTTTATAGACAATAATTATCGTGAATGTGGTAAGGTAATCCAATCATTCAACGGCTGGGATTTTAGTGTTTTCAGTCGTTTCGCCCAAATCGTTCCACTCTGCAGTTGTCTGCCTTGGACCTGACATGACTATCCTGCTCTCCCCAGCTGGGTTTAATGGTTTCAATGTGTATTGCCGAAAGATCTCTCTGCTTGCGTGTTGTTGTTGTGTTGTTGTTGTTGTTTTTCGCACCCAGCCTTTCGCTCTGGTTTGTCACGGGTCCGGAATAGCTCAGTTGGTAGAGCGCCGAACTCGTAATCCAAGGGTTGAGGGTTCGAATCTCCGCCAGGCCGTTTCAGTACAGGGGGATTTTTTTCCCTCGGAGTTAACATTAGGGATCTGACTTGTGTGGAAAATGTTATGTGTGCGTTCACACACGGAACCCTCGGTATATAGTCTCATTCTAAGGACTGTTGGATACTTGCCTGTCCATGTAGGGAATGTCCGCAGTAGTATCAGCCTGCTTACGCAGAAGAAGAAGAAGAAGAAGAAGAAAGAAGAAGAAGAAGCAGAAGAAGAAGTCACGGTCCACGCTGCGTGTCCCTGGCTCTGGAACAGGTGAGCCACGAGGGCGACGAGTCCTTGTCAAAAGTCACTTTCGGAGAAAAGACATTCAACTGAAGAACAGTGCATGCGCGCGCGCGCGCGCACACACACACACACACACACACACACACACACACACACACACACACACACACAAGAACGCAAGAACATACGCGCGCTTGTGCGCGCGCGCGCGCGCGCGCACACACACACACACACACACACACACACACACACACACATACGCACGCACGGGCAGGCGCGCGCGTGCGCGTGCGCGTGCGCCGCGCACGCACACACACACACACACACACGCACACACACACACATATACACACACACCTTCTCTGACACTCACACGCACAGACACGTTCATATAGACATACAGACACAGACACACACAAACACAAACACAGACACACACAGACACACAGACACACACACACACACACACACACACACACACACACACACACACACACACACACACACACACACACACACACACATACACACACTTTTCTTCTGAGAAGGCTCTCTTCTCATTGCCTCTTCAGCGTTCGAGGCGTTTAGGCATATTGGCATACAGGACTGAACGACCTTTTGACTAAAAACTCGATTTTCAGCTTAGTGTAAATCTGCAAGAATGCCTGGAATGCTGTCTCTTATTAGGACTACAGAGAAATTGTCTCTTTTCCAAGTTCGGGCTGTGTGTTGTGCATTGAATTCGTTTTTCTTTTTCTCTTTTTTTTTTTCTTGTCGGTTTTTTTTTTGTTTGTTTTTTGTTGTTTTTGTTTGTTTGTTCCTTCGCTGCAACCAAATAAGGATCCTGCCTCTGACGTCATCAAACACTGTACACAAAGCTGCTGCACTTCATGACGCATTTTACGCGCTTTGAAATTCTCATGCGCATTCAGCAGAGCGTTTCAGCGCTTTCATGCATTGTTTTGTTTTCAAGGCTCTCAAAACCAGTTCGAGTGTCCAGGACAGGGATTCTGGTAGACTGGAGTGTACTTGGTTCTGAACACGGGCGACTTTGGTTCAAGTCGGACTTCGATGCATTCCCCTATGCAGCCACTCCCCATTAAAGAAAAAAGCCTTTTGCTTCACAGGCCCAGCTTCTGTACGTTGTGACCAGCTTCCCGGAATGTTCCAGACAATTTCTTCCAGAGGATTTTTAGTAGGCTGGCTCTAGAGGTACACACGTTGATCTAATGCTTCCGGGTCGCCCTGAGGTCAAAGGTAGCTTTCCAGGTCAGTGTGTGTTTTGTCCTAGGGTAAGGTGCGCTCTTTGATCTGAAAATGTGCACTGTGTTCTTCTTTGACCAGACTGAAGATCAGTTCCTGGTGTTTATATTTACAAACTGCTCAGAGGAACAGAGCTGTATGAATGCTGCCCTGGCCTTTCCGATCCTTGCTCTGACGTCGGCGTCTGTGGCCCCATGTGGTCGCGACGACCTTGCCCAGGTAGGTAAAGGCTTCTACCCCCTCTAGCATTTCACTGTCCAGTATGATCGAATTGGTGCCGACAGCAAGGAAATATATGAATATAAAAAAACCCTTCTCTGTCAGCCCATGGAGACCACTATATCCAAACTTGAAGACGGAGCTATTCATATCGTCTGCCCTGAGGCCTTTCGTCCACTGGATCGGACTCGTCAGGGAGGCACAGCTGATCGTCTGCGGTCCCATGGCATGATATAGAGATATACGTCGGTCTACAATTCCATGATATTCTTACTACCATGGGCTCAAAAACAGAATCCAACAGTACCCCAAAGCAGCCGCTGAGAGTAGAAAAGTGAAACGAAAAGAAAGTGTGGTAAAGAAATACGTCGCTGGAAAACTAAAATCATGTACAAAAATGGAAGAGTACATCTTTGAGCCTATGCTTGAGTTTCCGTTTAAAGATGCAATGGAAATTAGAAAAAAAAAAAAAAAGTCAACCTTCGGAGTGTTTGGTCTCAACTATTGAATAATCCTAGTATTAGCTAAAAATAGGATTAGCTAAGAATTGTGCAGGACAGCCTTTACTTGGATCTCGTAAGAAGAAGAAAACAAGTGCAGGCTAACAAGTTCTCCATCAATACGTTCATGACTTTGCAAAGATTCGAAAGAAAAGTAAGTGGATGGTAGGGGGAATACATATAATACAAACGAAAAGTCAGAGAAGTAAATCATAAATATATAATCTTTCACTAGTAGCCAATGGAGACCGTTATAACCAATCTTGAAGACAGAACTATTCATATTGTTGGCTCCGAGACCTTTCGTTCGCTGAATCGGATCTGTCAACAAGGTATGATTAACTGATTAAAAGGTTCCTTGGCATGATATAGAGATATACCACAATCTACAATTCCTTGGTATTCTCGCCACCAAGTGTTCAAAAACGAATTCCAACAGCATCCATAAGCAGCCAGTGAACGATAGAAAGTAAAACAAAAGAAACTGTGGTAAAGAAATCAGTTGCCGAAAAACTAAAATCATGTATAAAGAATTATAAGGGTACGTCTTTGAGCCTATGCTTGAGGATCATTGAAGGATGCGAGGGAGATCAAAAAGTGTCAACAGTCAGAGTGGTCAGCTCCACTGTTTAATAAAGCAAGCATTTACAGCAGGTAAGAGTTGTGCAGGACAACTTTTACTCGGATCTCGTAAGAGATGGAATCTCCCTCTGATTGACCAAGCAAATATAAAACACACACACACACACACACACACACACACACACACACACACACACACGCGCGCGCGCGCGCACGCACACATGCACACACACACACACACACACACACACACACACACACACACACACACACACACACACACACACACAACACATGTCTATCTATCTATCTATCCACTCTCTCTCTCTCTCTCTTTCTCTCTCTCTCTCTCTCTCTCTATATATATATATACACATATACACACATATACATATACATACATACATATATGCGGATAGTCAACACGTGTACAATCGGAATATTAGACTTCTATTTCCAATCGACCCCGGGATCAGCTTCAAAGAGCTCCCCAGTAAAGAGGAAGCCAGATAAATTTTCTGTGTACAAAAAATCCCATGGTTGTGAATGTGAATGCGGTAGGTGAGAATGTACCTCATTTATGCTGGACATGTGGTTTCATGGATGCACACACAAGCCGATTGTCCTCAGGCACAACAAATCAATGAAGTCCGTCTATCAAAAGAGAGCGCACTGATCATGTCCTTGCGGTTGAAAATCAAGTATCTGGACTTTGCGTGAAGGAATAGACCATACAGAGCTTCACTGCCGTCACAACAGTAAGAGACACAGGTTGTATCATAGCTGGCGTCAAATGTTTCTTTTTAGGGATGAACAGGACACCGGCACTACACAACCTGGCATCATGTTTGATGGACACGTTGAGTCATTTTCTACGGCAAAAATAAGTATTTCTATAACCTATTTTTGTGGTGAAGTATGTGCTCTTAGGCTTCCCGGTGACAGACCTTGTGTCATCCACATAGTGTGGAAATGATAGGTCCTTAGTGTGTCATCAACAAGCTCTGGGGGGCCGGAATAGCTCAGTTGGTAGAGCGCCGGACTCGTAATTCAAGGGTTGAGGGTTCGAATCTCCGCCGGGCCGTTTCGATACAGGGGGATTTTCCCCTCGGAGTTCACATTAGTTCTGACTCCATTTTCCATACAGTCCTTCGAATGAGACTATAAACCGCACGCATAACATCTTGCACACACGTCAGATCCCTTCACCAACTTTCGGAAGAGAAGGCCAGTTTGGCCGTTGCTATGGATGACACGTTACACATAGCATGCACCTTCCCCGAAAATGGAGTATGGCTGCCTTAATGGCGGGGATAAAAAAAAAGGTCATGCACACAAAACTTCACTCCTGTTTTAGGGTAGATGGGATTAATACTTGCCTGTCCATATAGGTAGTGTCCCGCAGGAGTATCAGCCTGCGTACGCAGAAGAAGAAGATCCACAAGCTCTCGTCACAACTCGTTCCAGACAAAACAAACAAATAAATCTGTCAAACCTTCGCTGTCCCCGCTATTCCAACCCTGAAAGTGGCCGTAGATCAACTAAGAGACGTTTGAAAAAAAAAAGAGGAAGACACGCTGAAGACATGTTTTGAAAGTGTCGCTGTATAGATGTAAAGATTCCAAATGTTCTTTTGAGGTGGAAGATGGTGTGCTGTACACAGATGTTACTGATAAAAATGTTGTTACACATCAGCTCATTTTGTCCGCTGATCACACATATGTGAATTAATGTTCTTTAGTGAAAAAAAGTGAACGTGTGTGTATGCAAACACAACTTAACGCTGCCCAAAAAGACCAAAGATAAAGTTGTGTCCCTTGGTCAAAAACCAGATTTTAAAAAATTCATTTTTGATGTGTCGTTCGTTCTTTATACCCCCCCCCCCCCTCCCCCCCCCCTCCCTACCAAGATGGTGCCTGCTTTTGTAACTTTTGCTGCCCCTGTCAGCAATCTCAGTGCTCTTGGTGGAGAATGGATTTCCATCACCTGGATCGACGACTGTCAGCAACATTCGCAGCACATCCAGCGGATGCTCATGTCTCGCCCCATTCTTCTAATGCTTGACTTGCGGCAGGATTAAGGTGTCTGCACCGATGCCAGTTCTTGTGGGCTGGAAAATATCTTCGAGAGCGAAGGATGCCTTTCTCCACCCCTTGAAGTCCCCATAAAAAAACGAAAAACAAAAAAAAAACAAACAAAAAAAAAAAAAAAAAACAAAAAAAAAACAAAACAACAACAACAACAACAAAAAAAAACCAACAACGCCTTTCTGTTTTCAACGGTGGCATCTACCATTCAATGTGAGTGTTTCGTTATCGTTTTGGAACTTCGAAAGTCCTGAAGTCCCCCCCCCCCCCGCGCGCGCGCGCGCGCGCGCGCGCACACACACACACACACACACACACACACACACACACACACACACACACACACACACACACACACACACACACACACACACACACACACACACACACACACACACACACACACATTTGCAAGCGTCAGAAACAAAGAAGAACCAAACTGTGATTCTCTGTGTGTGTGTGTGTGTGTGTGTGTGTGTGTGTGTGGAGCATACGTGTCTGGCACACATGTATGAATGGGTGACAGAAGGTGACTGGTTTATCACCTCTAGGATAGGTGGTTGAATCAGAGGCAAACTGGGCGACGACGTCAGAGAGAGAGAGAGAGAGAGAGAGAGAGAGAGAGAGAGAGAGAGAGAGAGAGAGGCAGGCGTTGGCGAGGGCGCATAGTGTACAAAGTAAATATAAAGGCCGCGACTGGCCTGTGTTCGGCTCAGCAAAGCTCCAAATAAGGTATTCAAAGAAATGAACGATGAGAAAAGAAAAAGACCATTAATATTCTTCGGACAAACAAAATCATATATATAAAAAAAAAAACACTATCAATGTGATTTTTCTGTTCTTTTCAGGATATTTTTTCCTGGACAGAGTTGGGGCGTGTAGCCTATGTTTTTGTTTGTTTGTTTGCTTTTGAGAAAGGTACAGGCACAGTGAGTGAGTGAGTGAGTGAGTGTGTGTGTGTGTGTGTGTGTGTGTGTGTGTGTGTGTGTGTGTGTGTGCGCGCGCGCGCGCGCGCGCGCTCGCTTACTTGCTTGCTCTGTAAGCTGACAAAAATTGTCGAAGACCGAAAAGGTATTGTGGCTGGGTGAAGCCGAATGTGTGTGTGTGTGTGTGTGTGTGTGTGTGTGTGTGTGTGTGTGTGTGTGTGTGTGTGAAAGGAGGGGGGGGGGGGGGGCTGTCTAAAAAGATCTGTGAGGACCAGGGGCCTTTTCGCTGTAAAAAAACGGTTTTTTTTTTGTTTTTTTTTTTTTTTTTTCTGCACTGTTAATGCCAAACTTTGAAAGAAAACGTATTTTTGAGTCTGTGAGGACCTGTTAATGTGTTGATTTTGAAACAATGTCTGTGTAATTTTGTGTGAGCTTGAGTCTACCACTGAAATGATCACAAAGTCGATTGATGGGCGAGGATTTTACCCTTCTGCTAGAATTATGAATATGATTATCATCGACTGCCAAACTTCTCTAGGATAATCGCGCACACGCACACACACACACGCACGCACACGCACACACACACACGCACGCACGCACGCACGCACACACACACACACACACACACACACACACACACACACACACACACACACACACACACACACACACACCACACACACACACACACAGGCCCACATGGCACACGCACACACACACACACACACACACACACACACGCGCGCGCGCGCACACACACACACACACACACACACACACACACACACACACCCGTAGGACATACACACCGAGTACACATTAACCATCTGTTTCTCTTTCTCTACCCATCTTTCTGAGCATACACTTCAAGCAATTAAATGCAGTCAGCCCTTCCATTAAGAGACTAGCAGCCCTGAAAAGGACGTGTGGTCCACGGGGATTTGATGTTAAAAACTATGAACTAAAAGACAACACAATCCGTAAGATTCCACTCCCTCGATCAAACTTGCTGGGACAGTTATAAACTTGTCTTAACGAGTGTTCGACAGAATCCTTTGGGAACCGAACATTGACGTTTTCGATCGCAGGGATACAAATGAGAAACTCGATTCTGTGGGAAAAAATTTTTGGTTTCATTCTAACGAATAAAAAGAAAGTGTTCACAGTGGCCACACACAGTAAAAAAAAAAACATGAAGAACGTTTGGTAGGATTCAGTCCGTGCGCTGTTTACTGATGTTTGCGCGTGTCACACGCGTGTTAGGTTTGTCACCGAATTACTCCCCTTGCAGTGTCTGTGTCACGCGGCGCCCTGCGTCGCAGTAACCCATTGACGTCAACCAGTAGGCCTATTTAGCATAAGCTCTGGACCGGGGCGGACGAACATCACCAGACGGAGAAGGTAAAAGCTTGCTTTACAATAATATTTGATAACAAGGGAGATGTGTGTGCTTGATTCATTCTAGTTATGAATAAGTCGATATGCTTTGATGTGCTATCCTGTATAGCTGTTTTGTGATTGTCTGTGTAAAGTGTAGACGTATCATTTCGATCGTCTGCTCTGTGAACAACAAATGGCTGTCGTGATGTGAATTTGCGCACAGAGCATGAGCCAGTTGCTTCATCCAGGGATGTTGCACGGGAAAGATTTCATTTTTACGTCCCCTCTCCCGGCGACTATTCCGCATCATGTTCCTCGTCATTAAAGATGTCCGATATTTAGAAGAAAAAACACACACACATACAAAATAAAACACGGGCAGAATTTGTTGGTTGAACTCGCAAGTAATTGACTAGTACCAATGAATGGCTGCTCAGCAGATCCAGTATTACTCCACTGTTTACAAAACTGATTAGACATCGCATTGAGGAATGATTAAGATTTTTTTTCTCCACCTTGTATTTAATACATTCTTTTTTCCTTTATATAGAAAATGAAAGAAAATAGAATGAAACACTAAATCAGAATTTAGCCTTGAGGTCATGTAATTTATATGAAATTCACAATTGTTTTAATTATTTAAGTCCAGCTTTTTATGTCTAATATTTTTTAACATTGGTATTGGGTGTTGCTTTTTGTGCTGTCCCATCGTCTGTGCCACCTCATTGGCATTACGCCCACGCCGCTCATTCTGACCCATGCCAACAGCCCCAGGCCGGCCTGGCTCACTGCAGCTCTGGCACTAGCAATTCAAAGGAAGCAGTCAGTATCAAGTCGTCAAGAGACAAACCACCAGAAGGGACACTGCTCTGCTGTCGAGTCACTTCTGTGGTGTCCAGTGGGGTCAGTTCTGATCCAACATAGGCAGGACACCACCAGCTAAGGCCCCTACTGACGGTAGTTGCTTACTCGTGGAGCCAGCATGAGTGAGCTCGCCCCCTGGAGGGCACCACCATGTCCGTCCAACGAGAGCTCCCATGAACTTGCAGATACAGGTGACCCCAGCAGAATGAAACCAAGCCCATAGACACGAAGAGGACATCAAAATTGAGGTCATCCTGAGAGCAGGGCATATAGGGTCATAGAATTTGATAATTTTTTTTTGTTAATGCTGATCATTGTGAATGAGGATGATGAAGATGATGCTACGGATTTCTATTCCAGTCTGAGAAGTACAGAGAGGTGCAGTGTTGGTCAGGGACGAAACTTGACTGTGTGGTCCCAGCCTTCCCAGCTGAGCCTGTAGCGAACTCAACTCTGAGATGGGGCAGAAATATCCACATGGGTCTGGGATTCGAACCTGCAACCTCTCAGATGGGAGTCGGCAACACTAACCACTTCGCCAAGGTGGCTGGTTTTGCTTGAAATCTTGGGAAATATTAAACCACTGAGTGACTTCCAGGACGTGTGTCAGTGTTCAGATTCATGTAAAAGCTAAGGCTGGTGGGAAAAGAGGGTGAGGGGTGGAGGGAGGGGGCTCCATTTTGGATTTTCCAAATTTTTACTGTGGCCATTCTCTGCCAAAACCCAGTGAAGGCTGGGGGGGGGGGGGGGGGGGGGGGGGGGGGTGATGGTGTGGTGCCATAACATGCTGTCAATATTGTTTGGCTTCAAGTACTTGGGGATGGGGATAGTGGTGGAGAAGAAGAGTCTGCCCCTCACCCCCCACCCCCCATATATTTTTTTCACAGGGGTGGTGGTGGTGGGAGTGCGTGTGCTTCCCCTGCCCCCTTCCCAGTTTCTGACACCACTTCAACCAGTGCGAGTAACAACATGATGCATGAAGTTGTTTATGATCTGTTGTATCATTTACCACATCACTTTCAGAGACCATAAGCATGACTTAATTAGTATGAATTTGGAATAGCTTTTTCAGTTTAAGATTTCAGGAGAAAAGAAAGTTGAGCGATGTTATTTACTATGAATATGATTTATGATTTTCAGAACTGGTGAACGAAATGGAACGGAGAAATGAACACATCTGTTAGACAGCAAAATGACATTTCCTGAGGTCCAGAGTGTTGCCAAAATGGATATCGTTGACAGATTTTGTTCTCTTTTCTCAGCCGAACTCGCCAGGGGAGACCATGGATAGGCAGAAAGCAATGACAAACTGGAAGCTGCACAATGCATTTTTGATGTGGTGGATTTTCAAGCTTTGAGTGAACATTAGATGAAAAGTAGATTTGCATAAAAAATCCTGAAGCTGTCTTCACTGAACGTGATAGTTCTTAGTGCACAGATAAAGCTTGCAAGTCCTACATTATAGTACAGAAAGCTTACGAGAATGCACAGGTTGTGATAAACTTGCTCAGCTCTCTTCACAATGAATGCAAGTAAGTATTTCTGTCCTCGGCTTCTGGACTATCTGGTGATATCTGGAAGTCGTCATCCGAACAGTAACAACCACGTATCTCAGACACCAGAGCTGTTACGTCGCTATCCTCTGGAAGACCATAAGGACTTTGCATTGCCCAATGATGTCATCTTCTTCTGTCAGCCAGAGGGATGTATCAGTGTTGGACCAAAAAACGTATGAGCCTTCGTGAGACCACCTCTTTCGTGTTCACTTTGACAGAGAAAGACTCTGGCATAATTCGATACGGCACGTGTGTGAATTTCTATCGGCCGTTTGAACGTCGGACTCACTCAGCAGAATGTTGGCAGAAGGTAGATCGATCATCCACAGGCAGCACACATTCAGTTGAAACATTAAGTTCTTCTGAGTGTGACCGTCCACGCTCACCTAGGGCAAGACGAAAGTCACGGGTGCGGAACAATACTCTTACATCACTATGCATCATAAGTCATCATCCTTTCTTTTCTACATTTCGAGAATGCCTCTTTATTCTTCGTCGCTTGATTGAAGCATGTCATGATCGAAGTTGTGTTCGTCGGGTTGGGGGTTCTAAAGCCACTGCAAGGTGAGTTGATTTTTTACTGTCTCTTTGAGTTTTTATTTTGCGAGGTGTGTACATGTTTGTGTGATGTAGTGTGTGTGTGTGTGTGTGTGTGTGTGTGTGTGCGCGCGCTTGTGTGTGTGTGTGGTGATTTTCTAGAGTTAAAAAGATGTGCATGTTTGGTTTGAAAATGAAATGTAACCTGCATTGAAGTGGATGCTGTTTGTTTGTTTGGCAGTTTCTTTAGTTAGAATGATGCAGAGACTCATGAGCAGGATAACAGTAATTATTCATTTTTATGTATGTATTATCTTTTATCTAATGATATAGTTTGAGACATGTTTAAAAGTTAATAAAGGTAACATTTCAGATATATAAAGTTATAAAGGTAATATTTCACACTTACATTTTTATTTGTGCTACCATTGCCTGTGACATTTTTTTTCTTCACTGCTGTCACATCCTCTATACCTTCTGAGCTCTCAGTGGCATTATTCCCAAGCTGCTTACTTCAGCTCCCCGCACAACTACACCCACTTTGTCCTTTTGCTGCCTTAACACAGGCAGTCCTCGGAGAACAATGGCTGTCGGGTCGTCATGAGGTAGCACTCTGTTGTGCTGCTGGGTCCCTTGAGTGGTGTTCAGTCATGTCCGCTACTGGACACACTAATTGGTTAGTCAGAGCCATGTGGACAGTGTCCCTCTTGACAAAGGTCGCCTCTATGTCCGTCCAGTGACACAGTTCCCATGACACCAAAGACCTTGACATGAACTCGCAAATGGGCATGGGTATTGTTGACATGAACTCACCTATGGGCATGAGAGCTGAATGGAAGAGGTCAGAGTGAGGGACAAGCAAGAGTGCCATAGCATTTGATTTTTTTTCTTCTTTTTAATGAAGATCAATGAGTATGAAGATGAGGATGACAAAAGTGGTGCTATTTTTTTGAAAAAAAAAAAGATTTACATGCCAGTCTGAGATTACAAGTCATAATTGAATTCTGTGTTTCATTTCACAATAAGAATAATGTTCTGCATCAGTCCGGAGAGAGACCATATAGGGTTCACTGTTGGTCATGAAATTAGAGTGACATTCTACTTCTCTAGATTCTCAGAAGCGCGTCGGTGAAGTGCGTGATTGCTTTTCATGTATAAATGATGCTACTTGTCAGTTGTACTAGTTGTTAGTATTCAAGACACGTGGATATTTCTGATAACAACTAAAACTGGAATTAAGTTTGTGTTTATACTGCTGCTGGCAGTTTATTGTGTGTATGTATGTGTTATTACAGGGCTGACCTTTACACACACTTTCTATCATAATATATCCCAGCATCAGCCAGGTCTGAGAGATGCAGACACTTGCAGTGTTGCTCACAACAGTTGCAGACCAGAATCTGTATTATCCTCATACCCATCAATCATCATTAAAAAAACAATATTAAAGTTTCAAACTCTTTGGCCCTTCATGCCCTTCTGTAATGATGACCTCAGTTTTGAAATCCTCTCCACATCTCTGGCCTTGGTTTGATTCTGTAAGGGATACCCGTATCAGCAAATTTATGCGGGCTGCTGTTGGACGGACGTAGTGACACCCTCTGAAGGGAGAGCTTGCTTGCTCACACGGCTCAGAAATTAAGCTGTTATATGGCAGCAGTGCAGCAGTTCCTCTGGTGGGTTGCCTCCTCATGATTTGACATTGACTGCCCTCTGTGAATTGCCTTTGCTGGGGCTGTTGCAGGATGGGTCGGGCTGTAGCTGTGGACAGAGTTTGGAATGAGTGGTGTAGCTGCAGTGCCACCTAGGTGGCATGGAAGATGGGACAGCAAAAAAGAAAAAAAACCCAAAAAAAACAAAAAAAAAAAACAACTAAACAAAAAAACTTGAATTGAATACTGATTAAAAGGTCTTTGCTCTAGCCACCAAAAAGATGTGACGTGAATTCAAAAAATGTGAAGCCATTTTCTCATGCTCTCTGCCTCCCTCCGTTTTTTTTTTTTTTTTTTTCAATCAGAAAGTAACATGTGCTAACATATAAAAGCTGATCATACATCTACAAAGACAGTGAATCTGTTAACCAGTATTATGTTCCTCCTTTTTTTTCCCACTCTAAACCAGTTCTTAGATAGGTTAATATTGTGCAGAACAATATAACACACGCACACACTCACACACACACACACACACACACACACTCGCGTGCGCACACACACACACACACACACACACACACACACACACACACACACACACATCACACACACACACACACACACACACACACACACACACACACACACACACACACAGAGATTCATACACACACACACATGTATGTGACCCACGCTTCCATAATCGCACATTCATGCAGATGCTCAAACACTCCAAAGTTGGACTTTATATATCTGCAGTATATTACAAGTAATACATACACATATTCTCATAATGTTTCATATACACATACAGATCAGGGCACACGAGATAACCACAGGCTCAATTGTTCAGGACATGTACTGATGTAGGCCTTTCAAATGTTCGACAAGAGGAAATTCTCTCTACACTTGTCTGTTAGGCAACTAATTTTAGACACTTAAATGTGACATTGTCAGCCAGCAGTTGGCTTGAATACAAACTCGTCGTCACACTCCCCACCTCTCTTTTTTCCCTTCACACCTCCACTATTTACCCAGTTTTTCTCAGAAAGGAGCCATTACCAAGTACAGTCTTACAGAGACAAGGCATGGTCTTTCATTAAATGAAATGTGTCCACAACATGTTCACATTGTGCTTGGTTAGCACAAAAATTGCAGATACCTCTCTCTCTCTCTCTCTCTCTCTCTCTCTCTCTCTCTCTCTCTCTCTCTCTCTCTCTCTCTCTCTCTCTCTCTACACACTCCCTTTGTTTCCCCTCTAGGGCAAGCATTACATGTGTGCAGAACATGCCCTCATTGCATGTTGTAATTGACTTTGGCTGTTACCTTTATTTGCAGTGTCTTTCCTAAAGAATGCAAGTAAACGTTTGCGAGAATCAAGTCAACTTTTTTTTTCTTAACCCCAGGATAAGTTAAAAGTTATCTGTGAATTCCTGGTCCTCAAGGTCTGCATACAGTGATGGGAAAAAAAAAAAAAATGCATGATTTTCTAGATTATTCAAAGTAAACATCTGTTGGGATTGCAGTGGTCATTAAAGTGTGTGTGTGTGTGTGTGTGTGTGTGCGTGTGTGTGTGTGTGTGTGTGTGTGTGTGTGTGTGTGTGTGTTGTATTAGTTACTACTACTAAACTATATGTTGGGTAATACTGATTTTGCGTAATAATGCTGACTGCTGAGTTGTAGATTATAGAGCAATTCAGTTTTGCATACATGTACATTGTTTGGAAAATGTAAAACTTTCTGTTCACACAAGAAAGCATCATTAACAAGAAAAGGGATTGATACTGCAGTATACATGTCAGTTCCACAGTATTGCCTTACATCTGTTGCACAAGGATGAGTCTGTATTGAGAGATGGGTTAACATGTGCAGTCACTGTGGAGTTGGGCTGTTTGAACGTCTGGGAAAACTTCAATTTTGAACTATTTTTGATCCTTGATTCTTCTTGGAAATTCTTATCATCATTAACTGAGGAAACTTGAAGACCTTGTGGAACAACTGTTATGGTCATGACGCATGGTAATATGGTAATTAAAGGACCATGCACAGCAAGTAATTTTCTTTAAGATGGCATGATGTAGATAGTGAGAAAATGGGATGGTCCACAGAACGAAAAAAAACCAGCTGTCATCCATAGGAGAATAAAACACATAGACACAAAGAAACATTGTGACGAATAGGTATTCAGCAGATGTGCTTTTGCAGTGGTTTTTTTCTTGTACAAGTTGTAGTTTAAAGGTCGTTTGTGCTTTCATGCGAGTTTGTCTGCACTTGAAATTTCACAAAAACCTACTCTTAAATTTGAAGTGAAATAGCCACAAAAGCTACTTGAATTGTAGAACTTTATTCATCTATAGTTGTGTGTTTGAACCTGCACCTAGTAAAGCAGAAACATGCTTTTTTATTGACTTCATTACATGACACATTTGCTGTGCAGGTCTTATTCTCAACAGTGAGTATGCCTTGCACGCCACTGTGTTATTCATTCTGATCAGAAATTGGCTTTTGCTAAGTCAAGAGGCTTGTAAGTTGTAGTGCTACATAATCATTGAACATGATGTTGGCCACCTTGTGGAAGAAGAAGAAGTTCATGAATGATTTGAAAGCAAGCTGTAACATCCTTATAGATTAAGGAGTACCAGAATTTTATAATGAATTTTGCAGGGGGATGTGTGTGGAACAGACTTGCATTGAAAAGTGACAGAGGGGAGGAATGGCCGCTAGTAATATTGAAATGAGAGAGGGAGGGAGGGAGGGAGAGGGGTGGTGGGAGTTGTGAAGAGAGTTTATGACCATAAGCCATAGAGGTTTTTATTGAAGGGCAGCTGGGTATACAACATTCTTGGGGGATTGGGAGTGGGGATGATGTTTAATGAGGAAAGGGGGGGGTGGAGATGAGGTAATGCAGGCCTCAGTGAGGGTGAAGGAAACACAGAGGTGAGGGAATACTAACAACTGAAAACCTGTTCTGTTTCAAGTCTGAGATGATTAAGCTGCATTCAAGGCCAGCTTATTGCAGTAATTCTCAGTGACAGCAAAATTACATATCTATATGCAAAAAAAAGTACACACACACACACACACACACACACACACACACACACACACACATACACAGAGAAAACAGAAGAGTGAAAGAGAGAGAGAGAGGGACATAGGACATAGGTAAAATATGCATCAAACACAAACACAAACGCACACACACACACACACACACACACACACACACACACACACACACACACACACACACACACACACGTGTGTGTGTATACACACACTCTCTCTCTCTCTCTCTCTCTCTCACACACACACACACACACACACACACACACACAGGGGAGGGGGAAATGACACTGTGATAGGAGAAAAACTGGAGGCATGTGACTCGTTCTCTATCACCATAAACCATCCCTTTCTTCTCTACACCACCACCAGAAAGAGATAGGGGGAAGGGGGGGGAGGGGGGGCAGAGAGAGAGAGAGAGAGAGAGACCTGATAGGCTGTACTGTAATCTGCCCTTACCCCCAGCCCCCTAGACAGGACATGGTGCAACTGCGCATGAATAGAAAAAGGTGAGAAGTAAGGGGGTGGGGGATGGGAGAGGGTGGTAATCCTTTGCGTGGGTGCATGATTGATTAGTCATTGTCCATTCTCATCAGTGGGGTCATTCACAGTGTCAGCAGGTTGCGCGAGTTAAACTCAGTCAACTGATTAGTTTAACTTGCTTAACTAATTACTACAATTTGGGGTGTGTATGTGCTCAGAAATTTAGCTTCAAGCCTGAAGTGGGTTTTGAAGATCCTGTGTATACATAATTTGCCAGGAGACAGAAACACAAAGCAGTGTTGGGGATGTGGCATTGCAGCTCTCTATTATAATAACAAATGCTAACTAAAATTTGAGTGGCAATTTTGCAGAGGTATAGATGAATTCAGAGGTATCACACTACTTTGTGATACCTCTGAATTCATCTATATCTCTGCCATGTAGTTTTTTTTATTAAAAAAGGATAAAAGATTTTACCATTTTCGTTGTCATTTAAAATTGAGAGTTTTCATTACATCCCATATATGATATTTCTTCTTCACTTCCTCACGTGATAAGTACATTTGAAGTGGCTGAAATAAAGGAAAAAAATATCTGTCCTGTACACTAAGTAGACGTTATGTTTGAGTTTCGCAGTAGATTGGATAGAACATTGCTGAAAAGTTCCAGTGGTATTTTCTGAAAGTTCCAATGTTATTTTCTGAAAGTTCCAATGTTATTTTCTTCTTTTGGGGGCATACATGATCCACCCTTAATTTTTACTTCCATAAAATACCCCCCTCACCACCTCCCCCTCACCACCTCTCCTACTTGCACTTTTCATTGCACCTTTTTTTTCCTCTGTTGTTCACTTGTTGATATAAGTTATGAACTACTTAAAGGTGAGGGAAGCTTTGATTTAGATGAAAAGTACTACTACTGAAAAGAATATGATCATGTTTCACTTTTGTCACTTATACAAATTCATTGGTTAAAATGGCTGATGTTTTAGATTGATTTTTGGATGGATCTCTTGTGTTGTTGTTCATTTGGAAAAATTGAAAACGAGATGAAAGATTTCTTTGTCAGTGCCAAGCACAGCTGACAAATATTGATTTAGCCAGAATGAAATTTTGCAGGAAGATCAGGATTAGATACAAGATCAAAGCTAGTGAATCTTTGGGGAAAAATTTTTTTTTTCTTTTTACATTTTGTATTACAGTGTTTATTTTCTGTGACAGGGATACTGTTTGGGGTGTTTTGACTGGTCAGACGAGTGATAACATTTCTACTCTGGTGATGCATGAAGTCCGTGAGATAGAAACATGGATTTTGCGTCTTCTGAGTGCTCCTGTGCCCGTTCCAGGGAAAACACGGGTTGAGGTAAGTGGAATTGTGTAGGCAATAGCCAACTTTTTTGTTTGTTTTTAACTGGTATTGTAGTAATCGGAGACAGTGATGGCAATTATGAATTATGCTTTAAAATTCACAGGATCTATTCAAGCTGTCCGCAACCAAGGGTCTTAGTTATCAAAGAATCTGGGTAAATACATGTAGCAACCTTGATTCACAGGCAAGCAATTGCAGATTAAACACAGCAGCCATGTATCATTTCGTGCAAAAGAATGAAAGAGATGGGCTTGCACACACAGATGACACGCACAGACACACACATGTAAGCACCAGTGCACATAGCTTGCGTGCATGCATTTACCCACATTCATGCATATAATATGCATGTAGTCTTTCTTTCCTTCCTCTGTTGATAAGCACATCAGCTATTTGCGCTTCATCAATATTGCTTAAGTCAGATCATGTTTCCTCATTAGAAAAAAAAACTCTTGCTGTCACAATCTGTTTGAGGCTGCTCATGCCTGATGATGTTTTGCTGCCTTCAGCGTTGAACTGAAAGAATGCTGACTGCTGAAAGTTTGCCAGTTAGGGAACTAAATCTAGATATGGTATCATTTGCTATGCATTTTTTTTTTTTTTTACTATATTGTATAATCTTTTCATCATTATTGGACCAAATGGTTTGACATATTTCCGGCTTATTAAAATGAATCCTGATTTGAACAGTTTTGCTGCCTTTGCAAGAAGGCATTCTTGATGCACAGAGCCAGTCATCACTGTGAGAGATCAGTCACAGGATTAGCAGTAGGTGGCTGTAGTGATGCAGTCATGCAGTAGGCACCGGCCATAGTCTTGTGAAACTCAAAAGGTCTGATTGCATTCTTTCCTCTCAGATTGCAGCTTTACACAGGTGGGGGATTGCTTTTCATATCTTATGGATAAAGCATTATATGGTTTACACAGACTGAATGGGCCAGTAACGTGAAAGAAGCTCATTACATTTTTTGCTATATGATAAAGGATTTTATATTGTAGCTTTGCGCCTATCACTAGTTCTTCCATTGACCCCTTTACTGCTGAGTACAATCCTAGAATGTACCCTACATGCCAGGGAATAGCTGCTATACAGTCACTTGCTGTGTTTACTTCACTGTGTTTTACAAACTACATGCAGTACAACTGTGATATTTGCTCCATTGACTTGATATATATTGTAGATTGCTTTCAAACAATGTATTTATTTTCCCTTCACTTATTACCAGGGAAGTTAGTCTGTTTACATTGTGTCATCACCCCGAAAATTCTCTGGGTTGTGAGCATACAGAATGCACAATTTGGCCCGGAAAATATCAAGGTTAGGTTAGAAAAGGGGTTAATGCACAGAGGAAATACTTTGCGTTTGTTTGCTTGCTTGATGAAAATCTGTGGTTAAAGCCACATTTCCAGGTAAAATGGGTCAGGAATCAGAATTTTGAACATGTGGTCTTGCCCACCATGGAAAGAGTGACACGTACACGCAGAGGAAATATGTGCCATTGCTGTTTGTTTAGTTATTTATTTTATATACACACCCTTAGTGTTGCTGTAAGCCGGTTGATCAGTGCAAGAAAATAGATGTAGCCTTAAAGAAAGAAAGTCTGATAAGGGCTTGCAGAGTGTAGGATTGTTTTTTTTTTAACGAAATATGCAAGTCCAGCTGCAGTGGAAGAGAGGGAAGGAGGGGGGAGAGAGAGAGAGAGAGAGAGAGATGAGAGAGATGTGTGCATCATTTTTTGAATAAACGAAAAGTGCATACAGTATGAAAGAAAAATGCATACAGGATTTTTCCCAAAACTGTTTTAGTGTTGGTCTCTTGCCAGAGAAAGCAAATCTGAATTGCTGCCCGCTAGAAGCACTAGTTTTAGCATTTGGCTGGCTGTGAAAGCCTTATTCTGTCAGTGATCCTTTTAAATGGGCAGGTTTTTGTTTGGGATTGAAAATTCAGCTGTTTTCAGCGGTCATTATTAGTTATTTATGTTTGTTTCCATTATTGTTTCAAAGGTACAAAAAAAAAAAAGAAAAATGAAATGTGTGATGCATTATTTGATATTGTCTTGATTTGTACAATATTGAAAATACACCCACTGAAAATGCATATATATTATACATAAGTTTAATGATAAATACAGGTTTTGTTTTTGGCTGCATGCGTACAGGCACATTAACTGTCATAGAGCCCAGCCAGAACTGTTTACTGTATATCGTGTACTGACTCTGAAATCCATCAAACTCGCCACACAACTTGGATGGACTTGGGTGGTGTTTAAACATAGATGGAACAGCAGACTGTCTTTTTTTTTTATGAGACAGGGCGTCCTGACCTATTGATTTTCCTGGTTCAGGCAATTTGTATTCCACTTCATCCTTGATGCATTGCTTTGTTTGTGTAGATTGATTGTCTGTCTTGTCTGCAGGGCTGTGTAAGCTCGGTCATTTCTTCCAGTACACCTTTGGTCTGACGTGTGCGTACAACTTGGTGTATACAGTCAGATGTTAAGAGTTTCAAATCAGTTTATGTTTCACACTGTCACAGCCAGTGTGCTGAGTATTGCGTTGGCAATGAAAGAGCACTCCAGAGATGCACATCTGTGCATAATGGTTTAAAACTGCATCGAGATGATTTTAGAGATGCCACATAATTTTGTAGGTTTTATAACCACTTTGTAATTGTTAATTAGGGAGAAGGGATGGAAATTTTTTTTTTTTTTCCCAATAAGAGCTAGCATATATATATGTCTTATTTCTCTAGAGGATTGTAACTTCTCCATGAGACCATGCAGTAGACAGTCGTAGAATGTGTGTGTGTGTGTGTGTGTGTGTGTGTGTGTGTGTGTATTTGTGTGTGTGTGTGTGTGTGTGTGTGTGTGTGTGTGTGTGTGTGTTAAAATAGGACTTGAGAGTCAACTTCAATGAAGTTACAGCTCGGCAGGGCTATAAGCAGCTTTTATCTCTTTCTTGTGTGTATGCTTGTGTGTGTGTGTGTGTGTGTGTGTGTGTGTGTGTGTGTGTGTGTGTGTAAAACGTTAGAAATGCTGTAAAGTAGTGCGTGTATAGATAGATCTATTACGATGGTAAATGCCTATGGTTGCATCGAATGAACAGAGTGTATTACCACATAAAGGCCTAATTATAGAGTTTTTGTTTTAAGAAGACCTGGGGCATTTGTTGCCATAGTTCCAGATTCACTCACTTCAGATCTAGTGTTAATGACCAGACCAATATAACTTTTGTTGTTGAACTTGTTACCAAGCTAGAGATTTCACCCACTGGTAAGAGAAAGGCTGAGATGCATGAGGAGCATAATCAGTGGCTGTCATTTTATGTCTTTCGTGAGTCGTGAGCGAGAGATTACAGAATCGTGGTTCCTTTTGTTGTCCAGGTTTTACATATATGCCAGAAAGAAGAAAATGAATTTTAGATGATCATGCGGGATACTCTTTCTCTTCTGTGTATGAACAATGCATTGTAAATGTAGACCCAACGTTCAGTTAATACTTTGATGCTTGTGATCCTTTTTTTGCTTTTTCAAACAAAGAAACAAGCTGGCATCAGGGCTTCCATTGATGCACATTTAAATATATGTTTTGAGGTGTTGGTGGAAAAACAGCAGGTCAGTTAAGTAGAGCATTTAAAATTCTGCAGAGCATGTTACCACAGCAAATGTAAATTTGCTGCACAAGCCTTCAAAGATTTTTTTTTCCAGCCAGATTAAAATTGAAAAAGATGCCATTGATTTCTTGACACGGTCAAACAGATATGTAACCCTTAACGCAGCATATTGCATACGAGACAAGTTGAAAATAGAAAGCACCAGCCACTGTGGCGAAGTGGTTAGCGTCGCGGTCTCCCGCCTGGGAGGTCGTGGGTTCGATTCCCATCAGTCATGTGGGGATTTTTCTGCTCCAACCGGCCCCTACCCAGAGTTGAGTTTGATGTGGGCTCAATTGGGAAGACTGGGACCACACAGTCGAGAGTTTCATCCACTTAATGGATGCATCACTGAGAGTGTTGCTCAAATTTCCTGACCAACACTGCAGGTGTTAATCTCTCGGGCCTGGTTGACACCGGGATATATTATGAAAGGAAGCATAGAGTACAGCCCTGTCATGCAGTCTCAGACTAGAATGGAAATCCAAAGCATCATCTTAATCATCCTCTTTCTCATCGATCAAATTCTGTGCCCTTTCATGCCCTGCTCTCTCGGGGACCTCAGTTTCGATGTCCTCTCCATGTCTGATATTGGCGAGTCCATGGGGGCTGTGGTTGTATGGACGTGGTGGTGCCCTCTGGAGGGAGAGCTCACTCATGCTGGCTCCGCGACTAAGCAATTACTGTCGTCAGTATGGGGCTTATTAGGTGGTGTCCTGCATATGTTAGATCAGAACAGGTGCCACTGAACACCACCGAAGTGACTGGGCAGCAGTGCAGAGTGTCTCCTCCGGTGGGTTGCCTCTTGACGACTTGACATTGACTGCTCCCTGTGGACTGCCAGTGCTGGTTCTGTGGCAGGACCGACCGGGCTGTGGCTGTGGACGGGGTGTCGGACTTACCGGCGTGGTAGCAATGCCACTGAGGTGGTACAGAAGATGGGACAGCCAAAAAAAAAAAAAAAAAAAAAAGAATAATAATCTGTGAACCAAGTGAAACACCAGACTGTATAGCTGTAGGCAGAATGAAAATGGTAATGTTGAATATGTGACTGAAGTGAAATGTAAATGAAATGATTCAGATGATGAATGAAAACCCTTTGGAGTTGTGGAGGGTCAGATGTCTGCTTTGAAATGATAGCCATGGGGAACCTTGTTTTCTTTCTGTGATACTGGGCTTCTCTGTGATAAGAACTCAAGGACTACCTCAGTAGCTGACAGCACTTTATGCCCTTCTTCTGATGTGAATCAGCCCCATACATCTTTAGTTTCCCATGTGATTTATTCATTTTTATTCTGTGTGCTGTATAGGCATGTTGACAATGAATCGTGATTCAGATATGTTTGTATTTGTGTCACAGATGCATTTTGAGGTGTGTTGTACAGTGCTTGAAAGCCTCTCGTGTGAAAAAAAAGACCCTTCTTCGGAAAGATGATTAGAGGCCCAACCCCCCCCCCCCCCCCTTCCCACCCCCAGATGCAACACCATCACCATCAAAAACAACTACAAACTGACAAAACAACACTACCACTATATCAACAGCAAAGCGAACAAGTACATGCAAATATTTGATTGTTGTTGGTATGAAGAGAGTAAGGGCAGTCCTTTGAAATTGTTCATATTATATGCAGTGTGTCACACTAAAGTCTGAAATAATCCTGGCAAAAAAGAAAAAATTCCGAAGGAAATCCATCATAAAGATTTGACTTAAGATGAAACTGTACCAGATTACATTTCAACAGATCCATGCCTATCAATTAGGTGATGTGGCAGTTGCAACAATGAATCGCACCAAAATATCCCAAATCAGATGATGAACTCTTTAAGACTCTTGAATAATATCGAGCATGTGTGAAATATCTGTGAGTCAGAGCAATTCAGATTCTTTCGAAGAAATGAAAATATTACAAAAGAAAATTTGTTTTGAAGGACTTTTCACTCTCGACTAAAAGTGGGTAGAAAGATACAGGAATATAAACGTTATAAATATTTTACATTTGTATTTTGTTTCAGGCTTTGCTTTGAATCTGAGCTGAACTTACTCTGTTGGACTCAAAGTTAGAATTTTAACAACTAGGTTATATGCTGTTTCAAAGAAATATTGATCAGCACAAAGATATGTGGTACAAACTTGTGATGTACAAAACTGAAGATCTTTGAATCAAAATGTTATCAGCAGACTCCATATATTCACACTTGCTCACACACTGTGAAATGTTTTTTATGTGTATTTAGGTCAATATCTACTGTGTAAAACATGGAGAAGTAGTCATGAAAATGTTTTTACTTGCATTGATCAATAAATGGGTTGTTGCAACACATAGAAACTAAATGCAAATTGGCAGCCTAACAGTTTAGGTCAACAGCAGTATTGATTGGAAAGAACTAAGACCCAACTTGCCGTACCGGGACAAAACTACATCAGTGCTTGCTAGTTTTGAGAGGTAACCTGCACATGTTATGACTCAGACCTAGTCAGGCGCGTGATGTTTCAACATGCTGAGCCCACATGTTACAGCTGTGAAGATTTTTACCTAGTTTGTTCAACAGGTGTTTTACAGGACATAGGCATGTGTGTGGGATTTTGTTAGTTTATGGATTGAAGCAACACATGTTCATTTACTTGTACTTTTTTTTCTTAAAGATATTTCATTCAAATTTCAGTGTGCCACTCTACAAGCTCACATCACTAAAAAGAAAAAAAAAATGTTGCAAATTTGCTATCATGAACTGACATTTTTCGTACAAACTGCGCTTGCATGAGTATCAGAATGTACATTTTTTAGTTTATTGTGTTTCTCCAAAGAACAGTCGAGCAACAGCATGGAGAACCAAACTGACCCATGTGTGATCAGCGTTTTAAAGAACAACCCTCAAACCCTAAAAAAAAAAAAAAAGGTGCAAATCTTGGATGAGTGAATTAGAATTACTTCCGCTACATATTCCCGAATCTTTAAAAAGAACTTGCTTTACTCATCCAGTATGGCATCAGACTGCCATGTTGTTCATCCAGTATTATGTTACCAGTTGTACCTTGGATGTAGATGAAAAATTGGCCTGCTATTGGATGATCACCAAAACACAGTCCACTACCGTACTGCTGTGGTCCAGTAATATGTGGTAAGTCAATTCTTTTATTGGGATGAGAAGGAGGTTATTTTAAAAAAAATAGAGAATTAACCCTTCGTGAAGGAGCTGTATTTAACTGTGAGTGAAATCTCTTTTACTGTGAGTGGAATCTCTGTTACTTCAACAATATTAAAAGGGAAAGGTCGGTGTGTACTTGTTTTTCTTGGTGACTGTTGTGGCCCAGTGGCTTCAGTGTTTTTTTCTATCTTAGCTAAGTTTACATGCTAAAACTCATTCTCTGACGGATATTTCCTGAAAATATAATTAATAGAAGCAGGAAAAAGTCTAAACTTGTAAATCATGTAAGCATCAGACAAATTCTATAAACTTGTTCATGGGGAAATCCTGGTAGAACCTGGCTGCTGTTGTTGATTTTCTTTCTAGCCTGTGACGGTGACCTATGATGGTGGGAGAATCTAATTATCAGTGTAGGTATTATCAGCCTTTAATTAGAACAAGTTTTGTTCTTAATTGCAGTTGATTATGATGGTGGTTGACAACTGGGTGCTGGTTATTATAACATTATGCCATGGTGTGTGGCAGTGTATACTGACTTCTCAGGGAAAGTGCTGCACACAGGGGAACTGCAGGCTGCTGCTGTGAAGTGGCTGGTGAAGCTGGTTCAGATATTGATTTTTACCCCTGTGCTGCCAGCCTTGGGCAAAGGCTGTCCCCAGTATCTGGGCAACAGCCAATTCACTATTGATCGACAAATAGGAAATTGAGAACAGGGGATGGAAGATGAGCACCAGAGTGGAGAGGGAGTGTGAGAAGTGGGTGTGTGGGTAGACAGTCTGTTTTGAGCATGCAGAAATGTAAGGGCTGACATTTCATTTGAAGTAAGAACTGTAAAGGAATGGGATGAATCCATTTATATGTAATGAAAGGACTGGAGTCTTGAATTGAAGAATGGGATGGACTGCAAAAGGTGTGTGTGGGGGTCTGTAGAGTCTAAAGGTAAAAACAGTTATGAAAAGACTGAAATGTTGTAAAGCAACTTTTGCAAGTATAGTTTTTGATATAAAAAAAAAATCTTTTTAGTCAGAGAGGAATACTGTTTATTGATTTGATTAGTGATTCAAGGCCCAGCACTAACCAGACACTTTTAGTGACTGTGCGAGGAAGGCAAAAGGCCCATTGCTGTACTGTATTTAATGCGCCTCCCCCCCCCCCCCCTCCCTCCCCCCCCCCAAGTCATGTGTCAGGCCGAAGCTCACTCTAAGAATGTGGAGATAACAGGTTGATTAATTGAAGCTGGAGCTGGGTGTGGGAGGAAGGGAAGTTGAGAGGCGTAGGGTGGGGGAAGGAAGGTGGGGTCAGAGGAGCGAGGGCAGATCCTGATTGAAGAAGATTGCCAGATTGCTGTTTTCTTCTAGAAGCCTTTGCTTTCATGCTACCACATCAGTGCATTCTTTACTCATTTTCTTCCTGTCTTCAAAGTTGGATCCCATTTCCATGCTGATCTTGAATTTGATGCACTGACTGATACCTGTAGTTGATGTTCTGGAGCAGCCCTTCGTGAAGAGTTAATGCAGTTTATCTGATATAAAATCATCATCCCGTAAATATCATTTTGATAGTGTACCAAAATGCTGGTGTTTACCTTTTTCAGCCAGGAGCAAGCTTAAAAACAAATGTAGTTATGCAGTGTTTTCCTTCCAAATGCATCTTTTTTTTTTTTTTCCACCTGAGGCTGACTGCCTATGCTACTTGACTCTTCCATCATTCCTTCTACCTTGTAAAGAATATCATTGAAAAGGCTGTGTAGGTCATTCTTTTCTTCATCCTTAGATGTGTTGTTTGATACTGCACTACAAAGGAGTGCCTAAAGGTCTTTTCATTACAAAGTGGAGCCACATTGTTTTGCACGTCTTCCCCTACACAGGGATGTAATACAGGTGAAACTGTACATTTCAGTTACACAAGAGACTGTGTCAGAAAATTCTGAAATGGCTTTTTCAAGATGAATCGGAAAATAATTTGTCTCTTTCCCCCCCTTCCCACCTTCCTCCCCCGCCCTACCAACACACGCACAGACACACACACACACAGACACACAGAGACAGACACACACACACACACACACACACACACACACACACACACACACACACACACACACACATTCCAGTGTTGCACCAACAAATGAATGTGGAGTTTTCAGCAAATTGTAAACAAGTTCTGCTTTTTTTGTCTGTTGTTTTGTTTCGTTTTCTCTAGATTCCCAAGTCAGTTAACAATGTGTGAGAGAAATTAAGTATTATTGAGCATCAGGAAAAAACTAATGAAGTAAGAATGAAGCAGATGATGTCTGTGTTGTTTCGTTTATGATGTCAGAAGTCCTCTTTGCCCATCAGAGCTGTTCTGTGCTGTAGAGCAGAATGTCAGGTAATGGTGTCAGGTGAATCTCTGCCATGGTGTTTAGCTGAAAAGACAGGATTTGGGAGCAGTGATGACCAAAAGAGACTGCTAAAAAGCATGAAATAGTTTGTTTATTTTCGTCTTTCGCTAAAAAGCATGAAATAGTTTATTTCGTCTTTCGTTTCAAGGATGGTTTCCAGGAAGATGTCTGGGTCTTTTTTTTTTTTTTATAGTAACCTTTGTTACCTTTTTGTTAAACACAGTATGAAAGTGTCACAACATTAAATGCTAGCACAGAAATAAACCCTGACGCACTGTAACAAACACCAAAACATTAAAATCTGCAAAATAATGTCCATTGATAGCAATACAATGTACAGACTGGCATGGTGCGTGAGAGTTGAAGGGAACAAAAAAAAAGGAGGAGAAAAAAAAAAAGAAAAAAGGACTGCCTTAAAAAAAAAAAAAAAAAGGGGGGGGGGGGGGGGGGGGGGGGGGGGGGGGGGGGGGCCAAAAATAGAGAAAAGTAAAAAAAAAAAAAAAAAAAAAAAGCAAATAAAAAAGAGACAAAAAAAAAAAAAAAAAAAAAAAAAAAAAACTTAGTAAAGGTGGAGGGAAAAAAATTTGTTGATCAAGTTTTATATTAAGCCACTATTTGCAGGTAGAACAAAATTTTCAGACTGGATGAAAAATGCTTTGGGTCATCCACTTACACAGACCCACAGTGAAAATACCTCTGTCGTGAAAGTGCTTATGAAGGAAGAAAAAACATGTGGAAGTGGATCACACAGATGGCTGACTCTTAGATATGGGAAGCATTCAAAAACCCTACAACAATGCCTGCAGTCCAGGAAACAGGGTGCCTGCTGGGTGCCACATTGACTGACGGAAGATTAATGAGGGTCAGGGTGGATTGGCATACCCAGTTGTTGTTGAAAAGTGATCATGGGCTGGTCTAAACTTAGAAAATAGCCTGTGGTGATGATGAAATCCATCCTTGTCTGTCATTACACTTTGACAGTTCTAAAATGGAGCAGCCTTTGTCTGGGTGGCTCTTCCTTTGTGACAGCCCACTAATGAAGTGGGAATTCATAATGTGGTTAAAACAGATACTGAACTTCTTTTGTCTGTGTATAGTTGGTGATGACCATACAGGAGCAGAAAAAAGAAAAAAAAAGAAAGCTACTGCTCTGTGGTAACATAGGCCTGTGTCAGATTTTTAAGGCATGGCTACTTGCGCATACATGCTCTTCTTCCTCTCTCTTCTTCCTAAAAGACTGGTTCACTCAAAAATGAGTAGGTCACAAGCGCGCTGCAGCTCTGTATTTGATGAAAGGGTTTGAAGTCATCTTGCCAGCTATTGGTTAAGGGTATTCTGTTGTGATTTCATTTTATTTACCCAAGTCAGACTTTATCTTTCCCCATATGCCGTGAATATTAAACAAATCATAATCTTGAATTTCACTTCATAACCAGTCAAGTTTCAAGCTATTCTACAAAAGTTTATGACTTTGTCAATAGAGCATGACCTGGCATCTGCACTGAAAGTGGCTTTTGTCAAAAAGCAAAGGAGTATATATACACACACACACACACACACACACACACACACACACGCACGCACACACACACACGCACGCACGCACACGCACGCACACACACACACACACACACACACACAAAACCATAACTGCCCTGTAAGTTTAGAATCAGAGCAATCCCTTGCACTCAGAAGAAAAAAAGAATTTTGATGCCATACATCACAGGTGTGGTCAGATCCATGCATTCCACAGATCCAGAATCTGAACCTTACCTAGGCAGCCCATATCTTGCTCTTTGCTGGCGGACTTCACTTTTAGAAATGTGCGAGGGCTGGGCATGTGGATGCGGTTGTACATCCTGAGAGCAGATCTTTCAAGAACATGTATATACACAGTCACACACTCCTAATCACTCTCTCTCTCTGAATTACAATTGCGTACAGGTTTGCACTTTGGATATGCACCACAGGCTTGCCTACAATGCTTATTCTCTCTCTTTCTAGCACATAGGTGTGCATGCATACATGCATGAAAACATGCACATAGCACACACACACATACCTATTTGCAAACATGTAAACATGCATACACAGCTACATGCATATGCACGAATACTCATTCATTTGCACATGCACATTCACACATACACATCAGCCATTTTCAAAGAAGTAACTGCAGTACTCTTGCACACTTTGATATGCACACACACACTTGTGCACACACATGCATGCGTGCGCGCGCGCACGCACACACACGTATACAAACACATGCACACATGCACACATGTGCACACTTACAGAGATGACTCACCTAGGAGAGTGCATTTACACCATACTGATACACAGATGGTGAGGTGCATAACTGTTGGTTTTAGTTCCGCAGAGTTTGAATAACATGTTAAATAATGAACAAGAGTAGGGTAACTCTTTCTCCCAAGATGAAATCTAATTACAGGCCCATTAGATTTTTAAAGCCAGATTCAGGGTGTGCCTGATTTAATGTGTACAGGCATGCATAAACGGTCACGCATGTAGATTGGCTATTCACATGACCATGCACATTTAAAGTTATGATGCAGGTTAAATCACTTGCAATAAAGTTTATTGCGTTCAGTTGTTAACTTGCAGTCTTCCACGTCATTTTGTTTGCATAAGCTAGCTTATGTATACACAATTAGTATAGTAAGTATGTGTGTGTCCATTCCACACTTCAAACTTTGCAACAGTTTGTTGGGGTATGCAAAATCATGAGTGGCAAGATTTAGCCTTCAGGGGAGGAGAAATGGAAGTGTCTGGAGATCCAAGACATATGGAAAAGCATTTTTCCTTGAGGAAAAGCATTAGTCCTCAGATATACACATTGTACTGCAAGGTTTTTATTGTTACAAAAGAGCGTCATGATGTTCGGCAAGGCTTTATTCCTTTACAGAAAGCGTAGCTCCCTAAAAACCCATGATGTAAGGTGAGAAAAAAAAAAAAATCTGCTACTTTCAGCTTTCCCATTTAAAGCCACAGTCAGGTTCATCCTGTTGCAATCCCAGCCTACACAGTCCACAGAGAACAGTCTGTACCAGCTGGCCATCAGACCTTCTTCCTGAGGAGACACTGCAGCGTTGTTTGGCCACTATGATGGTATTCAGTGTTCTATTTCAGTAGTCCTCTTGTGTCACAACATATGCTGGACACCTCCCTTCATTAGTCCACCCAGTTGATTATGGCGTCTGTTTTGTCAGAGAGCCAGTGTGGATGGAAGAGAGTCCTGGAGAACTAACGAGGGCATTGTTGTTATTGATATACCACAGGGAGCATGACTTTGTACTTCACACATTGCTGACACAAAGAGGATACAAAACGCATGCTATTGGAGCTGTACTTCATTAAGAAGATGCATATGTGGGAAAACCATCAAAATATACATGTTTGTGAAGAGAGCACATTTAGTGGTTGTTGTTGATTTATGATCCTGTAAATCTTGGCCATTTTCAGTTCAGGAATGCATACAAGGTAAATGTTTAGAACATGGAATGAATAGTTGGGTTTACTTCTCAAAAATAGTATCACTGTTTTGAGCAAAATGTGACCATATATTGAAATAGTGTGGACTGTAAAATATGATAATTTTTTTCCATACCATTTTGTCTGAGTAGGAGAGTGGTTTCTTGCGTTTATTGCCAAACATAGAAGTAAGAATTAGTATTTAAATCAACGCTGAGTTAACAGCAAGTAAAAGGAAACAGTAATCTTAGGCCACACTCCTCACCCCCCCCCCCCCCCCCCCCCCCCCCCGACTGTCTTCTCTCCCAGGATGTTGATGTCCAGAATCATTCCAAAAAGCACTTGGTCTATCGGACAGCAAGTTAAAAAACGTGTCTCCTGTCTTCTTCTCTCTCCACCCCTCACCTGTACCCCCACGTGCTCCTGTCCAATTTTTTTGTAATACTAGTGTCATTTCTTAGACACTTACCTGAGGAGATATTTCATATTTGCCTGATATTTAAAATTTCTGTTTGCTTATTTGTTTTCATGATTTTGTGTGTTGTGTTAGTATTCATCGACAAAATAGATGGGATATTGACTCCTTGTTGATTAGTTGCTTACTGATACAAATTTGCATTACGACCTTCAGGCTTTCCTTCTTCCATGTTTGTATGTCAGTTTGCATTGACTGTGGATTGTTTGATCATGAACTTTGAAGTGCATGTATCTTAGACATACTATGAAATAGTTCCTTTTGAGTTTTGATATGTAGCAGTCGTCATTGACTGTGGATTGTTTGATCATGAACTTTGAAGTGCATGTATCTTAGACATACTATAAAACATTTCCTTTGTGAAGTGCATGTGTCTTTGACATACTGTAAGATATTTTCTTTGAGTTTTGATAAGTAGCTGTAATCCCTAAGTATGGCACTTAGATTTTTAATTGTTTCAGGTTAACGTTTTGCCAAAAGATCTGCAGGCGCCTTTGCTCTTTGCATTACCTGACTCCACCCGCTTTAGTTTGGTGGATTTCCCCCTGCATCTTCCACTGGAATTGTTAGGGGTGGACACATGTCTGAAGGTGCTGACAGCCATTATGCTGGAACACAAGGTAATCTCCTTCAACTTCAAAGTTGTTAGAGGCTGAGATGCATCACACTGGAACATAGCTCACATGTGATACGCACAGTTCATTTTTACTTAAGTTTTGCAAACAGAATGAATATTTGTGATAATCTTGTGCAGATTGTTGGTTAGTCTCCATCTTGTTGAACACAGACACTTGGGCACACACATGTGTACATAGTGAACTTACAGACACATGTACTTTGACACACACACACACACACACACACACACACACACACACACACACACACACACACACACACACACACACACATATATTAGGAAGCAAGTATTTTATTTGCAAAAGAGGAGTACTGTTTTTGGAAGTTTGTCAAACTGTGCGAAAGCTCCAGAATCAAGACGCAGACTCTCTGAAGCCAGTGATGTTTATTGATTCCCATCAGCTGCGTGTTGTTTTCCTTGTGACAGGCAAAGTATTTGGGAATATCGTTTTCTTTCCTATTTGATGTGGTTAGTATGTTTGTGTGTCGGCAAAATAATCCAGAATCAGTTTGGCGGATCTTCCTCTGATTTGACAGGGATGTCTGTTGGGTCAGTGTGTACCAGTGAATAACTTGTGAGGCCTCTAGGTCCCAGACTGAAGAAATGCAGTTTCAGGAAGCAACACTTGCAAGCTAATGAAAAAAAAAACCCAGAGGGGATATCATTTTCGTTCGTTACTTCCACCATTAAATGAGTAGCTCATCACTTCACACTGTTTGCTGTAGAAACCAAAATAGTGGTAGGCGTGCCGTAGGTCACGTTTTGGAATTTGGGTTTTAAGAAACTGATAGCGGGAACCTTCTTGCAGTGCCACTTTCTGTGAAATTCTGTGTGATTTGTGTCTTTCTTTGTTAAATATCACTGTGATGCTGAATTTATATAATTCATGATTTTGTTGATTTTTCTTTAATTCAGATTTTTTAAAAATGCTTCAAAGGGATGCCATCTTTCTGAAGGCCTGGGCTCAGAGAACAAACATCTGATTTTAAAAACTTTTTTCACCATTTAGAAAAGGAACAGACGGACAGAAAAAAAAAACCCCATCTTTTTAGTTTTTGCTAAAACAAACAAAAAATGATGAATCTGATGAGAGAATCATTTTATGGTGGAGGTCACAAGAGTGTATAGTGAAAGCTTGCATCCCTAGCAGTGTGATGTTTTCATTGATTAGCTTTGTAGGGAAAGTGACTGTACTTCTTTGCCGTCTGATAGGCCCATTACTGTGTTTGACATGTCTTGCCTCTGGGCTAATTTAGGCTATTTTTTTTGAACAGGTGATCCTGCAGTCCCGAGACTACAATGCCTTGACCATGAGTGTGATGGCCTTTGTGTCCATGCTGTATCCCCTGGAGTACATGTTTCCTGTCATACCTCTTCTTCCCACCTGCATGGCATCTGCTGAACAAGTAAGGCGTGGCTCAGGTGGCTGCCCGCCTTGTAACCCTGTGCAAGAATGAGAAAGGAGGGAAGGGACAACATTTTTCAATAGGGCTGTTAAGAACAAAGAAGTGTGAAAACGTTTGTTACATATATCATGTACATCAGGGTTTTATGTTTTATGTCATTTTTTTTTTTTTTTCTTTTTTTTTTTTTTTTTTGTGGCAACACGTTTTTTTGAAAGTGAAACTGAAGCAGGTGTTAGCATCTTAAAGTGACTTTACTGGACATAATCTGGGCATCTGTAACCCATTTTTTTCATTGTGTGTGTGTGTATGTGCGCGTGCGTGTGTGCGCGCACCTGCCAGTATATGTGAGATATATACATACATGTGTGTGTGTATGATATACATACATGTGTGTGTGTGTGTGTGTGTGTGTGTGTGTGTGAGAGTGTGATCTACATACATACATTAAGATTGTTTTCTTTGTATATGGATTGCAGTCTTTAAGCAAATGACATATTGATGAAATTCAAACAATTCTTCAAATGTGATTTCATCTAACGTTGAAGCAGATGACTTGGAATTGAGTGGAATACTTACGTGTGTTTCTAGAAATGTACACTGTACGAATCACTCCTCATGTTTTAGTCAAGGAACTGGAGTATGTGATGGATTGTGGTGAAAATATGTATTGTCTGTGTTCAGCTGTTACTCGCCCCTACCCCGTTTCTGATTGGAGTGCCTGCCAGTTTTCTTCCGTTACAAGAGAGACTTTCCCTTGCCAGATGACATTTGGATTGTGGACCTGGATGCAAACAAGGTATAGGACTTACGCCATTACCACTTTTGTTATGTTTGTCACACTTTGTGGATGAAGTAAAGACCTGGATGCAAACAAAGTATAGGGCTTACGCCATTACCACTTTGGTTACGTTCGTGGATGAAGTACATGAGGTCTGTCACCATTTCTTCATGGTCCCTGTTAACAGAGGTCACTGGTTTATGAAAATGTTGATGATGGGTATTATTGCATGTTTGGATTTTATCTCTGAATTGTGTGAAGGAGGGATCTTGGAAGAGTTGCAGTGGATGGTCAGGAATGCCCTTGGCTTCTGACAGGAAAGGATGTGCATGCAGCTCTCTTCAGCAGATTCTCCCCATCTTTTTGTTCAGTTCAGTTCAGTTGTAATTAATTGGATGAATGTTTGTTCTTTCGGTTAACACTTGTAAACATGACCAGCATGTTGGAATTTTTGTGTGTGTATGTGCGTGTGTATTTACCCTGATATTGGACGGGTTTGATCGGGCTTTATGTTTGAGTCTTAAGGGTTTTGTGTTGGGTGTTTGAAAATTGTTGGGGAGGATTGTTTCGTTGTGTGTTGAGTGTTTGAGGATTGTGGCCGACACTGACTGGTGTGAAGTGCCTTGTTGACATTGACAGATGTGGTTGACACTGACTGGTGTAAGTGCCTTGTTGACATTGACAGATCACCGCACCTCCCGGCTCTGACCCACTGCCTTCACTTCCTGAGCCTGAAGCCACTGCTTTAAAGACACACCTCAAACAGGTAAGAACAGAATTCAGGCCTTGAAAATGCCCCCCTCTCTCTCCCAAACTAATTCTTATCACTTTTCTTTGTGTGTGTGTGTGTGTGTGTGTGTGTGTGTGTGTGTGTGTGTGTTTGTTTCCCTTTCTTTCTGCCTGTCTTTCTCCATCTCTCACTCTGTGTGTGTGTGTGTGTGTGTGTGTGTGTGTGTGTGCGTTTGCGTGTGTGTGTGTGTGTGTGTGTATGTGTGTGTGTGTGTGTGTGTGTGTGTGTGAAAAAAAAAAATATATTTTAAAGGGCTCTATCTTTCACCCTTCTCTTCCCCCCCCCCCCCCCCCCCCCCTTCTCTATCTCTGTGCCTCCCTCCCATCCGCTTGATTCTTCTGTCAAGAGTGCACCAGTTTTTGACTCCCTTTTTATTTGCTTTCATACAGTTAAATCTGGTTTGTTCAGTGCAGGATATGTCAAGTGCAGCGTTTTATATTTACAGTTTATGAAAAAGAAGAAAGTAAGAACTGATTTGATATCTGCAATCAAAGTTTTGATACACTGCAAATGACAGTGATATATTAGGCAACTTAATGAGCAGTTCTCTGACATCACTTCCCTCAATCTGCAGTAATTAAAGCACAGTTTCAGTTTCTAGTTTAAAAAAAAAAAAATTCTTTCAATACAGCCTGTGGAGAGATTTTGTAGGGGCTGTGGTGTGCTTTGGCATCAGTAAGACGTTGGATGGTTTGGTTTTGGTATTGAACACATGTACATTTTTCTGGACACAAGTCAGTCACATTATTACTCTTTTCAGCAATGACCATCTTTACAGTTATATCAAAGAGTGTTCTAAATTGTTCAGTATAAATGTGAAAAAAAAAAAATAAATAAAAAGTAAAGCAAACATAAGTCAACAAAACAAAACACTCAAAAAAACCAACACACTTACAAGTAAAGGTGCACAGCCACGGTCTTTGGTATGTTAATGACTTGCCCAGTCTGAAGCTTTTTTTTTTACAATGCCTTTCTTTTTAGGCTTGTCCGGAAACATATCAAGAATTTAAAACATGCAGCATTATTAACCTTTTCCATACCCATGTACATTTGTTGCTAGTGATGAGGCTCAGAAAACAAAGGATGTTGCATGCTGACCCCCTGTCAGTTCTCATCAGGTTTCCCGACTTTGCTGGAAGCCTAGAAATTATGAAATGGATTTATTTACAAAGTGAAAAGGATCTCAAAATGTGATCACTGTGATCAGTGAAAATTATAAGATTGCTGAAGCTTAAACAACAACAACAAAAAACAAGTTTACTGTGATGACCAATATGTCCAAAAACTTCATCGGAATACCATAACTCCGGTGTCATTTAACACCAAGCTCTAGCACAATGGGCATATAAAAAGAGCTTGCTATGCCCTTTACTGACATCAATTGTTAATACTCTTTCTCAAAAAAAGAAAAAAAACAAACAAAAAAAGCAAATGTTTTGGCGTTTTTACTTCAGAGGTGTGACTTTCAGGTCCTTACCTGCTAAATTCATTACGTGAAAGCTTTCATCAGATCTTTAAATTCAAAATTTCTTGCGTTGTGATTTTATTTTTAAATAATGATTAGATTCATCAACAGTAGTGTGCAGCTTAATGCTGCAGGGTCCCAAGATGCTGTCTGTACTAAAAAAAAAAAAAAAAAAAAAAGTTTCAAGCATTATTCTTTCTCGATTCTTTGTTACGTTTAAACATGTTGCAGCAGTGATTCTTGATGTTAATGATCTAAGAGCAAAAGCTTGGAATAACCATTTTTCATGCGCATGTACATGCATGCTGAGGCTCATGCAGAGAGCCACAGTGAACTGTAGCATTAGTGTTTTCAGGTGACACAAATTGCTTCTTTCCAGTTAAGACGGTATCAGTTCTGTTAAGACAAGAGTGCATGATCACCATCAAGCCAGCCAGTTAAATCAAGAAGCCACCGTGCTGGCCAAACATGATGATGACTGAGAAAATGTCTTTGAAGTAGCTGACTGGGTATGAAATATGGAAATTCAAATTGTTGTACGTGTCCTGAAAAAAATGTTGATAATGACAAATTATATCAGAAAATGATGATTTAAAGTAAACTTTGAATTTGGAAAAAAAAAGTGGGCATGTGAGGCATTTGAATTTTTTCCTAGGATAGTTGTAACTGGAAATTGTATTTCCGTTAATTGCATCATAGGCTGAAAGTGTTTCAGTGGTGACCAAGACAGTTTACTTGATATCCATATAATCGTGTAAAAAAAAAAAAAAAAACCCAAAACCCCCCCCCCCCCAAACAAAAAAACACCCGACAACATCTTTTTTAAACAATACAGTAGACATCAAAATCCCCTGGAAATAAAGTTAATCATTGCAAGTTTGAAATTGTTTTAGTAGAGTGGAAGCTGTGCAATGTATTTCACCTATGTCCACATGCACACCGTTTGCTTGCCTTCTGACCTGGCTTCCTCCCCCCCCCCCCCAACCCCCAAACCTTCTCCATCTCCACCTACCCACCACTCCCTAACCCCCAGCTTCCCTGCTGACAGCTCCCCTTCCCCACCCCAGCTTCCTCCCTAACAGCTTCTCATTCAGGGTTGACTGAGCTACATATAACATGAAACGAAAGGATCAGCTCTTATGCAATGAGAAGAACAGATTCACACTTGACAGGATTCTTTTCTGTGAGTTATATGTTAATGAAAATGTCAGTGCAAAGTTTTTTACCCCAAAAAAAAAAAAAGGAAAGGTGGCAGATCTGTAGGGCTTAGAGCTTTTAAGTTTTACTCTGTACAAAGACAGAGGATGTATTAGTGAAATGTAATGTAATTACATACACAGCTTCAGAATCATCTGTATTGTTAGATGTGTGTGAAAGTAGCGACATTATCACCGAGAGACAAAGGATACGTTTTCAACCAATTTAATTAACAATTTAATTATGAATTTTTTTTGTTAGATAATCGGTCAAAACTGTCTCAGGTCAGTTAAGCATAGTGCTGCACTCATTAGTTTGCCCCATTTATTTTTGTATTGTGTGGCAAGGGTTTTTTTCCCCAATCCGATTATTTTGAAAATTAGTAAGGGTATGCTGTGTAGTTGTTCGGATATAGAGTGCGCTAATTGACATTTGTCAGTTGCTGTGCAAACGCAAACCCAGACTGATAGACCATTTGTTTTGTGATGAGGAGGAAACGCCTCTTTTGACTTACGGTGTGAATTTGTTTTTTCTTTTTCATGTGTTATCATGCTACATTCTTGGTTTTGTGTGCATTAATCTTGCATATATTAAAAACAAAATATTCTTCTGCTGCTTTGATTCATCGGTTTGATTTCTTGATTCTTTCTTTGTGTACTGTGTCATTACATATCCAGTCTACTGAGTAATTTGTTTCCTAATTCTTGCTTTCTGATTTTTGTTTGCAGAATGTAATCAGAATGACAATGCTGAATGCTATATCATTGTGTAACTTATTGAATTAAAGCATGTTTTTGTTCTTTTTTTTGGTTGACATTTACCTTAAAGCTTTTTTTTATTGAAAATTTTGATTTCATGAAACTTTTTTTTATCTTTGTTGCATTTGTTTTGAGTTCTTTTTAATTTCATTATTGGTGTTTGAAAAAACGCTTTCCACTGTTGTTTGTTTGTTAGTTTGTTTTTAATGAATATTTGTATATAACTCGTTTGAGCAGAATAATACTGTACCTGTCTGATGGAGATTAACAACTCTGTACAGTCAAAGTATTCTTGTTCTGCAAGTTTGTAATGTGAGAAAACTGGGTCACACGTTTTTTGTGTGTGCAAATGTAAAGATTTTGCATGCATGTGTGTGTGTGTGTGTGTGTGTGTGTGTGTGTGTGTGTGTGTGTACAAAGAACAGGTTGATATAATCTCACCAAATGTTTAAACGGCATACTCTGTAGTTTTCATGAAGACTTTGGAAGAGTTTTAGCAGCTGACATCAAGAAAAAGCACTATAGACACCTTTCAGAATCACTCTTCTGCAAAACGTAATGAGCTGTGCTAGAGGGAAAATGTTTCCTTTTTCCATGTGCAGTGATATCAGGTCTTTGCATTATTAGCTCATAAATAATTTCAAGTAAACAGTAGAAATCAGAGTATATGATAAGCACTCTCCTGCGTTGAATGTGCTGCAACCTGGATGTGTTGGAAGTTTCACTCTGTGGTTTAGGGCTCCTTCTACTCATGGGATTCGCAGATATTGAGGGAAAACTAAAAGTAGACATCAGTGAAAAAAGATTGCGGATGAAAAGGTGGCAGTCATAGAGATTGATCAAGGATGTTTTAACAAACAGCCATGGTCCTGGTGGGACTGTAAAGTGAAGGATGTGATCAGCTTGCATTGTCACAAGCTGGAGGAAGCTGGGAAGGCTCTGCTCACTTAGGTGGGTCATATTGAAGTAGGCTTCATATGCGCAGTAGACTGGGCCATTTTCATGTACATTTTAATCATTTTCCGGAGGGGTTGGGGGAGCGGGATGGGGGCATTCCCCCGAACCCTCCTGGGATTTCAGGTAATTTTGTATAACTCGTATAATGATGTTGTTAGTTTCACAGTTATGATTCTGTTTTTCATAAATGCTTGACTCATCAGAACATTAACACATGCAGAGAGCGGGGAAGGGAGGGAGCATTTGGATGAATGAGTGAGATTAGGTGTGCAGGTGTGTGGTAATTGTGTTTGGTAAACGATCATGGTCTTGCATTGCTGTAGGACAGGCTTCTGGTATTGGCAGTCATTGCTTTTTATCTTTCACCCAAGTTTGCTTAGTCCCTTCCATCCTACTTTCCCCTTGCCACCCTCTTCCTCTCTCTCTCTCTCTCTCTCTCTCTCTCTCTGATCTTCCTTCTTTCCTCACTCCCTTCCTTCCAACGTGAGTGAATCGGAAATTCATACAGCTACTACCTTTTCCAATCAGACCACACATCTGGTATCTCCGCTTTATTATCGGTGACTGGCAAGCACACACCAGTGGCAACAGCTTGGATCTTACGAACAAAAAAGGGGACGTGAGGAAGAGAAAGGAAGGAGGGGGGGGGGGGGGGGGTGGGGGGGGGGGGGGGGGGGGGGGGGGGGGGGGGGGGAGTGGAGAGAGGGTGGAGTGCAGAATCAACAAATGTTGAGCATCTGTTGAGCTGAGTTGACAATGCTATTAATAATCAGTGATTGTACAGAGGACTTGGTGACTTGCGTCAAAAACTGAGAAATGCTGATGGGTCAGAGTGCAGTAATTCATCTTCATGAAATATAGGGACATGAGTGTTTTCTACCTCTTTGGTGCGATAAACAGAAACAATGGCAGACAGAGGCAAGCATATGATGATATAGGTGTGTTGTTCTCTTGCTTTTGCACATGTATGAATGCATACTTTATTGCTCTCTCTCTCTCTCTCTCTCTGCCTGTCTGTCTGTCTGTCTGTCTTTCCACACTCTCCCCCTCTCTCTTCCCTCCATTATCCCTATGCTTTAATTGACCAGCACAAATCAAGCATTAGAATTAGATTATTCTTTTTATATTTCAAGCAAATAGCAGGCATTGCCTATGAATAGTTTTGAAAAAGAAACGAGCACAAAGAGATAGTATACAAAAGTGATATGAAATGGTAGAATATGAAATGATGAAATATGATACAAAGAGGTAGCATGTAAAAGTAATATGAAGTGATAGAATATATATAGAAGAGCACAGATGACTTCAAAAGTAGTGAGCAACAAAAGAGTCTTTGATCGGAGGGATGTAAAACATTTTATAGCTGGTCATTATATGAATAGTCAAAGATGTGTGTAGAACTGCATTTGAATGTGCATGCCAAATTTGTGCAGATGTGCACGATGTAATTATGCAAGAATTGAGAATGGTTTTTTGAAAAACAGTTTCTGAGGAAAGCATGACGAACTTGAAACGCAGGAAACATTGTGGTCCTTGCTTGTTTTGGGTCAGAGGGTTATTTAGCAGCTCCACATCGAACTGCCCAGCTTTCAGATGTACTTTTGCTCAGAATGAGAGTTTTGTGTCAGGAAGGATTAATCCGTTCATTTGGTCTCAGGCATGTTTGAAGCGAAATGTTCATTGGTAATGGTGGTAACACAAAGTGGTTGTTGAAAGATTCTGTTGTTTGTTGGTGGGCTGCTTTTGGCCCAGGCTGGTTCTGCCTGCAGTGTGCTTAAGTGCTGAAATGGGAAGAAGTCAGCTACAGTTTAGAGCTTTGTTCACCTGATGGATGGGTCTCGGAGAGGATTGCTCAGATTTCCTGACAGTGCAAATGCTCTCTCTCCAGCCTGTTTCATGTCAGGACATGTAATGAAAGGAAACTTGACGTGTCGTATCATCCTAATCGATCATCACAAAAGAACAGATCTCAGATTCTGCGACCCTTCACACCCTATTCTTATAGTGACCTCCGTTTGGTCTCTACATCCATGCACAATTTTCTGTCGACAGTCACTGATATCTACAAAAATGGGGAACTGCCATTGGATGGATGCAGGGGGTACCCCCTGGAGGGGAACGCTAACTCAAATTGGCTCAGTGACTGTGTGATCCTTTGTCATGAATAGGGGGTCGTCATAAGCGGTGCACGGTTATGTTGGATCAGAGTAGCACAGCAAACACGTCCAAAATGACTCGGCTTCAGCACATTGCCTGATGAAGACTTGGTCTTGAATGCTGTCTGTGGATTGCGGTTCTGGGGCTGCAACAGGACACATCCGGGTGTAGCTGTGCATGGTGGGGCCTAAAAGGATGGAGTGGAAATGACTGAGGAGCTACCGGAGATGATCAGCAAGAGCAAAAGAAAAAAAGGAAGAAAAACCTGTTAGGGAATGAAAACCTGAAAAAATTGTACACGAGTTAGAAACCCCCTTTGTTTTTTTAATGGTAGGCTCTGTGAATTGTTTGATATAAAGTGAAAGAAGAGGATGTTGCTGATTCATGGGGTTAAATTTGTTGGCTTGATCAAACATCTCTGTCTGCTTTCTGTTATGTTTCTGTTAATTGAAGGATCTAATTTAGGTACTAGGATTGCATTCAGATTTTTCTGATAAGTAAAACAGATTTAATTTGTCTGAGCCTAACACCTTCTCTTTTCTTTATTGCAATAAAAACATCTTCTGACTGGTGATGGGATAAGCATTCTAATGTTTTTTTTTGTTTTGTTTTGTTTAATATCTTGATGTATTTTTTTAACATTGCTTATTTATGCATATATTTGTTTTTGCACTGAATTGATTTTCATTTTTCATAACTTTGATTTATCATGGTGACATATGGCTTTTTTTTTCCCCCACTGTCCCGTCTTGCTTTGGTTTATTTTTGTTGAACAATAACATTGCTTGTACTAATTTTCATCTTCCTTGCTTTGATGCGTTTTTGTTTTACACATTGCTTGTTTACCAAGGTCTTTCCTTTATGATTATCTGTGGATTGAATGAGATGAGTAGACTAGCTGCAGTGGCAGCAGTTAACCTGTTCATGCTTGTACTCTTCTTCTTGATCTGTGCTTTGCCACTGGGCATGGTTGAGGGCAGCTTGCAGCCACTAACTCCTTTCTTAACCGCTTTCCCTCCCGCACCAGGCCTTGGCCAGTATGAGTATGACTCCGCAGCCAATCAAAAATCTCGATGCTATCGCTCAGAACCCGGAGATGTGGCAGCGGCGAGAGAGTTTCTCCTCGCAGACTGGGTTTAATCCGCTCATCTATGGCAATGACGTGGATTCTGTGGATGTTGCAACACGGGTGGCTATGGTGAGTTGGTGGACTGCTGCATTTTGTGTGTGGTGAATGGTGATCTGAGCAGGGTGGGGTGGTGGACATGTTTGAATGTATGTGCACATGTCCATTCAAGCGCTTTTGCCTGACACAAGAAACTTTTAATGTTTGGGGGAAAAAAGGAAATGACAAAACATTTGTACTTCAGTTGGGATACAATCATTACAAAATGTACCCACAGGTACAATTTTTCCAAGAAACTGTAAGAATGGCTTTGAAGAATTGTTTTAGAATTTGGGACATAGCAAACAATCTTGAAGGGTGGCTGTACAGGTCAAGGCAGCACAGAATGGCTTTTTACGCTTTCTGATTAATGCTGTAAGACAGGCCTCAAAAGTTCAGTGCTTTTGTGTTCTTTAAGCATACTGATTGGTCTCTCAACAGTGCTTTTGAGGCTGCTCACCGGTTACATTTTCCCCCCATGCCTATGCATCTGTTTTAAAAAGGCAATTCTTGTTTGGGATTTGGCTGTAGAATGAAATGAAATGGATATAGCTTCGAATTGGGGTGGTAGTGTAGGAAGACACTTTATCAGGAGAGTTTTTTTTTTTTTTAATTTTACTGCATTTGCCACAGACTGGTCATAGTTTGCAAAGAGTTGTATAAGTATGAGCAGTTGAACATGGACCAAAATAGAATTTTCCCATTTTTTCAGCTGTACAGGCATTCCCGCAAACTTTGGTTTCATCTGTATGTCTGTGTGTGTGTGTGTGTGTGTTTACCAGGTGCGTTTCTTCAAACTCCCCCAACATCTTGGGCAACTTCACCGAGCACACACGCACGCTGCGTTTGTATCCCCGGCCAGTTGTGGCCTTTCAGCTGTACAGTTTCATGAAGTCAAGGCCACAGAGAACACATTTCACTGCCAAGCTGGCTCGTACACAGGTCCGGCCATCTCTGTCACTTCCTGTGTGTGTTTTGCTTTATTGTTGTTGGGGTGCTATAATTGAAAGCTAGGCTCATGAAGTGGATTTGAGAGGTTTTCAGAAATTTGTGGGTCATCATTTGGGGTGGAGGGGGAGGGGGAAGGAAGCATGCTTGAAAAATACTATTGTTGCAGGCTCTTTCATATTTTGTGTTCCTGTTGTCCTAAAATTCCGAGCTAGTAATCTTTTCTGTCATTCTCTTTGACATTGTCCTTGTTTGTTTGTTTGTTTTTAATTGGTGTCTTTACTGTTGTTTGCTCCTTATGTTCTTTCATATAAAAAAAAAAAAAAAAAAAAAACTTGTCAGTACATCTATTTTTGTTCAGTAAAGTCTTTATATTTTTCCCCTCTTGATTATTCATGACAAGGTAGCTTTTCCTTGTAATCTGGCAACTGAATACTGAAAAATAAGCAGTCCAGTGAGGACTCTAGCTGTCCATTCTGCGGTATCTGTTTGCTTGTACGGCTGTTCAGTGAGTTTTTTGTTACATGTAACTGGCTTTTGAGCAGTGGCAGAGTAGCAACAAGTAAGAGAAGATAATCGTTTGACGGAAAGAAGTTGAGCAAATAATTCAAAGCTGCTTGTTTATTGGGATGAAACGTCAAGCAGTGTAGCTGATGGTCCTAGCAAGGCCAAGTTTTGTCTGGTTTAAGATGCCAATGATTAAGGTATCAAGTTACCGACAGATGTGAACTTTTTTTGTGGGTAGCTAAGTTGTGTTTGTTTGTTTGTTTGTTTTTTTTTTTTCAGGATTGGGCTGTATTATCATAAGACCAAAATAGAACTGATATTCAAAATGATAGTGATTAAAGAAAATATCTGGTATTTGTTGCCAACATGAGTTGAGTATTTGGATGCAGTTTCATCTGTTGGTTCATTTTCCATGTTGGAGGCCTCTGTTCTATGCTTTTTGCATTATTCTAGTAAAATGACATGGCTTTGGGGTGATGTTGCTAAGAACTAGAAATAAAGAGCCTTTTTATGAAACCGACAGTGTAACTAAATATCACTTACCCATTTGATATTAATGGTGCAGTGGTGAGTGAATAAAGCCTTTGCCCTTTGTGTTGACAAAAATGAACAGGCTGTGGAATTCTTTGGGGAATGGTCACTGTGCCCTGACAACCTGGTGTATCAGCGAGTACAGACAGCAGTCTATGACCCCTCCCTGATAGGGGACAAGCCCAAGTGGTATGCCCAGCATCTGCAAGCCGTGGAGTTTCATGTCTATGACAATGCCTCGTCGCTGGCTGCTGCCATCACCTCTGTCAGTGAAACTCTCAGTGATGAAATTCCCACAGGTAGGTGTCTTCAGACAAAGGAGATTGCAAACAGATACATGGAACGTCACATGTATGTAAGACAGGTAAAAAATAGTTTAGGAAGAGAAATGGTTTGATGTAGAGGGAAAAAAAAAAAAAAAAAGAAAAGCAAATTGATGTGTGAAAACTGTGGTGAAATAACCAGTAGTCATAAACTGTTAAGATTACATATTGTTGAAATCTTTAAGTCATTAAAGTAAAACAATCCAGTTAGCTTTATACCCCTTAATCTTAGTAAACCTGTGTTATAAGAACTTTACATAATTTTCTGTGCACCTAGAAGACTCAGAGGAGCAGATGATAGCTTAAACTTGTAATATGGCTTTTTGAAACAAACAGATTAAAAAAAACAAACCTGCAGGCAATATAATGCTAGATCACTTAGCCTGCTTTGTGTGTCTTTGCCGATGAAAATGGCATTAGTCTTTTTCTTGCCGATGAAAATGGCATAAGTCTTTTTCTGGCCGATGAAAATGGCATAAGTCTTTTTCTTGCTGATGAAAATGCCATTAGTCTTTTTCTTACCAATGAAAATGGCATTAGTTTTTTTCTTGCCGATGAAAATGGCATAAGTCATTTTCTTGCTAATGAAAATGACATTAGTCTTTTTCTTGCTGATGAAAATGGCATGAGTCTTTTTCTTGCCGATGAAATTTTTGCAGACAAAACGTCATCTGCCTTGCGTTTGTTTGCAGATGAAAATGGCACAACAGTCTTTTTCTTGCCAATGAAGGTGTCTGCTTTGCATTTCCTTGCAGAGAAAAATGGCATCTGCCGTATATTTGTTTGCAGATGAGAGTGGCAGTGACAGTGAGGGAGCTGAGAGCACAAGCTCCAGTTACTCCTCCCTGTCTGACCTCATTGCTGAGATGACGAACAGCGAGATCGATGGAGAAACTCCCTGTGAGTACTGTTAGGATGGGAATCTGTGTGTGTTTCTGTGTGTGTGTGTATGTGTGAGTGTGAGTGTTGATGTTGTGTGTGTGTGTGTGTGTGTGTGTGTGTTCATGCATATGTGTTGTGTGTGTGTGGTAGCATCAGACCTGTTTACCTATATGATTTTCCCGTATGCCTTTCTCATGACTGGTGAAAACACGAATATGACAAACTTGAAAAACAGTACGTGGTATGAAAACTCAGGCAACCAAGTTCATCAGCGATAATTGCACTTGCATTGTGTAACCATTGTGTGGTCTTGATGTGCTTAGACCACAACACCACAACTCTCACACATGCAGCTGCATCTGACTTTGTCCGAGTCTTTGACAACATGCTGGTTTACTTAAGTATATCAGTAACACTTTCAGGGTGAACAGGTTTGTTACATGCATATGTGTATGAGTGGAGGGGGGGAAGGGGCAGGGGGGTGGTGTGTGTGCTTGTGTTTGTTTTTCTCATTTCAAGCTATTTTCGTCATGTTTTGATACTTTTAATGTGGTCTCTGGTTGATTGAGTAGTAACCACCCTACATATGGGTTTGTCCTTGCTGTTGTATCAGCTTGTGCAGGGGAGAGAGGGGTAAACCATTTCATGCAGGGTGGGTTCCGAGTTGAGGCGAATTAACTTTTGGAGGGGGGTGTGTTGCTAACCAAATTATAGCACTGGAACCAATGAATCAGTTTGTGCTATGTGAAAAATCACGTCGTTCATATTGCAGTAAATTTTGATTGACTTCGCTGGCTTCCTTGAAATGCACATGTGCATGACAGTCAGTCTGCATTAAGGCTTGCTAACAGCAATTGTTGCTTGCAGTATACCCTAACAGCATGCGTTCTTTGTGGGGTGTCTCAGAAGCATAAGTGTTTGCAGTGTGTCGTTAACATCACATTGTTTTCCTGTGCATCCTAATAGCATGCGTTGTTTGCCGTGTATCCTAACAGCTTTCGTCCCAGAGAACCAGGTGCTGGCTGTGGACGAGGCCAAGGTGTTCTGCCCGCCAGACAAGCTGCATGTCCCTGAAGCCCCCTCCACAAACAGTGACTCGGCCTTTTCCCTGCAAGAGGACAGTGATATGAGCTCCTCAGAGTCTTCCAGTGCCGCCTCGAGTCCAGAGCCTTCAACCCATGACGTTGAAACCAAAGACACGGAGGTGTGCATTGGTTGCATATAGAAACTGTGATGGAAAAATTATTGGGCGTCTTTTTTTTTTTCACCCAGGTCATGTGCAGACTGCAGGGTTTTGACATTTAAAAAAAAAAAAAACTTTGTGTGTGTGCAAGCATTTGATGTCATTACCTGCATGGCATGCATTCTAACTGAGTGTACGTAAATGGGTTGCATTGTTGCTCAACCATTCGGTGCCTAACTTGATGAGATAACTCGATAGCAAGGGCGTGTACTCTTCGCTGCCATGCTGTCGAGTATACTGGTCATGGGGAAGTCTGGAATATTCCTTGTTTTATGTTTATACTGCTTACAAAACAGAGATTATTTCCAGAGAGGTGAAGTCTCTAAATTCTGTCGATAGTTGGTAATCTCGTTTCCCTCAGTGAGAAAGTCCGTAGAATTTTTTGAAAATATGTACTCTTTTTTTTTATTTTTTTTTTTATAAAACCCTGGCAAATAGGATTTAACTTTAAGCTTAATTCCTAGGCAGCAAAGGGTTAATTCATTAAGTTGTTTGATGTAGAGAGACATGGTGCTGTGAAAGTTGTGACGGCAATTAAAGTTATTTTTTAAAAATTATTAGTATAGAGGATTGAGGTAGTGAGAGTCATTGATTACGATAATAGTGATTATTAGTATTTACTCTGTGTTTTTCAACAGTTTGCTTATAGCACTTTAATAAACAACTCCATTATAACTCTCTCCAACGGGCCGTTTTCCAGTTTCCTTCTCAACCTTCCCCCATGCCCCTTCCCTTTTCCATCCGTTACATTGCCATCCCCCATGCCATTCTTCACTATCTTCCCCTGTCCCATTCCCCATTCATCTGTCTGTCCTCTTCCCCTCTCCTCCTCATCCCCCCTTTATCTTTTTTTTTTGTATACAAAAAGAATGTGTGTGTGTGTGTGTGTGTGTGTGTGTGTGTGTGTGTTACTCTTTTCCATAGCTGAGGTAATTAGCATTTCTAGTTGGTGTTTTAGTGATGTTTCCACTTTCCTTAGATTGACAGACATAGTGATGAGCTGTAATTGGGGGAGTGGGTGGTGGTGGTGGTGGTGGTGGGGGGGGGGGGGGGGGTTATGGTGTGAAAGCTCTCTCCTTCCACCCATCAGTTTGATGGGTATCTGATTCAGTTGAAGCAAGGATAAGGCCACAGAAGAGAGGTTTGGCTCTGCTTTCCATAATGCTGTGATGTATGGTGAATATCTTTCAGTTCACTTCCCATTCCCCCATTTGGCTATGGGAGTTCAACCTTTTCAGTCATCCATTTCGTGCTGTGCTGAAAATGAGATTTGTTGCTTCATCATGAAGCACTATGACCATATTTGACAAATTTATTCAACAGACTTGCACTAAGTAGCGGATGTATACGAACTGTGGCTGATTTGAAAGCTTATTACATTCAATTTCTAAACGTCTAAATCAAAACTAAGTTTTGATTATGTTACCACAATCTATAACAGAAAAATTATGAGTACATGTGTTTCTCAAAGAACGTTTATACCACCTGCCAGCATATGTACTGAAAAAAAGGTTGAATGACTTTTCCATCAAGGTAATTTTTCCTCAGGTACATAAATTTGTTCAGTGTGGGATCAGTCAGATATCACTAATTTGATAACCTCTGTCAATTCCTATTGCTTTCTCTTCACCGTCTTGTTAGGGGGAAGCCAGTCTTCTGACTTGTCTCAAAATGACATTATCAAACAGAAAATTACTCTGTTTTTGGTCAGAAGGAGAGAAACGCATGGAGTTGAAATGCTCAAGCAAATTGTTATTTTACCGGATTGAAGTTTGCATGTGTATGAATAGAAATTCCAAGTTCTGTCAAAGCTTTAGCCTTGGTATGTTGCAGTGTGTAAGCAGCGTGTTGTAGCTAAAGCATTTGCACAGCACTGTTGAATTAACCTTTAACCTGTATCTCACTTTGAGGTTTAGACAGCCCATGTGTTTATGTGATTTGACAGCACTGTGTGATTTGTGGCTGATTTGTAGATTTGACAACTTTGTAAGCGATTTGACAGTGTGTGTGGGGTTTGGCAGCAGTGTGATGTTTGATTTGATTACTTTGTGTGTGTGTGTGTGCATGTGCGCTTTGACAGCTGTTCGTATGGTTGTGGAAAAATATTCTTGCATGCTTACTTAACAACCCCAGCGTGCTTGTTAGTAATTAACAGTGGAAATAATATTGTTAACAGGAACACAAGATTTTCAGATATGACTCGGGCAACATCACAGAAACTACATACTCACTGAACAGGTAAGCTAACCTTTTTCCTTGGCTCTCTTTTGGTAATCATAAAAGACTGAGTTTACAGAAAAAATAATTGCCCATTGTTTGCAAAAACAGCCATACCCCAAGTGCCATTGATAATTGATCTCCTGCTTCCTCTCTTTCCATGCTTTGGGAGGAAAGTGGACGGTCCATGCCTGGCCCCATCATTGTCTTACCCTTACCATGGATCTCTTGACAACCAGTTTGTTTCATGCTGAGATTCCTTGCCATGGCTTGCGAGTTGTTCAACAAAAACAGAGGAGGAGAGGGGTAGCAAATTGAGGAGCAGAAGGGGAGCAAGAGGATAGCATATGAAATACTTGAGACACAGGGCATAGTCATTGTCATTACTCCTAGCTTTGTCTGTGGGTGAAGGTATAATCCAGATGGTTGTGCAGAGATTGAAGGAGGAGGAAGAAAAAGAGCAAAAGTGCATCATTTTGAAGCAAAGTGTTTGGAATTTCAGTATAAGCACAACTAAAATCGGGTAATAGTAGCGGCATAATAAAGGAAGAACAAAACGTAGTTTGTTGTTGAGACAATGGGACTGCAAAGATGGAGCAGAAACCTTCAGTGCTTGGCTGCAGGCTGAGGGAATGGAAGTGGCAGTGTACTGTAGAAGTGTGGTAATCTCTTCATGCGTCTCCATATTGTGTAGGCTGTGAGAAACTGCCAAGACAGAACAAGCAAACGGGTCTTTGCTTGCATAGAGTTTGTGACATGGTAAAGCTAATCAACAAAACCGTATGAATAAGAAAAAAAAAAAGCTGCCCATGTTGGTTGCTTTATGGATATATTCTCAGAATTAAATACTTCAGCATGATAGAATAAGAGAGTACATGGACATGTTTGATTTGTTTAGACTGCTGTTGAAGTTGGCATTTGGAAAAATTAAGTATATGTTATGTTCTTGTCAGGAGAAAAGGTATTTTGTTTTGATACATAATCTTAAACTCATTGTGCACAGGAACATGCTGTGATATGTAAGAACTGAACTTATTTACACTTATTACATTGCTCTGACCAGTTGCCAAGATGGACATCACATAGTTGCGTTGTTTTTTTTTTTTTTTTTCTCTTGAAAAAGGCCACGTGGCCGAAAATGAGAAGAGTGGCATTGTGATCTTGTGAACTTATTTAATTCAGGGGTATTCTGTGAAAATTACGAATTGTTAATTCAGAGTATGAAATTGAAAATCAAAAACCGAAAGCAAGTCATTAAGAATTAGATCTGTCGTGGCTTTCCTTGCAAAAGCCTGACCTTTTGTCGCTTCACACTTGTTCATGTGCTTTCTCTGTGGGATGGTCAGTTTGGCTTCACAGGTTCTGCAAACTTTATGAATCAGAAGTTTATGATTTAATTTGTTCTTTATTTGCTTTCTGATTTTCCCCACGTTTGTTTTTTGAGTAATTTCTTTTGTTTGTTCTTCATTCACCTTTTAATTTTCCCCATGTATGTTTGTTATGTAATTTGATTTTTTTTTTGTTCTTTATTTGCCTTTTAATTTTCCCAGTTTTCAGAAGTTTGGCCTTCTTTTTTTTGTTCTTTTTCCCCACGTTTGTTTTTTGAGTAATTTCTTTTAATTCTTCATTCACCTTTTAATTTTCATGATGTCTTTGAGTTTATTGAAGAAGCAAATGCGTATGAATCTTCATTTATTGTCATTCCTTTTAGCTTTTGGGCATGTATGTGAGGGTTTCGTTCACATTGCAGCGGGCCTCGCAGTGAAGGCGGGCCAGGCAGTCCTCGGAGTCCCGCCCTGGCAGGGCGACAGCTGCCCTCCTCCCCTCACTCCCCACTCCACCTGCAGGGGGTGGGAAGAGGCAGCCCTTCCCCAGGACATGGGATTGACATAGCAGACAAGCCCCAGCTCTTGCCGCCTCCGCTGGGTCGTCGACCGCCTTCACCCAGACCTCATCTTGGGAGTTTCTCTAGCGGAGGCTCAAGTTCTTCCACAAAGAAAGGGTTCAGGGTAGGCTGGTCTGTGACTGTTCTTTTTTTTTTTTTTTTTTTTTTTTTTTTCTCCGGCTGATCTTTTGGTGGTTACTGATGGTGTCTAGGTTATAGTTTGATTTTGACTGGTGTTTGGGAACAAAAGGAGCCTAGCCATCCTGATAAGCTATGAATTTAGAGCCTTACGCATGTTTTGCTTTAAGTTGTCTTTTTTTTTAGTTGTTATTTAATTGTTCATGTGTTTCAGTTTCATGATTATTGTCAAAATTAGGTCCAACTTAGTTCCTCTTCAGTGCTTGCCAGATTGGCAGTACCCAAATCTCCTCTTGTGTGGTCCAGGACTTGGAAAATGTGAGAAAGAATTTTGTGTTCCATTTTAAGCAAAGTACATTTATTTGGGTTTCATGATTCCTGTGGAGGTTGAAATAGGTTTGAAAGGCTTGCCTCTCTTCTGTTTTTTTTTTTTTTTTTTTTTTTTTTTTTTTTTGAATTTTAAACCTACTTTCAGTAGACATTTTCATTGTAATCATTTTACAGTCAAATTCAGTAAAGTTACTTTTCAGATTTTTGTAATGAGTGACGGAAAATGAACAAGCCAGTGCTTTATGCAGACTGTGTGGTGGTGTGACAGGGAGGCTCTGATGCGGGATCTGATCGTGGTTCAGGTCACTCCATCATCTCCACCATTAGCAATGAATTGACTGACATCGCTCAATCGGCCACCAGCACAGTGACAGAACTCTTTGGTAAGGACACACAAACAGTGATGCTATTTTGATTTTTGTTTGAATGAAATATCTATGGAAGCTGACCGCAGTCAAATCAAAGCACATACATATAGGTTGTGATTGAATATGACAAATTTTTAAGTTATCAGCAAGCAGATAAAACCCTACACAGTTTGGCGAGATCAGATGAAACGTGTCCAAGTTGAAATAACTATGGAGTTGTTTAAAGTGTAGCTTTCAGCAGGGTGCCAACAGCCTTCATCAAGACAACTGCTGACTGGAAATTGGTGTGAGGGAATCTGTTGCACTGACAACTGCTGATTGGAAATTGGTGTCAGTAGCATGAGGGATGTATTGCAGTGAAGAGAACTGTGGTTTCAGTGCACACCAGCATGACAGAATGTGTTGCAGTGACAACTGCTGATTGGAAATTGGTGTCAGTGCACACCAGCATGAGGGAATGTGTTGCAGTGAAGAGAGCTGTGGTTTCAGTGCACACCAGCATGAGGGAATCTGTGGCAGTGGAGGGGGCTGCGGGATGGCAGCTGAAAGCTATACTTGTGAGGAGCTCTGTAATTTTCCCATGAGATCAGTTTTGTCATTATGTCTACCCCTCGGGATAACCACACAACCAGATTTAAAGTGCAATGGACAGACCTGCGATGTACATAGCATGTGGGTTGAGAGGGTTGATTACAAGCTTTTTGTGAGGATGAAATGAACAGATGAGTGAACTTTGTCTGCCAACAGGGTCCAAGAATGCACCACCCTCTGCTCCTCCTGTTCAGAAACCCCCCAGCAAACCATTCACTCCCCTGGGTAAGGCTCTGTCTCTAGTGCATTCCACGTTCTGTGCGCATCAGGTGTTTAACACTGAAGAGTCTGTTATTGAAGTTGTGTGAAAAAAAAAAAAAAATCCTGCAAAAAGCCTTCATTCTAGTCGATGAGCTGTGTATTTTTGAATCGTGCATATTATGCACTATGCAGATAATTATATCTAGAGAATTATTTGTTTGATGCAAACGCAAGTTTCAGAATTCTGTGTGAGAGAGAATCAAGGAAAGTATGACTTGGCTAGTTTCAGAATCATACTTTTGGAGTGCTCTTGCAGCTGCGTATGCACATCAATATGCATGCTCCCATGTTCACTCTCATATGCTTGCTGCATATGCATGCACGCATGCACATCTGCATACATGCAAGCATATGTAGGCATGCTTGCATACAAACACGCACACACGTGTGCGCGCGCACGCACGCACACGCACACACACACACACACACACACACACACACACACAGAGCTCATCCCTCCACTGGTACAGACATACATGCAAACACACACACACACACACACACACACACACACACACTTCTATCACTGGTAGATTATTCAGGTCATTAGGTTTAGTGTCCATGTGCAATTTATTACAATCTGTTGTTTTTACTGTTTTCATTATTTCATAGCAGTATTAGTTGTCACTTGTCTTTCTCTCACCAATCACATTATTTTTGGTAAATGCTGAAAAGTCAAATTTTTCACTTGTCTTTCTCTCACCAATCACAATTTTTTTGGTAAATGCTGAACGGATATCTTAGGCAGCGAGTGTGGCGGGGGGGACATGGACCTGTGTGCCCTTTTAGGTGCCTCAGATACTACTGGGAGCGTTCCCGCCCCAGGCGTTCCTCGCAGAGACACCTTATTTCCATCAACCCCAGCAACAAGAAAGACATCTCGGCGGGCACTATCTCTAGGTGGCTATCCATACTATCAGATCTGCCTATGCCCAGGCGTACAAAGACCTCCCAGCCCTTTCCCCTCGAGCCCATGAGGTTAGAGCGCTGGCCACGTCCACAGCGTTCCAGCACTCTGTCCCCGTGCACCATCTCCTGGAGGCAGCCTACTGGCGTTCGGAGAACTCTTTCATGAACTTTTATCTAAGGGACATCCGCATGACCAGGGCTGATGGTTCTGAAGGGATTTCATTTGTGGCGGCCAATGCAGCCATATCGGTTACCCCAGGAACCATTAGGGCGCTCGGCCCTCCTCCTATTTCTTTAAATTCTGCTATGGTCTGACATGGTATAGTATACGACGCCAAAATGGGGAGTTTGTATATATACTCCCTGTTTGCTAAGTATACTTACCATGTCAGACTCTAATGCCCGCCCTACCTTCCCCTCTAGCGCCAAGGTTCCCTGGGGGTTGCCTTGCGCGCAGGCCTCTTTGAATGACGTACAGTAAACGAACATCGGCATCTTCCGTAGGCGGAAGTAGGGTGGGCGTCACGTGACTATCTTATGACTGCATTGGCCACAAAACTTCGGCCTGACAGAGCTGACTGACAGCCGTTTAATGCTATGGTCTGACATGGTAAGTATACTTAGCCAAACAGGGAGTATAATACAAACTCCCCATATTTGTCACTTGTCTTTCTCTCACCAATCACAATATTTTTGGCAAATGCTGAAAAGTCAAATTTGTGGATGATTTTTACAAGCCTGAACAGAAATGCAGAAGACAAAAATCAAAAGGTGCAAACACAGGTGGATGAGAAAAGTGTTGACAGTGCTGTCTTCCACATTACTGCCTTTGTCTACCTGGTAGATCTTGTCTGGTCAGAGATTGGCCATGGTCTGTAAAATACACCAGAAGAGGATGGAAATGCTTGTTGTTTCCACATGGGGAGGTGTGTGTGTGGGGGGGCTAAAAAAAAGGGGAAGGGGGTGGGTGGAAATCTTCTCTCTTCCAGACAGACTTTTAAGGCTGAAAGTGCATGATACATGTTTCACACAGATACATGGTGGCTTTTCAGGGACCAGGAAGGCTGGTAGAGAAGTCAGGTCTGGTGAAACATGCGACAAACTACAAACAGAAAGATCAGCCCAAACCTGCTGCACCCAGTGAGGCACGCACATCTACAAACAGGTTGGCATTTGGAAGGTGTTTTTGTTTTGCGATACTTAATATTTGGGTTTAGAAAAATTTTTGTTTGTTTGTTAAAGCAGAATCTCTTTCAGAGTGGTGGCAATATTGAGAATGTATTTACCAGTAGTACTTGGCACAACCAGGAACCATAAACCAGTGAATAAGATAAGATCAACACACAGCACAGAGCTCTTTGCCCCCACCCCTTCCCCCAAGCACTGACATTGAAAAATTAACAAAGTAAGTATCTGTAGAAAATGTTGGCCAGAAATTAGAAAAGATCTTTGTCAAGAATGTCTGTAATTGATATTTCAGTATGTCTGTAGTTGGTTGTACAACTGTAGGAAGTATGTGCATTATTATACGTGTGATGTTACTTTGAGCGTATGGATTTCGCTACATTTTTTTTTTTTTTTTTTTTTTTTTTTTTTTTTTTTTTTGCGTGTTTGGCATGGGGTTATCCTATGTTGCAGTGAGAATCAGCAGTTCCTGAAGGAGATCATCAACAACATTCTGGATGGTCAGGGTCTGAGCTGGCTCAAAGTCAGCCGCATCAAGAAACTGATGGAAGACGAGAACTACCGCAATTTCGTGGTGTCTCGACTCACCGAAACCTAGACAGGAAGCTGCCAGAGGATGCACGACATATTGAGGATGTGGTCAGTAGCTTTACTGTTGAATTATTAACAGTGTCACTCTGTAGGATGACTTGTAGGGCGTGTGGTCAGCAGCTTTGTAGTTCTACCTTTGTGGCCACTTCACCTGCCATTGTTGAAATTTTCTTTTTTTTTTTTTTTTTTTTTAAAGTACTTTTTCGTTTTGTTGAAATTCTAGATGTGTGAATTCTTATTTTGTAGCAGGTGACTAAGAATTTCAGGTGTGAATTCTTATTTTGTAGCAGGTGACTAAGAATTTCAGGTTAATCACTGGAACTTTTACTAGTTTTCCATTCAGCAGTGGTATTTGCTTATACGACTTTTAAACGTGTGTTTGTTTCTTTTTTAGTTGTTGTAATGTTGTGGGTCGGGTCAGCATAAAGAAACACACATATATACCATTCACAGTTTTTCTGTTTTTTTTTTTTTTACAAACTAGACCCTCACCATAACATCTTGACTTCGTTTGGCAAAAGCACTGACTCCACAACCAAGTCCAGCAAATGTGTAATTCCTTTCTATAATTTCATGAATAACACAACCATAATATGCCAGCAGTTCACATCTTTATCAACATGTCAGCAACATCTTTCAGTTACACATTTCCATATATAGTAGAATTTCTGTTTGTAACCCCTCTTATTTAGTCTTTCTCCACAACCCACATTCTTCGAGGGATAATTTTCAAACTGTCATAACTATTTTTTGAATGGTATATCCTTTCAGCACAAAGAAAACGATGACCTGAAAATTCCGTGAATCCCTAAGTATTTTTCTCCAAGTTCCACACCAACATACCCAGTCTCCTCTTGCACATCTTCAGTCTTGATCTTGCTCACAGTCACACCCTTTCTGCACATTTACCTCCAGTTGTCAGTTCTTTTTCTCGTTCCACTTCTTCTTCCCAGGTCAGAGTGCAGTTATTTCATGTGTTTTTAGGACATGACCATTGTACATTCATTTCATAACGTATGTGTGTGGCATTGTGTTGATCAACCAGTATGTGTCTGTGAAATGATCATTGAACACTAGTTTCTTGATGTATGCGACAGTGTGTGGCAAGACCAGTATTCAAGGGTCTTCTGGCTATGTGCAAAGCCATCATTTCGGGGCTGGAGCATACTATACAGAACCACGGTCTGGGGTGGAATGGCATCAGCTTACATGGTCCTGGAGATTGCCCACACCCACTACTGGAACAAAGAACTCAGCTCCAGCAAAAGTGATGTATGTGTGAAATGTTGACACAGTTCGATCTTCTGAAGTATTGAGTTTGAGAACACTTTATTTTGTCATTCATTGTTGTTAAGTAGAGGGATAAGATATTGTAGAACCTAGTTGTAACGCCGTCAGTTTGTTACTTTGTGGTTATGATTTTTCCCCCCTCTCATTATTATTAATTTTTTTGTTACGAAACATGTTGCTATTCAGTTGAAAATGCAAGTTTTTTGAGGTGAATTAAAAGAGATTTGCAGAGATGCCAATTACGCACGTCCTGGAGTGCTATGATGATGGTGCTTGACTGGAAATTGACATTCTTGGTTTGTAGATAATCAAATGGATATACTAAACTTAAGTCAGGCAGCACTTACTGTAGAAATCCTGTATGATAGTAGTCTTGGCGCCAGCAGGCAGCTCTTCAGGTGGGCAGCCCGTTGTGTAACCGACAGCCCTGATATGGCCCTTTGTGGTCGGCTGGGCTGTTAGCAACATTACCCTTGTGTAAACGAGAATGCGGATTGTAAAGCGCTCACAGCTTGGAGTCTGGCTGGGGATAGGCACTATATGATTACTCTTAGCAATAATGATTGCTGTTTTTTGAATGTTACCATTAGGCCTGAGGTGCCTCCATGCCTGCTTGGTGTTTTGTGTCACCCAGACATCTTCGTTGCATGGGAGTCAAGAAAAGTCTGCATGGAAAAGACGAGCTGGCACCCAGGCCAGAGCTGCGACGCCTGTCAGATGATCAGGTGGCTTCAGCATCCAGTGAGTGGTTTTGTTTTTTGTGTTGGGATACTTTCACTTTGCTCCTTTATTAATTGGCTTGTAGCGCTTGGCCAGTGACCGTGGTGGTTTTAACGGCTTGCCCTCATGTAACATTGCAAGATTCCAGCTGTTATATTTTTTGATATTATCATTATGTATTATTGACCCATTTTTAACAAGAGAATGAGACACAAAACAATATTTAAAACGGTAATCTGTAACACAAAAATAGATTTCAAAAATAGTTATGGGGCAGAACAATGATAAGGAAAAGAAATTGCATGGATGGAGATACATACCTGGATAGGGAGAGATATATGTATAGCACCCATTCAGCTGTTGTTTTGTGTGTGTATGTTGTTTGGATCAGCTCTTCTTTCTGGTTACAGTATCTGATTTGGGTGTTCGATGACTATGAAACTGACGCTTGAAAAGGAAGATAATAATGCTCATATCAGGACAAGATAAGAGTTATTCAGAGTTCCTTTTCCCTGTGTATTTGTTAATAGGCTTTTGTGAATAGGCGATGAAAAATTGAATTGCTTGAATCTCTGCAAGTACCGGTAGTTGGTATTTAGCGTTCTGCTGATGAAGTGTGGGACGAAATGTCGGCCTTCGCATGGATATGAACAGGGGCATGAAAACCTCTGTCTCCCACCATCATTGGGACCTCTTGATCAGTACATGACCTTGCGGATGGTGTTTTTGGTGGTGCTGCTGTTCGTGGTTTTTGTGTATGTGTGTGTTTATTGTTCCCCATCATGGCACAGAGTTCACTGATTGATAGTGATTAGCCATTGGCTGTTTATGGTTGATAGTGATTAGCCATTGGCTGTTCATGGTTGATAGTGATTAGCCATTGGCTGTTCACGGTTGATAGTGATAAGCCATTGGCTGTTCATGGTTGATAGTGATTAGCCATTGGCTGTTCCCGGTTGATAGTGATTAGCCATTGGCTGTTCACGGTTGACAGTGATTAGCCATTGGCTGTTCACGGTTGATAGTGATTAGCCATTGGCTGTTCATGATTGACAGTGATTAGCCATTGGCTGTTCATGAATCATTGATGACCATAAAATACTGGTTGACATGAAGATACTTTCGTTATTGATTTTGCACATCGTGGATGTAAAGCTACTTCAGTCATCAAGTGGTGCTATCAAATATGGCATAGTGATAACTTTAATGAGACTTTCTAGTAATGGAAAGTACTGTCTGGTAATAATTCAGTGTGGCTGAGCAGGACTGTAAAATACTCATGCTGCCTGTGTAATTGACTCGATTCACATTTTTGCCATTTTTTTTCTTTACATACATTTCTCTGCCCGACCCCAGCTCTTTCAATTATTTCGGAAAAAAGGTTTTATCTGAATGAATATTATATATCGTTTACAGTTGCGATGTTGTGATAAGCTTTCTTAACAGGAGTGTGTGTGTGTGTGTGTGTGTGAGAGAGAGAGAGAGAGAGAGAGAGAGAGAGAGAGAGAGTGTTTGTGTCTGTCAGTCTACCGTTTTGGGAACTTTTTTCCCTCTTTCAAATGAGCTGAACCTGTCTCGGAGCCCATTGTGTTCCGAATTTTGTGGGCTGGTACAGGTTTGAGCTCATTACCGCAAGCTCCACAATGACATTTGATGATACCTCACCAGATATTGTTTTCGGGTTTCTAAAATAGTTTTTTTTTTAATTAAGTTTTTTTTATGAAATTTGATCAGGTTTCAAAGCATTCATAACATGAAATTAGTCTGGTTTTTGCTAGATGTGTACGCAAATATCATTTGGGCATGGTAACAGCGTTGCTAAACCTCCCCCCTCCCCCCCCTCCTGCAGCAGTGGGCTGGGCTACGGTGAAAGTAAAATTAATTGAAAGCTGTCACACTTTTTAGCTTTTGGATTCCATGCATGCCAGATCAAGTGTTGATAAAATCCTTGTAAACTAACAAACAAAATGCCCATTGATGCTGGTTGTTGGTGACTGTCGGTGTGACCGCGGTGTGTTTGTGTGTGCATAAAACAGGCAGCATGACTTTAGGTTGGTGGACTCCCAGTGGACACCTTTCTCCCTCCACCGGCTACCCCTCTCCCAGTGCCCCACCGCAAGCCTCCCCGACCCCACCCTGTCCTGGCACACCCCCCCTTCAGGTTACCCCTCCCCTAGTGCTCTACCCCCCAACCCTTCCCCCGACTTTGTCTCCCCTACTTGGCATAGCCCCCAGTCAGGCAAGTGCTTTTCTTTTTTTTTTTTTTTTTTACCACAGTGTTGTATGTGGGCTTTGGTGGTTCTTACTTTTTTTTTTTTTTTTTTTTTTTGACAGCACTGCAGTATGTCCGTGGATTTTTAGAGCACTGCAGTTCTCTTGGCTGCTTGCCGGCAAGAGTCGGTTGTTGGATGTGGCCCGGTGTCAATTGTTGGATGTAGCCCGGTGTCTGTTGTTGGATGTGGCCCGGTGTCTTGTCTTGGTGACATGGAGTCTGGTCTTCTTTCCTGGATTGGACTTCATCATCTTTTGGTTTTGTACTTTTCGATTTTTGGATTTTTTTCTTTTAAAAATAGAGTGCACCTGCACACTTCCCCCTCCCCTGTTTGGTGTGGATTTTCCTATTTCTTTTCAAGAAAATGTTGAGAAGGCAAAATCATTTGAATGTCTAACACTTGATGTGATGTACACGTGTACATAAGCAGTATATACATACATATGTATGTCTATCTATCTATCTATCTATCTATCTCTCTATATATCTATATCTATATATATATATATATATATATATATATATATACATATATATTTGTTGTTGTTTTGTTTTGTTTGTTTTTTTTGGTGAGGGGACCACCTTGCAGAAACATAAACAAATTACAAGACAAAACATGACAGGTTTCGACTTCTTGGGTCTTTTTCAGGCAAGGTAAACAAGGTTTAGGACGACAAAAATGAAGAAAGAGCAATCGCTTATCTTCTTGGATTTGACGCAAGGTGGGCATTGAATGCCCATAGAAAGATATAGAAAGGTATACAGAAAGATCCTGGTTCTGAAAGCACCTTGTTGAGAAAGGTCATGGTTGAGTGACAGCGTACACACAGATGACAAGAAATGCAGTCTTAAGAATGTCCAGAAAGAAAGCAATGCTAGAGTCCGAAATTTGTCCTTAATTAACGACAAGTCTTGTGCTTAAGAGAAATGAGGAATTGGAGAAAGTACCATCCTTTAGTGACTGCTTTGTCAGTCTGGTGTTTTTAAAGCAGGAGACCCAGTCAAATGGTGTGCCATTTCCTTCCTGCTTCTGAGCCAACCTCTTCATTCCAGTATTTATTTCTTGCTCACATCACTGATATGTTTTTCTTTTTCCGACTGACTGGTTTTCATGCCACATTGTATTAAAGTCAGCGTACTGAGTTTGACAGTGGGATTAACCATCAGAGTTTGACATTAGGATTAAGCGTCACTGAATGTTGCTGTCAGGCCTGTAACATGAAATGTATAAAGTGGTTGAATATCCACCGGGCCGCTTCGGTACAGGGGGATTTTTCCCTTGGAGTTAACATTGGTTCTGACTCCATTTCCCTACAGTCCTTCGAATGAGACTATAAACCGAGGCTCCATGTGTAAACGCACGCATAACATCTTGCACACTCATCACCAACTTTCGGAAGAGAAGGCCAGTTTGGCTGTTTGTATGGATGACACGTTAAACATAGCATGCATCCTGTGTGAGAAATGGAAAGAATGAAGTGAGGATATTGAGTGAACGGTCTTGACTGATGACACGGGAAACAACTCAATGAAGCGCCAGCTGGCAGCTCTTCAGTCGACACTACCCAGGTGGGCAGCTCGTTGTGTAAATGAGTGTGCATTGTAAAGCGCTAAGAGCTTGGTCTGTAGCCGAGAATAGGCGCTGTATAAAGTATTCATTATTGTATAATAATGATAATTTGTATGAATTGGGAAGAGAAATGGCTTGATTACCTTGTATTTTGTCTTCATATGTAACACCAGTAGTTCATTGACGGCATCCTCTTTGTTTGCCAGCTGTTGTGTCCCTTGTTGACAAGTATGAATGTAGTCTGTAAAAACAGAGTGTTAACACAGGAGTGTGCCTTCTAGTGTATGTAGACATGGTAAAACCATATAAAACTTGACAGAGAAATAAGCTTTGAGGATGATGCATATTGCTTGGAACAGGGTCCAGTTTACTGAGTAAAATGTGTAGTTAACACACTTGGGAAATGCTTTTGAACAGTTAACGTCAGTGCCATGTTCCTTTAAATAGTTCATTTGCATGTTGACACAGAGCCAGATTTTTCCACTGATTGATTGCTGAACAAAATGCAGCAGTAGAGTGTTAACTGAGTTCTGGAATAACCTTGACTTCATTGTAGGATAAAGATATGTAATGGCAGGAGTAAAAGCTCTTCAGTGACAGTTTGTCATAAATGACTGTAAGAATGGCAGTAGTTATGTTGAATGAGGGCAAAACTCGATTAAGCGGCCGAGAAAAAAAAAGATTAATGTCAAAAGTTCATGTTTAAACAGTAAGCAGTGTTTTTCAGACAGTGTTTATTTAGAGTTCAAAGAGTGCATTGTATGTATAGGATGGCAGCATCAGCAGGGTACAGCGCATAAAATGGATGGTATTAGATAACGTGAAGCACATTTCTTGTTCCCATTGGCACCCATAATCAGATTATTATAACACTGCTAGATGAGTGTTTAGGTTACAGAAAAGATGTACATTCCAGAGTATGTCGGTGTCACTTGTTACATATCTCTGGAGTGGAAACGGAAGGCTGTGTATGTTCAGTTGATGCTGATTCCAGTGTGGGCCTTCTTTATATCCATTGTCAGTGGCTTACTGCCTGCTTTCATGTGTTCTGCACTCCACTTTGTATGCACTCATTATGCATTATATCTTGTGAGATTGTGACAGTGTATTGTGTGCACTATGTGTGACCTGTGTTTTTTTTTTTTTTTTCTGTTGAACAAAAATGATGTCCTTTGTGCAAATGGTGTATGTGATAAACTGAGTAAATGAAAATCTTCTGTTGTTGGCATTGTAAGAGTTAACCTCAGGTACAGAAGGAATGTGGAAAATGTGAAAAGATCGAAACAAATTAAACTTACTACTGATAAAAATGAGTGCAATCATGTTTGGAACATTCTGTTTGTTCTTAGTGGCAGTACAGAAAGTTGGCATTGGTAGACAAGTTGTCTACAGGATGAAGACTGATACGAGTTAAACTTATTCATAGAAGTGGGTACAAATGACATGAAATTCTGTGTGTCAACTGCAGACCTGTTCACCTGTACGATTTTGCTGTAATGTGTACTAAACAAAATCTGAATCATGGGAATTACGCCCCCCTCCCCAATTACAGGGAAAAAATCATAGAAAGAAAATTATAAACATGAAGTTTCGTTTGCTACCATTTCGGTTAAAAGCAGTAAGAAGACATTTTCCTGCGTGCCTTGAGTCTTTTACCTTGTCAAAGATGGCGATGAAGCAGTTTAACGCGCCAACGGCCGGCTCTTCCAAATGTTCAAAAATTGCGAAAGTATTGCGATTATGAACATTATGTTTTTTTTTTTTTTTTTTTTTTTTTTTTTTTTTTTTCAAATTACAGGCTTTTGTCTGAGATATATGTGTACATGAATTTGGGGTAAACAGGTCTGCAACTGGTGACTCACGGTAAAGAAAGGTGGTAACATATGTGTGCACTGTGATCGACTAGGGTAGAACTATTACCATTGAAAAACGGTCACAGTTTTTGGAAATTGTGCTGTTCGTAATATCTACTCTGTGTGTGTGTGTGTGCGTGCGTGTGCATGTGCGAGAAATAAGTATCATTGTGTATTTATGTGGTGAATTTCGGTACTGGCGTTTTCTTGGCAGCTGCAAGCAATAGAAAAATGTAGGTTTGCATGATTTTATGTGTATTTGAAAGATCACCTCTCTCATTATCAAGGCATTGCACAGAGGTAAAGGTGCACATTAGCCATGTTATTTTGGTACTTTTTGAATTTATATTTTCAAAAAAAGAAAGTCATTGTTATTTATGCTCTGTGTACTCTGGTAAGTATATCACTATATGTGAGTTTTCAGTTCAATATTCTAGCCGTCATGTTATGACATCTAACAAATTGCTTGATTATTTTCTCACACTTACAATCATGGTATGACATCTAACAAATTGTTTGATCAGATGATGTGAGGGGAAGGGTTTGGGGTTGAAGTTATTCTTTTTAAATGCAATTTTGTGCGTATTGTAAATCTGTTATGACTCTTTAAAAACTGTTTGCAATCCAAAAAACAGGCAAATGAACAAAAGAAATATTGTAAATTTTGTACCTTGTTTTATTCACAAACCACTTGAAGTCTTGAAGTGGCTAGAAATAGATTTCTGCCCTTACTTTGCAGTATTCTTTCTATACTAGTAAATGAATGTTATATGATTTTTTTATTCATTGAAACAAATCCATCTAATAGTGTTCCCTAGCAATCAAGCTTACAGATCTGTACAACACACAGTACAAAAACACACATTACTTTTACCCATTTGATCAAACAAGAACTGCTAGACAACTTCAGCATATTTCATTCTCATCCTTCCATTGTATTTGCAATTACAGTAGAATAACTCCTGCATTATAGTTATGAGATGAAGCCCCTGATTATGTATCTTGAGTACTTAAATGAAGAAAAAAATAGAACAAAAAAGTTAGTAAGAATTTTTTTCTTTGTCTCATGAAAATTAATGTTTTAGAATTAATTTGTACTTCATTTCAAACTTTTTTTGTTCCAGATCTGTTGTTTTCAGGATGCATTTTGTCTTTTTTTTTTTTTTTTTTTACCAATCAGAAACATTGAAAAAAAAAAACTGCATTTCTATCTTGTTGAGTAAATCTTCTTCTTGTACTTGAGCTTGTAGCTTACATATTCCTTCACATGACATCTCATGTAGTCAGTTGTATCAAATGTCTAATTTTAATCATTAAACCTGATCATTATGGACACCGATAATCTGTAAAATAATTTGCAGTTTGAAAATTGAGTGACAACAAATTAACAAGATATACAAATAGTTTGTAAATTTAGTGACAGCAAATCAACAAGAAATACAAATAGTTTGTAAATTGAGTGACAACAAATCATCAAGATGTCCAGATAGTTTGCTTGTTGGCCCTCATTCCCAGTCCATGTTCAGCTGTATGCTTTTAACTTGGTTATGGGATCTGCCCCAACCATGCTCTCAACCCCCTCTTAACAGAGCAACAGTAAACTCACCATGTTTTGCAGCCTTGTGATTTGCAGCTGAACCTAGCATTGCTAGCAATAATGTTGTACCGTGTGTCAACCCTGCAGGTTCTCCTGTGATAGTGAATGGTGATGAGTTTGAAAACATTGAAATAGCTGGCCCTGCACCCGAAGAACCAGCCCGCCACCCGCACTTCGCTGACGTCACTACCACCTCCACCCCTGCGCAGCAGCAGCACACCATCACCCTCTGCACAAACCCCACCCTGCTGACAGTCCCCCCAAGTCCACCCTGCGCCAGGGTGGGGTGGTGGACAGGAGCCAGTTGTCTCTGCAGGAGCAGGGGGACCCCGCTCGGGGCCATCACGGATTGGAACCGCAACGTGGGCAAGCCCGGGGTCATGGGCTGCGGATCACAGTCGGCGGCCACCTGCGACATTATCATACCGACGCTGATATCAACAACAGCAGTGGGGATATGCTGAGGGAGATGGTGAAGAACAAAGTGAGTCTGGCTGGGCAGGTCAGAGAGGGGGTCATTACGTATTCAGGGCAGACAGGAGTTCAAGAGCTTTTGTGCAGTTTGTGTTTTTCTGCAGAATTGGTTTCAGTGGCTTCCTTACTTTTTGCTTGTGATATGCAGAAGATGAGATCTTACACAACAGAAAAATGAGCTTAGGATCCTGCTGATACACACCTAGTTCACCACTGGGGAAACTGTCTGTGCCATGCTTCTTTCTGTATCATACAGTGAGATGATTGCTGCATGATTTTATTACTTGCAGGTATTAGAAATGTAGGTGTTTCAGTCTCTTGCAGTCCTGACCTAAACATGTTCAAAAGTACTGCGTTGTACACAGGTAATATTGAGTCCTAGCTGTGTGAATCAGGCAAGCCTCTTTTCATGCAGCTTTAGAAGGAGAGATTACAAGAATGAATTGAGGTTTAGCATTGTTACTTACCAACATAGGTGAAAATTGAAACAACATGGGGAAAAAAATGTGTGGCAGAAAGGAAATGAGAGTTCCACCCACCAATCCACTGTGCAGTAAGGTGACTGCTCTCAAAGCGGGAATGGATGTCTTTGCAGGAGCTGCTCAGGTCCAGGGGACTGGACAAAAAATTCACAGTGTGGACTCCGAAATCTCTGAAGCCTCCACCCTGGTCAGCACAGGGTCTGACCGAGAGGCAGAGAAAGGGAGAGCCCGCATTGCCCATCAGCCCATCCGCAGTGCTCTGTCCGACAGCGAGATGGAAACCATAGTGAGTTGAAGCTGTTGTGTGGCGCTTTATGCTGTAGGACATAGCGGGAAATATATTCACATTCCCATCCACAAAGTCAACCAAACACTCCGTTGAGCCCAAAGATGCACACATTCAACATTTCTTATTTTATTGTGCTTTTAATGACGTCTGTATACAAGTTGTTCCAAGTGCTTTCATGGATGGATGGGATTGTTTGCATGAAGTTATTTTCCTTGATTTACTTGCTTGTTCAGTCTGATCTTTAAAAGATGACATGGTCCTCACATAGTGTGTGTGTGTGTGTGTGTGTGTGTGTGTGAGTACAAGTTTCATACCATCTGTATATGTGTTCCTGTTCAAAAGCATACATGGACACTTACCATCTCTGTCCTTGTACTTCACTTCATGTGCCAGTTTTAAGATTTTTTTCTGTTATGGATAAATAGCTTACATTTGGCATCATGAATTCTAGCATGTCAAACTTCTTAGCTACGGCCAGCTTCCTAGCTCGGTTTGACCAAGTTTTGTGATCAGCATAGTGTAAGAATGCCCAGTTTGTCTGTCACTAGGTTTTTGTGCATATTGATTGAAGAAAAGTCCAAAGTGATGCTCAGCTCTGTATTTCCAAACGGGAAAAAAATCGTTGCATTCCAGAAAAGTTCATTGCCTGGACCTTGATAGTTTGACTTTTTAATTTAGTGAAACTTCCTAATGAGATCCTCTGAATTAAGACTTCCACTGAGGTGTATGTGTTTTCTGTAACATTTTTCTCTTTGTCCTATAAGATTTACCTCCTACAAAAGTTTCGCTCTAAAGACAGTTTTTGAGGATTTCTGGGGGTGGTTATTTGAGAGGTGTAGTGTATAGGTAAATGATGGGCTCCCCCTCCTCCCTTCCACTTCTCCCTTCCTATCCACTCTTTCAGTTCCCTTCATGTCAGTGATTAATCTGATCAATGTGGGAACTTTTCAGTCCGTTGGGGGGCGCGCCGACGGAGTCGCTCAGCTAGTTTGTGGAGCTGCAAGAGCAACTACTCCCTAGGTTATCGTTACCATGACAGCAAACTAGTGCATGGAGGGTCTGCTCCTAACCAGGATGTCGGCAAGACCTACGTGTTTGAGGGGCTTGTGGGTCAGTAGAATTGGGTCTCTGTCTGTCTGTCTGTCTCTCTTTTGTTTGTTTTAAATCTAAATGAAAATTTTCCAGTTTTAGAATTATAGTTTCTTTTTTTTTTTCTCTCTTTATCTAAACAATATGCTTTGATATTGCTTGAAGCTGTGTGTGTGTGTGTGTGTGTGAGTGTGAGTGAGTGAGAGACAGATAGAGAGGGGGCTTGGGGAGAGAGGAAAGGGAAAAAGAGTAATAGTGTTTAGGTGCAGTATATATATATATATATTTCAGTGTTCTTTCCAACTTTTCCAACTGTTTAAAAAAAAAAAGAAGGTGTAAACCAAACCAGCTGATGTGGAGAGACTGTCAGTCTAAGTTTTGAATTGATCCTAGTCATAAAACAAAAAAAACTAAAATAAACAAACAAAAAAAAAACCTGTCTGCTGCACTTAGTTAGTGGTTTGACAGTGTCCAGATGTGTCGACAGGCAGGAGAGGAGTCGCATGTGGGACCAGATGCAGTTTTGGGAGGACATGTTTCTGGACGCTGTGGCCCAGGAGAGGGACATCATTGGCATGGACCAGAGACCCTCAGAAATGATGGAAAGGTACGTGCTTCCCAGTGCTAGTCGACCATTCCTCGACTCCGATTCTTTGGGAATGACGGTAAGGTTTGAATGTGCTGACATTCTCAGAGTAGGGTTGGAGTTTTCAAGGGGGTAAATTTTCTTGACAGTCACTGGCAGCAATGAGACTCGGAAGAGATGATCCATGTGGAGGATGAGATAGTCTTTTGTGGCTGCGACTACAAGGTGGTTCTTTTTGTGCTTGCTTGTACTTTAGATGATGAAAAGGTGATGGCATGTGTACCTTCAGGAATAGAGAACCGTGCAAATATGGACTCTTCTGTGCGTTTAGATACAATGGATTGTATAATATAGTGCCTTCTGTGTCCTAAGGTATACTTGGTAACAAAAACAGTGAACCTTTTTTGCCTTCAGATACACTGGATGATGAAAAGGTTGGTAGCCTTTTGTCACTTGAGGTACAGTGGATGATGAAAAGATGAAGCCTTGTTTACCTTAGGTACCCCAGTCCAGTGGGTGATGTAAAACGAAGTTTTTGTACCTTCAGGTACAATAGGTAGGTAATGAAAAGATGAAGCCTTGTGTGCCTTTAGGTACAACAAGTGTTGGGGGGGAAAAGATATGCTATTCGTACCTTCAGTACAAGAAGTGAGATGGGAAAAGAAAAGGCTTATCTTTTCCCATCTCATTTTTTGTGCCTTCAGGTACAGTGAGTGATGGGAAAAGATAAGCCTTTTGTGCCTTCAGGTACAATGAATGATGGGAAAAGATAAGCCTTTAGTGCCATCAGGTACAGTGAGTAATGAAAAGATGAAGCCCTGTGTTCCCTCAGGATCAGTGGATACAGATTCTCAGTGGATATGAAATTCTGAGGATCATAATGACCCTTTGGCTACATTTTTTGGTGGTATTTTTTTTACGGAGCTAGAGGGAGGGCATTTTCTTTCTTCTTCTTGTGTGTGTAAAAAACATCATTGGTATACTGACTGAAGCAGTCACATTTAAGGATACAGTTTGACTTTCTTTAACAATGATTTTGTCTGCCACAGGCTATTTGACCTTGCTTGAGCCTTTTGATCCATTGTAGGAGCGACATCTTGATACAAGACGCAGTTTGCATTCCAACATGGGCAGAGAAGGGAAATAACTCTGGCTTTTCCCTGTTCAGACATCTGCTGTGCTCGGTGCAGTATTATATATCTAACAAGCCAGCACATTTGATTTGAAAGGTGATGCGCTTCATCATGACACATACTGCAAAAGTTTTATGTGTCAGACGTCTGTGTCTCATCTATGCACATACGTGAGCGTTATGTAGTGACAGCCCTTTGCTTGTTGGCTAGGCTGTAAAGCTACATTACCTTACCATATGTGAGCCTTCAGGGGTACTTGGATGATATAAAGATAAAGCCTTGTGTGCCTCTTGGTGTGGTGGCTGATCTGAAGATGTTGCCTTTGTCAGGTACAATTCCTTGGGGGACGGGAGAAGCGGGCGTCTGGAGCAGGATGAGGACCGGCTGCTGTCAGTGATGCTGTACAACCTGGTGGGTTTCATGCTCATGATGAGAGTGCCCAAGGCTGAGGTGAAGAAGAAGATTCGCCGTCTGCTGGGCAAATCCCACATTGGCCTGATCCACAGCCAGGACGTCAACAACCTTCTGGATGTTCTCAACCATCTGGTTAGCATCTCGCCAAATGGTCTTTAATAGAACTAAAGTTTGTTTTTGAACTTGGTTGTACTGACAAGTTTTGAACAAAAAAGAAGATAATTGATCAGATTTTGAAGTGATTACTTCAAAGCATATCTAGAAAACAACGTTTGTGTTGTGGCTTTCAGGTATTGAAGTTTCTTCCTTGTCTTTAAGATGAGTACTTCTCAATGTGGAAGTCCCTTCCTCATAGTGAACAGTTTTTTTTTATATATCTGTGAAACAGCAAGGCAATGACATAGATCTGAAGCCGATGGGGAGTCGACAGATGCAGAAACAGACCTTCACTGTCCACTGGGGACCAGACAACACAGGGGACATGTTGTTCATGGAGGTATGCATATTGTTGGTCATGGAGATATTTAGTCTGTGGGCTTTTCATGGAGGTGTACACACTATTCACATGTTGTTCATGGAGGCCTAGAGGTATGCACGTCATTCATGTGTTGTTTATGCTGGCAGACAACATTGTTCATATCCTGTCAAAAGGGGTGTGCACATTGTTCATACCATTCGTGGAATTATACACATTGTTAATGTGCTGTACATCGAGATGTTCATGTTGTTCATGTGGTATATGGAGATATGTTCTTTGTTCACATGCTGGCCATATGACCTTACACATTTTGTTCATATGTCATTCATGGGGGAGGGATGAAAGTCTTCCAGAATAAATTAGAACACCCCTGGAACAGAAAAAAAAAAATGGTTGATGATCATCACCAGATCGGTGAGATATTGAGGTATCTCCCAGAACATCAAGATTTTGTTGCGGGTGTTTTCAGTTCCCACATATTAGGTTAAAAGCAGTAATCCGTTTGCTATTCATCTTTTTTTTAATGGTTTATTTGGTATGGTGTGGTAGAAAACGAAATGTGTTATCTGAAGAGAAATTGCTGTGGTGGTTTTTCTTTTGTCCTTGGTCAGTTTGTGGGTGGGTGGAAAATCTCAAAAACACTCTTGCTAGTAGGAGAAGCTTTGAAAGACATGAAGTTGAAGATGTTTTGGAACGTGGCTGTCTGTCAGGTTTTGGAACGTGGCTGTCTGTCAGGCTGTGTGTATAGACAGTGACAATGGTTGTGTAAGCGCTTAGAAGAAAGAAAAAGAAAATGTGTGTGTGTGTGTATAATGTCAGAAACGGATTCACAAAGATTTCTTTGGTCACCAGCTGTATGCTTAAAACATTATGAACTGTCATCTCAACACTACAGAAGAGACAAAAGATACTAGAATGTGTGTGTCAGCATGTAAACTTGATGAAAGTAATGTACATATCTACAAAAGATGTAATTCCTAGCTCTCTGATTTCCATTTTACCCTTGCATCTGTCATTGTTACTTTTCAGGTGTGTGACGATTGCCTGTTGTTGAGGAGTGTGACGGGCATGATCCATGATCGCTGGTGGTTTGAGAAGCTGGTCAACATGACCTACTGCCCCAAGACCCGTGTGCTGTGTCTGTGGCGGAAGAATGGAGAGAAAGTGCAACTGAAACCAGTTTATATACCAAAAGGTCAGTGACACCTGCTGCTGTGGTGCAGTGATTAACGTTGTTGACTTGTCAGCTGGGAGGTTGTATGTTCTGTTTCCATCAGAGATATTTTTTGGCGTCGTATACTATACCATGTCAGACCATAGCATTAAACGGCTGTCAGTCAGCTCTGTCAGGCCGAAGTTTTGTGGCAAATGCAGTCATAAGATAGTCACGTGACGCCCACCCTACTTCCGCCTACGGAAGATGCCGAAGATCGTGAACTGTCCGTCATTCTACTTCGGCCTGTCGACCAAGCAAGATAAGTCTTGTGCTCTGTCTCGCCTATACTTTGCCTTTGTGTAAAGATTGCTATGTTTGCACTCTTGCACTCTGTACTCATTTATCTGTGGCTTCCGCTTATATCTTGACGTGTGAGGTTATCGGATGGGCTAGCATTCTAACCTTATTTACTGAAATTTTCTCTCGCGCGATCGTGGTGCTCCCGGTTCTTGTCTATTTGCGTAACCGGTTCGAGGTTGATCGGCATTTTCCATCGCCACGTCCATCGCGTTTTCTCTGCCTCCCTTTGTCCATCGGCCTTGCATTCTCACTCGCCTTTACGGCCTTTTCGCCCCTAAATTCCGATTTCTAATCTCGCCGTTACTTGTACCACGATCCACTGTCTCATCTGTGACGATCGCGGGTCGGTTTCGTCGCCATCTTGTTTTGCGCCGGTCTCCATACTTGTCGCACCAGCTTTCTAGCCCACGCTATTACACGTGGTTTGTCATTCGGAATTTGCTTCCTACACTTGTTTACACCCCTCCCATTCATTTGCCACATTTTTCGATCGGCTTTGTGTGCGTGGCGATCGCATCGCCTTCGGCATTGCTGTTACACGTGGCGTTACTCAGCACCTTTGGTTCGCGCCACTGTCGTTGCTCACGCACGGTTTCGTTCATCGCTACTGCGTTTTCTGTCACTGTGCGAGCTTGTTTACTTTTATATTTCCATTGTGTTATATTGCTATTGTGTGCGCACGGTCGATCGACCTGTATACCCTCCTCGATCGACTGTCGTGTTACGATCGTGTGCTCCGGTTTTGCTCGGCGCCATTGCCCAAAATGGTGAAGGACTCGGTTGGGCCGAGCAGCTCTGACGTTCAGAGTTCGCTCGCTTTCCCGGAGGACCAACGAGTTGGTTCCAACTCCGAGCAGACCGTTCTTCCCGCGGGAGAACGGACGGCCGCGGTAGTTGGAGACGACCTTCCCGCGAAGGGGACGCAGGACTCTCCCTCCTCTACCCGACCGCCGGACGCACGACCGTTGCGTTCGAAAGCTACTAGGCAAGCGGCTGCTATTTCCAAATGCTCATCGTTCAACCTGCCCAGAAAATCAAAGGGCAAGGCCCCCCTTAAGGACCCACTCAAGTCTAAACATCCAAGCGGGATTCCGCTTCTCCTCCAGCCACCCTGCCTCTCTAGCTTTCCGGCGCATAGTCAGACATCCGTTTACTATGCCCAGTCATGCGACCCTCGGCTCCCCGGGGACCTTTGCCGGGGCGCGGACAGGCACGGATGACGGTTTTGGACTGGAACCTCCACCACCCGTCACTTGCATTTATGAGACGCGCGGGTCCACGTCTCCCCCCCCATCTGGACTAGCCGTCTCACGATGCTCTTCCCCACCGTGCACAGGTGCAGCCAACACCCCTGCACGAGGAGCGTCCTGTTATCTCCGGACGCAGTTTTATGGCCACGTCATGGCAAGACCATGCACATGACCATAACTCTGGGCGTATGGGAACACCGAGCGCCTCCACCGGTTGTGAACATACACAAGGACGGCGATCTCTACCCCGCTCGCCCGTCGCAGGTTCCCCTAGGGGTTCAGGACGCTGGGGGTCCGACCTACTCGGCCCCCCTTTTGGGCAACGTCCTCGGTCCCGTTCCTCCGGGGGGAGGATCTACCAGCGGGACCACGGGTAACCTGCCCTATTCCCCTGGGTCCCGGCACACTCCCGGGGGGGGGGGGGAACGACATACCATGGTCGAACACTACCCCCCCCCCTGCTGCTCAAGGTTACCCCGGTCCCCGGGGAGTCCCTGCACAGTACCCTGGGCCGCCACAGCCCGCTATCTCCCCGGGGACCAGTGGCTCTATGCCCCCGAGAGAGACCAGTGACTTAACACCCACTCCCAACCGGAACAGCTATATGGTCGCTTGTGGCACCCAATCTCACAGACCTGGGTCGACCTTGGTCTCCCACCTCGGGCGCTGTCCGATCGGCAGTCCGGGCTCTCCCACCCTAGCCCGTCTGCCGAGCACAGAGCCACGAGGGGCCCGCCATCCCCCCCCCCCCCACCACACCCAAGGGGCGGGACCCTCACGCCCCCGCAGCAGATGCCCCCTGAGGAGGACCAACCTTCCCAGGATTCGACTCTCCCCACACCCGGAGGACGACGACGATGAGGACCTCTTCTCATCCCTTTACGATATCCGCACCATTGACCGGTTTCGACCGGACTTGGTGTCGAGGGAAGCCCCTCCCTCTGCCGATATCTTGGCCTTCCCTGACATCGTCGGGCCGCCCCCAGCCCAACGCAAACTCAGGCTCGTCGTCGCTCCTCAGTCCCTGACTTCGCTGTGGGAGAGTCCGGCAATCCGCGCCAGGGGTGCAGACGCCGTCCCCCGCCGGGTCAAGACCTTCCCCCGGCGCCCAATGCGGCCCCCTTCGGCTCCCTCCTCGGGACCCACAGGAAGCACCCAGTGACCTCCCTCTTTGCAGACAATCCGGCGACCAGGGAGTGGGCCATCTCCCAGTCGGATTGTCGCCTGATGCCCAACCGGGCCCCCCTACTTCGGGCACCATCTCCTTTAAAGCATTAAAGGACTGGGACCGAATAGCCCGGATGGGCATCTTACACACCATTGCAGGGCATGCCTACCTTACCATGCTCTTGCAGAGGGCGGAGGTACTCTGGCCTGGGGATGACAGCGCCGTCCCAGTGCCTTCGGACTATACCTCCGAACCACACCATGAGGACGAATCTCGCTTATTCAGCAATCCCTTTATGCGACACCTAGTTAACAGGATATCGCATCACTTGTCGGCTGCGGCGGACAGCGCAGCAACAAGCCACTTCAATTGCCTGCTAGTGGCCAGAGACGCGGTGCTTACACGCTCTTCACTCTCCCCCCGGCACTCAAGGCTTCCCTTCGGTGTGTCCCGGGCCAGGATCACTCGCACTTTGGCGAGTACTCCACCTCGGCTATGTCCCTTCGGTCGAGGAACGCAAGCAGGCGGCGTCCTTTGCCCCCCGGCCTCAGCCACGCCCTTCCAGGCCCCCCTATCGGTCTTACCCCAGGTCCATCAGGCCCACTCCGTATCCCCGACAAGCCCCATCTCCCAACGCCGCCGGGCCGGCCAAGCGCCCTCTAAATTCGCAGAGGTCGAAATCGAAACCTCGCCAGCAACTCAATTTTAGGTTCGGCCAACAGGCACGCCCTCGCCGGTGACTAGGGGACACACCCGCGGTGGGCACGGAACAGGGACAACCCGCCCACCAGGCCCAACCCCGGGCTTCACTCCCACCTGTTCGTGATCCCCAAACCCTCGGGGGGATGGAGGCCCATCCTCGACCTCTCTCCCCTCAACTAGTTCCTCTGACATACCAAGTTCAAGATGGACACACCCTCCCAGATCAGGGACTCCATCCACCACCTAGATTGGGCCACCTCCATAGATCTGAAGGATGCGTACTTCCAGATCCTCTTTCACCCGGCTCACAGACGTTACCTCCGGTTCGTCTGGCAGGGTCGGGTGTTCCAGTTCAAAGCTCTCCCCTTTGGTCTCTCCCTGGCATCCTTCCTCTTCACGAAGGTTGTCAAGGAGATGGCCGCCCTAGCCAGACAGGAGGACATTTGCCCTCCTGGTGTACCTCGACGACGGGCTTGTCCTGGCCTCCTCCCGGGCTCAGTGCTGAGCCCACACCACGCGCCTCCTCAGGCTCTGTTCCACCCTGGGTTTTGTAACCAACCCCCTCAAATGCGAACTCATTCCCAGTCAGAGGTTCTCTTTCCTGGGCATGAGTTTCGACACGATTGCCATGAAGGTCGCCCCGACCCCAGAGAGGTCCGCTGGGATAGTGGACCTCATCTCTCGCCTCCGAGGAGCATCACATACCTCGGCCAGAACTCTGTCCTCCCTCTTAGGGATGATGGAGTCCCTTTCAGCCCTCATTCCGCTAGGTCGGGTCCCCAAACGCCAGCTGCAGAGGGAGTTCTGTCGTCGTTGGTCCCAGACCTCGGACCGCTGGGACCTGACCATTCCCCTCGGCCACTGGTTCTCTGGCGCCACGGACGAATGGCTCAATCCGTCCACTCTGACCACCGGCGTTCCAATCTCTCTCCCAACTCAGTCCCTCAGACTGTACACGGACGCCTCCAACTCGGGCTGGGGGGCCACACTTGGGGGACAGTCATGCCTCGGGGGTGTGGGACGCACAGATGGCACGCCTCCACATCAAAGATATTAGAATTGGAAGCGGTCAGGCTGGCCTTCCTCCACTTCCAACACCTAATCTTGCCCAACTGGTTCTCCTCCTCACGGACAACACACGTCGGTAGCCCATTACATCAACAAGGGGGGGGGGGGGGGGGGGGGGGGGGGGGGGGGGGGGGGCTCACTCCATCGGCCTCTCCTACAGACAGAGGCCCTCCTTCGCTGGTGCCACGCACGGGGAACCACCCTCCGTGCGAGACACATAGCGGGGGGACACGCAACATCCTGGCAGACTCTCTCAGCCGCTCAGGGACCCTTCTGCACACAGAGTGGACCCTGAACAAGCTGACGCTAACCACAGTATGGGAGCACTGGTTCAAGCCCATGGTCGACCTCTTTGTGACCCGCTTCAACCATCGCCTTCCCATGTATGTCTCTCCCGTCCCGGATCTCCGAGCGTACGCGGTCGATGCGCTGTCCCTCCCCCTGGACGGGACTCATCGTACGCCTTGCCCCCCCCTTCCCAATACTTCACAAAGTGATCAGGAAGGCCAGGCTGGAGAGACCCAAACTCATCCTTATAACCCCGTGGTGGCCGACCCAGTCGTGGTTCCCAGACCTCAGGTCCCTAACTCACGTTCCCCCTCTCCAGCTAGCCCCTCGGTGGGACTTGCTCAGACAACCTCGCTCGGGCCTCCCTCACTCCAACCCCCCAGATGCTTCGCCTACACGCTTGGCTGATATGCCAACCAAATTGCGACCACCGGTCCCCGCCACCCCCGCGGACAGACCCCGGTCTGTCCTAGATACCCTGACAGAAGCGGGGGCATCGCAGGGATTATGGGACTTGGCCTTGGCCTCGCTTAGGACCAGCACCGAGTCCCTCTACAATTACCGATGGGAGAGATGGGTCACGTGGTGCACGGCTAACTCGGTCCCCTACCTCCACCCCTCCAACATCCAGATAGGCAATTTCCTATCCCACCTTTTGTCCTCTTGAAAGCTCTCTGCTAGTTCCATTCGGGGCTACAGATCGGCCGTATGCATGCACCACCATCCGACAGCTGGGCGGCCCATCATTCGACAATGACTTTCTCCTTAGAGAACTATCTCGGGGGGTGGCCCTACGGAAGCTCAGTCCCCTAGGCGCGCTCCCATGTGGGACCTCTTTCTGGTTCTTGACGCCCTCAGAAAACCCCCTTTCGAGCCCCTCCGCGCAATTCCCTTTGACATCTCTCCTTCAAGACCACCTTCTTCTCTCCCCCTGGCCTCAGCCAGGAGGCGAAGTGGGATTCATGCCCTCAGTGGTGACCCTCGGGACATCGCCTTTCACAGAGACGGCTCGGTCTCGCTTAAGTTCCTGCCTGAGTTCTTAGCGAAGAACCAGGAACCGGGCACGACCTCTCCTTCCCTTGTTATCCGCTCCCTAGCGGATATCTTAGGCAGCGAAGGCGGCAGGGACATGGACCTGTGACCCTCTAGGTGCCTCAGATACTACTGGAGCGTTCCCGCCCCAGGCGTTCCTCTCAGAGAAGCCTCCTTATTTCCATCAACCCCAACAACAAGAAAGACATCTCGGCGGGCTCGATTTCTAGGTGGCTATCCTATACTATCAAATCTGCCTATGCCCAGGCCCACAAGACCTCCCAGCCCTTTCCCCTCGAGCCCATGAGGTCAGAGCGCTGGCCACGTCCACAGCGTTCCAGCACCCTGTCCCCGTGCACCATCTCCTGGAGGCAGCCTACTGGCGTTCGGAGAACCCTTTCATAAACTTTTATCTAAGGGACATCCGCATGACCAGGGCTGATGGTTCTAAAGGGGTTTCATTTGTGGCGGCCAATGCAGCCATAACAGTTAACCCCAGGAACCATTAGGGCGCTCGGCCCTCCTCCTATTCCTTTAAATTCTGCTATGGTCTGACATGGTATAGTATACGACGCCAAAATGGGGAGTTTGTATTATACTCCCTGTTTGGCTAAGTATACTTACCATGTCAGACTCTAATGCCCGCCCTACCTTCCCGCTAGCGCCAAGGTTCCCTGGGGTTGCCTTGCGCGCAGGCCTCGTTGAATGACGGACAGTTCACGATCTTCGGCATCTTCCGTAGGCGGAAGTAGGGTGGGCGTCACGTGACTATCTATGACTGCATTTGCCACAAAACTTCGGCCTGACAGAGCTGACTGACAGCCGTTTAATGCTGTGGTCTGACATGGTAAGTATACTTAGCCAAACAGGGAGTATAATACAAACTCCCCATATTCATGGGATTTGTTTTGGACATGCTCATTTGTAACCAGAGCTGAGTGTAGATATGAAGTTGAATGGGAAGATTGGAAACACTTGGTGAGTTTCATCCTCTTGGTATCCCGTACTTCTCTGAGAGTGTTGCTCAGATTTCCTGACAAACACTGAAGACATCTGTTGCTCTTGGGCTGAGTGTAAACAATAACCCTGTTGCATATCTTGACCAGAATAGAACTGTGTTGCATCTTCACAATGCTATTCATGGTTGTTTATCAAAAAAAAAGTGTCTCAGGTTGTTGGGTCCTTTTATGTCCAGGTCTCATGGCAACCTGTTTTGATTTTCTCTCCATATCCATGCCCTTTTTGAGTTTGTGTCAAACTTGTTGGTAATGGTAGATTCATGGGAACTGCTATTGGAAAGACGCGGGGTTTTGTTCATACTGACTCCATGACTAAGCTGTTGTTGTCATCAGTAGGATTAGTTGGTGGTGTCGTGCATATGTTGAATCAGAACAGTCACCATTGAACACAACTGAAATGACTGCAGCAATGCTGTGTCACCTTCAGTGGATTTCCTTGTTCATGACTTAATAGTGGTTGCTTCCAGGGGACTGCTAGTGATTGATGGTGTTGCAGCATGACAAACCTGGGTGTGTACAAGGCACCAGAATAGGTGGTGTTCAAGCAGTGCCACCTGGGGGGTGGATGGGGGAAGAGGGGGAGAATTTTTGTGACTGATCAGATCAATAAAAAGAGGGTAGCAGACAACGTCTACCACATGAACCCAGTACTCTGATATGATTTAATTAGAGAAAGCCGGGAGCAGACATCTTTAGCTGACACAGAAACCTAGTATATTGGCCAGGCCTGTTAACATACACAAAGTAGGCAGCAGACACTGGGCCAGTGTATAGGCCCAATACACAGCGGACATGGTCAGCCAACACTCCAGCCCAGTACTTGGTCAGATCTCAAGGTTTCTACCAACTCATGATCTTTGTTTCTTGACCTAGAGCTGGCTTCTTAGCATAGGTGCCTGTTGCTGAGCAGGTTGTGTCTTGTAGTGAAGGCTTCTAAGCAAAGGTGCCTGTTGCTGAGCAGGTTGTGTCTTGTAGTGAAGGCTTCTAAGCATAGGTGCCTGTTGCTGAGCAGGTTGTGTCTTGTAGTGAAGGCTTCAAAGCAAAGGTGCCTGTTGCTGAGCAGGTTGTGTCTTGTAGTGAAGGCTTCTAAGCATAGGTGCCTGTTGCTGAGCAGGTTGTGTCTTGTAGTGAAGGCTTCTAAGCATAGGTGCTGTTGCTGAGCAGGTGTGTCTTGTAGTGAAGGCTTCTAAGCAAAGGTGCCTGTTGCTGAGCAGGTTGTGTCTTGTAGTGAAGGCTTCTAAGCATAGGTGCCTGTTGCTGAGCAGGTTGTGTCTTGTAGTGAAGGCTTCTAAGCATAGGTGCCTGTTGCTGAGAGCAGGTTGTGTCTTGTAGTGAAGGCTTCTAAGCATAGGTGCCTGTTGCTGAGCAGGTTGTGTCTTGTAGTGAAGGCTTCTAAGCATAGGTGCCTGTTGCTGAGCAGGTTGTGTCTTGTAGTGAAGGCTTCTAAGCATAGGTGCCTGTTGCTGAGCAGGTTGTGTCTTGTAGTGAAGGCTTCTAAGCAAAGGTGCCTGTTCCTGAGCAGGTTGTGTCTTGTAGTGAAGGCTTCTAAGCAAAGGTGCCTGTTGCTGAGCAGGTTGTGTCTTGTAGTGAAGGCTTCTAAGCATAGGTGCCTGTTGCTGAGCAGGTTGTGTCTTGTAGTGAAGGCTTCTAAGCATAGGTCCCTGTTGCTGAGCAGGTTGTGTCTTGTAGTGAAGGCTTCTAAGCATAGGTGCCTGTTGCCGAGCAGGTTGCGTTCTATTGGGTATACTTTGTGCTTTTAAACCTGTGTTGACAAGTTGCAAAGTGATACGACTGCAGGCGGAAATCTAAACAAATCTTAAATAAATGTCAGTGAACCGCCCAGAGAGAACGTGGACAAACGAGTCACAAGACAAACATGTTTCAGCCTCATAGGTCTTCTTCAGGTGAAACAAAAACGAATAAAATAATGAAAATTCACTTAGCTTTTGATCGCTTCAGATCGCTTCAGAGTTCAGCGCAAGGAAGAAGGCGTTCAACGCGTTTTCGTTATTTTATTCGTTTTTGTTTTACCTGAAGAAGACCTATGAGGTCGAAACGCGTTGTGTTTTGTCTTGTGACTCGTTTGTCCACGTTTCTCTGGGTGGTTCGCTGACATGTATTTAAGATCTGTGTTGACAAGTTTATTCTGTGTGTTCAACAGTGCCGAGAGCTGTACTTTAGTGTGAAGGAAGCCATGGAAAGGCAGCCTCAAGAAACAGTGGCCATATCCCTGGTGAGTGGTACAAGCTTCTTCTGTAACTATGTTTTTGATATAAATTGCACACACAGAGAAGTTGATGCTTATATATTTGTTTTTTAACCCGTTGAGCGCCTTCAAGATGTCAGCTGACGCTGTAGTAAAAATGTACTTCCAGTGCCTATGGGCCGTCCACTGACGTCATGCATTTTTCTTGAATTTTCATTCGTTACTATTCCTATCAAAGGACTGAGATAGAGTGTGTGTAGTAAGCCTTATATGTCTGCAGTATTAAAATGATATGCAAATGACCACACGTGAGGGGAAAGACCATTTTTCCTCATCACTGACTGGATGACCAGCCAGCGCTTTGTCTCGCTTGCAAAGATGGCGGTGCAACCTTCGACGAGCGTAGCGACCAAATCAACGTACTTACACAGCTGAGCAGGCTCTGCTAATCATTTTTGACAAAGATAATAATCTTTTATTCAACAACTCACTCGAGCATGAAGGTGAGATGATGATAGTGATGGAATTGCCGACAATATTCGTCAGTTATTGAGTCGTGCTGTACGATCTCAAGAGTGTGTTCAGCTGACTGGTTACCAGCGTCGAACGAGCCAGCGTAGTGTGTACTCTGCACTGTGTGCGAGTGGCCAGCGATGTGTTAGTCAGCGTGAGAGGGCAGCGCAGCCTGCTCGCGGCATGACACGGGCAGCAGGAAAGGTAGGGGAAGAGGAGGAGTGAAAGAGAGGGTTGAAGTCCAGCAAGGGGGCTGGGTGGGGGAGGGGGGCGTGGTCGTGGACTGACCTGTCTGCATGAGGTGTGAGCGTCTGGATTGACTTCTAGACTGTTTTACTTTCATTTACAGGTGTAGTGTGACAATACAAACTTTATTTTCAACTTTCTTGCTTTGTGTTCTTTTTTGGATGTGAAGCTGTAGTGGTAAATACGTATGTTTTTGATCGTGCAAAAAAATCTATCCAAATCTAAATGCCTAAATATTTTTTATGATCAAAATTAAAACAAAAGAAGCCCAGATTCAAAATCTCCATTCAATTTCCTTCAAAAATCATTTATATTTCATTTTTATATCTTTTGTAGTTTCTGAGCTAGAATTTTTTGTTAATTATTACCCCCAAATCATTAGATTTCCCTGGCACTGGGAAAGCCTTTGTTTGTAATATTTTCAGGCAGTGAACGGGTTAAAGGAATGAACAGAATTGTCAGATTGGGAGAATTCCTTTTTTGACATCAGTGGGATTTTGTGGAATCTCAGCCACATTGATGTGAACTTTTAAACTTAATTGTCTTCACAGTGAGGCAAACTAGTCAGATATTTTTTACTTCCTTTTTGACCACATTGAGATTAACATGTAATCACTTCTACTTTCGTTTTCTCCTTATTGAGGTTATAAACTATTGATACTTCTAGTTTTATCTTCTTCACTAAAGCTTCTTTTGTATTGACATTTAACTTCTTTTTCTCCTCATTGAGGCTAATGTTTGGTAATGCTTCTGCTATGATCTTTTCCCTTCTTGGTGGAACATGTATAACTGTTCCTGCTTTCATTAGGCAAACATGTATTATTTCTTGCATTGAGGCCAGCATGTGTTGACTCTGTACATTAATTTTCTGCATATTAAAGCTGACATATGGACAGTTTTACTGGGTTTTTTTTTTTTTTTTTTTTAATAAAGATTTTTGTTCTGCTGTCTCAATGTCTGTGCCATTCCAGTGGCATTACCTCATGGCTGCTCATTCCATCTCCCTATCTGTATTCTTATCCTAGCTCGTTCTGTCACGGCCCAGCCTGTGGCAGTCCACAGGGAGAGTTAGTGACCCATCACGGGAGACTGTGCTGCTGCCGCGTCATTTCGCTGTTGTAAAGTGGTGATTGTTCTCTGATTAAACATACACCTACCATTCCCTTATTGACAGTAATTGCTTAGTTACGAATGAGAGCACCATCACAGGTGATGTGAACTTTCTGATAAAGGCAACCTTGACATGAACTGTCAAAGGGAAACTGAGGTCGCCATCAGAGCAAGGCATGAAGGGCCACAGAATTTGAGTTTTTTTAATGCTGAACAATGAGGATGATGCTCTAGGGATCGATTGTGGTCTGAGATTGTGTAACAGGGTTGTACTGTGTACTTCCTTTGATAACGTATCTGGGTGTCAACCAGGTCTGAAAGACGCACGACACCTGGTGTGTTAGGAAATTGGAGCAGCAGCATTGTCGGAGACTCGTCCATGAATTGAATGAAGCTTAACTGAATGGTTCAAGTCTTCCCAGTTGACCCCATAGCAAACTCAACTCGGGGTAGGAGCTGATTAAGGGCCAAAAATTCCCACAAATATAAATAGCACTGAATCGAACCATTGCCACTCGGGAATCTGCACTCCTGACATCTGTACTACAGCAGCTGTTTTGCTTTTATTTTGTATACTCTTTCTATACTAAGGACTGCATATCTGGTCCTTATGTTTACAATCTTTGTGTACTAAGGACCGCATATACAGTCTAAAGCTGTGGAATTTTTCACCAAAGTGAGCGAACCTTTTGTACAAAACTACTTGTTACAGATAACTCCTGCATACTAATTAGAGTGCAGGCGTACTGGTACTTATGCTTTGCAAGCTGAATGCTCGCTAGCAGACGCTTTTCACACCACGTCAGCTTGGTTTGGCTTGATATGGCAGCGTGGCATCATCTGCTACTACGTCAAGCAGGCGTGGTGAAAGAAACACTACAAATCGCTGTTACAATGTGACTGCTTGAATTGTCGCATACAGTTGAATAATTTCAGGGCATGAAACCAGTTAATGTAATTTTTTGTTCATAGGGTGTGTACCACCCTATTTTTACATGGTAACGCAAAATCTCATTTACTTTGTCAGGCATACTGTTTTACCAAATAAATATAAAAATTACTTTGCCATATTGTTTGTGGTTTCTCAATCATTTATAAACATAACTTGAAAAAATCACAGGTCTGTGGTAATTCTTTTTTTTTTCATGATTAAAAAAACAACAACATTGAAATGTTAAGTTTCTGGGGGAAGTAAGGGAGATAATAGCTAGTATAGAATGAGTTACACATGTTTGCCAACTTGTATTGACACCATCATCATTTTGTCAACATGGAAAGTAACATGAATTGACACATGTGTTTTAACCAAATTGAGGGTGACAGGTATTGATTGACTTGGACTGTTATTTTTTCTCAGTGTTCAGGTCAACATATCTGATACCAGATATTCTGAAAACAGAAAATTCTTTGATTTAATGGATAAAGGATAAACTGGAATGAAAATCACAAAGGTTGTCCGTTTTCATGACGGTGTGTTTTTACCCGGGGGGGGGGGGGGGGGTTTATCAGGGTCAGATGCCAGATGAAAGCATAAGGTTCCAAAGTTAGGAACTTGGAGTTGGTGACAGGTACATCTCAATACTCATCATATAGCCATGAGAAGTTTTGGAAATGTAATCGATGTATGTAGAGATAGCTGATGCACATTTTGCAGAATAAGTAAGGTTCCCATGATATGTCAAGAGTAAATCAGCAACTTTGTTGTGAAAAGAATACAGAAATGCATCACAATCCGTCCACTTCACTTAAATCACATAGTTATTGCGCATGATGAAAGCTGCTGACAATTGCAGTTGAGTCACAGGACTGCCTATGTTCCTAAAGTTTGTTTAGTCACTGTGTGCAATTGGTAAGCTCTGCAGGGCTTGTAGCAATGGTTTTACATTCCATTATTGATAGTCCTGCACACAGAAGTGCAAGACCAGACGAGAAGTGCATGTTGAAAAAACTCAACATCATACATGAAAAAGATGTACACTGCATGTAACAAGCACCAGTCACGTTAAACTTTCCATTACGAATTCAAATCAGTACATTCTGTACAGACTACTGGCTAGTCGGCTCAGCAATGTCTATGATCTATTGAGCAGAGTAAATGAATTAATATGACAAACGAAAAATGCGGCTCTCCATTAGGAAAAAAAAAAAGGCATTTGGATCAGTGGTAGGTTGAACTCTGCCTTGATGGAAAGTCTTCAACAGTGCTTAGTGGGATAAAACCAAACCGCTGGCACCCCCTGGATACTTAAGTCATTTTTTCCCACATTGAGGCTGGCATGTGTTGGCACTTTCATTTTCATTTCGTCTGCATTTGTCCTTAGGTGGCAGACGCCGGGCTCTCTGATGGTCTGCATTTGTCCATATATGGCAGATGCCGGGCTCTCTGATGGTCTGCATTTGTCCATATATGGCAGACGCCTGGCTCTCTGGTGGTCTGCATTTGTCCATATATGGCAGATGCCGGGCTCTCTGATGGTCTGCATTTGTTCATATATGGCAGATGCGGGCTCTCTGATGGTCTGCATTTGTCCATAGGTGGCAGACACCTGGTTCTCTGATGGGCAGATGCTTGTTATTTCTGTATGGTACATCGAAAAAAAAAAACAACAAAAATAGGCAGGTAGGACAGAGAACTAGGTCAAATACATGACTTTGTTGGCAAAATAAGTTTTTCGTTGGTTTTAAGCATCAGTTCTTTTTTGTGACTTCAATTCTCTGAGTGAGAAACTCCTAATTACCATGAAATTATTGGAGATTCCTCTTTTCACTGTCACTGTTTAATAGGAGAAAAAAGAACTGCGTGAAAGGAGCAGCAGACGTCACAGTTGTATGATGGGAAAGGAAATGGAGGGAAGAGCTGTGGGTTGTATCGTGGAAGGGCATTCTTGCTGCAGGTCCAGAGCTAGGAG